>WBNO01033572.1:0-18249 GCA_013400575.1 Peucedramus taeniatus
GGGAGTTTGATGGAAATTACAAAATTTATGCTTGGATGAAGTTAATGTATACAATAGAACAATATAAGCTTAATAATTAATATGTAGTTATATAATGATAAGGGTATAAAGGGTAAGGGTATAAAAACATGTTCATCCTGAACCTATGTCGGAGTCAGATTTGGGTCTCTACCCCTGACACCCAGAGCTCTTCAATAAAAGTACCTGCGTATAATCATTCTGCGATTATGTGCTCTGAACACTAACATTAGTAGTATGTGTACATTAGTAACATTGGTATGGATAGCATGAATCTTACTCCAAGAAAATATCTTGAAATTGGAGAGAATTTACCTGGATGTATTTAGTAACAAACAAAAACCATAATTATCAGGATCCTCTTATAAATGCCCAATCTATTCTGTTCCTGTATCTTCAAGGAACAAATGAGAATGAATCCAACATTCAGCTACACATTATTTAGAAAGTAGTCAGGGATGTTAAAATTGATTCAATCAGGTGTAATAGAAGAGAAGAATTGCAGAAAATTAAATTATTGGCCAAACAATCAGATCTGCTTAGCCAGTTTTCATGATGTAGACTGAATTAAAAAAAAATTCATTCTACACTAGAAAGGGACAAAATCTTAAAAAGGTATGCCACTGAACTAAATCTGTGGTGTACTGTTGAATTATCATGAGCTGCATCTGCCAGAAATCTGCCAGATTACACTGCAAGAAGGTATGCACGGACATGTATGTAAAAACAATGTTTATTTGCCATTTCTGTATTGTGCAGCATTTAATAGACAATGTTTTAATAGTCTACAAAAATGTTTAATTAAATAGACAGCCTATACAGTTGCTCCATTTGAAAAGCAAAATAACAATTGAAACAAATGTTCTCTATTTGTTTTAACATCTGTTTGCTGTTTCAGAGATAATAAATATAGACAAGGAAAAATGCTTTTATATATAGAGTCCTCTTATGAACATAATTGCTGAAATAATACCATAAAAGTGTTAATATTATACCTATTACAATTCAAAACACTACTTGTGCTTTGGAAGAATTTCCTCCTTCTGAATATGTTGGAAAAAGCTACACAAGACTGAAAGGTTTAACATAGGCTTTTCAGGGATACAGTAATTTTTCTTTGATATTTCGAGGCTTGTGGAGGGGAGGAAGAAAAAAAAAAAGAAAAGAAAAAATCCATAAAGGTTTTCTTGAACTGAACAGACATATTCCTCACTGGATTCAAGCTGGACTATATACTTCAATCTGCAGGTTATCTAAGGCACACTTGGCCCATGACTCATGTTTGATGGAAGACAAGGAAACAAGACAGATTTTACCACTGAACTAAATAAAGAAGCTATACATTATGCATCTAGGACTCAAAAAGGAAGCAAGAAGATGCTAGACATCAAAGGGGAAAAAGAATCCAGTTATCTAATAATCTAAAAGATGAATCTGTGTCTTGCATGCCAAGCATGTTAGAGACATGTCACTAAAGTAGCTCAGAAGTGCATTTTTGCTTTATTCTCATGTGACATTGCCTGAAATATTACTGAAGTGTGAAATATTAATAAAGTTACCTTCATGATGTCCATTTTAGACAAGATTGCAAGGGAAGGATAGAAAGCATTATCCTAGTGTTTCTAATCAGGATTTTAGGAGTGTTTATTTTACATTTTACATGTTCCTTTAGCCCAGCATAATTTCCTGAGTGGGTTTTTCGGGCTTTTGGCTTGAGAAGAGTCCCCAGTGAACTATTTGTTCTACACAAGCAGAACTAGTAGATTAAACACAGTCTTGGGCCAGAATATGTGTGTGTATTCTGCAAAGCTGAAGAAAGGCTCCTTCCCTTTCCTCCATACAGAGCCGTGGCAGACTGGATTTCTTTGCAGCAAGGGCATCTCTGTGGCCCCTGCCTCCGCCTGTGCTAACATTTGTGGCTGGGAGATGTTTAAGATAGGGACATGGGGTCAGGCTAACCACAAATGACTGAGTATAGAAGGACTGTGGGCTTTATCGTCTTTAGAGCTAATTTTCTGGCTCAGTATCTTGGAGACCTTGAAAACTCTATGTTTTAAGACTCTATACTGAGCCTAACACAAGGATGCTGAAGGAAAGTGTTTTCACAGGGTTTCAAGATTAATTTCGCTAAGCTTAAATGAAGTTCTACAACATCAAAGTAAATCTGGCATCTGGACTCCTGCAGAGCATGCAGAAATGACAGACTAATAATACCCTTATGATCACTTTCAGTACTTTCAGAACATTTCTGGTTTTTTTCAGTCTACTTCTACCCCACACCCATTGAAAAACTACCTGAAATGCCTTTAGACAAGTCTTTTGTATTCCAGATGATGCTGTTTACCTCTGTTCTTCAAATATTCCTTAGATATTACAGTTGGTATCACTTTAATTATCATTCCCTTAAACAGTTTTCCAAAGCACCATTTCATATATGGTAAATTGAAGGAGTCAATTTTCAGGTGTTTCAGCAAAAAACTTTGCCATCCCTGAATGGGAATTTTCTATGCATCTAAATATTTTACTCCAGTCCTGAAGAATGTACCTCTCTTGCCTTGAATTGGTGCAGTTCTCTGAAAGATTTCTGTACACAATATTATACAAATTCATGAAATTTCAAGTTTGTGGCTTATAGACAAAGAAAATAAGGCTAAAAAAGAGTGAAGCTAAGGGAAAAGTCCCATAGGGTAGCAATTTGAAAAGAGTGCTAAATGGCCTCTATCTGCTACAGCTGTAGCTAACCAGACAATTGGATGCAGCTTCCACGGTGGCTTAAAACCATGAGAAAAGGCTTGGCTGGTAACGAGGATGGAGATTTTGCACACCAGTTTCAGGCCTATAGAAATAGTAATGCTGTTGGTCATCAGAAATGAGCTTGTAGCATCCAGAAAGGAAAAAGTATTCCAAAAACAGGAAAAAGTGAGCCAAGGCATCATTTTCTTCTAAGGGGGAGGTGGATGCAATAGTCCTGGCAGGGAAGAAGCCCAGCCTAAAGCCAGCCACTGGCCCACCCAATGCAGGAATTAGAGTTGCTACCTTTGAGAGCAGCCAACTGCAGGAAAAGAGAGGATAAGCTTCATTTAGAGCACCATTTTACCAAAAGGCTGTCTCAAGGGTCAGAGAAAAGCAAGAGAACTCCAGCCCCTTTGTCAGAGTGATTATCAGTACAGATTCTTCCTGAAGGACTTTGTTCCAGGTGTGGACAAAGAATCCCTGGCAGTGTTGAGCCATGAAGATGGAGACGGTCTGAATTAATACGTGTCATGTCCTTCAGCAGTCTGTCTTCAGATTTTCGACTCAAATTTCAGGACATCTGTGGCTTGAGAAAATGCCAATTGTTCTGCACAGGACAGACCCTATTTCCACTCTCACTGGGACAATTCTAAGAGCTTGGAACAGTGATTTCTGCCTAACTTTTAATTCCCAGCGGTTTTTTTAAATTTGTGTGTTTTTTTCTTTCTTTCTTTACTATCCAGGTCTATTTAGTAAGGAGAGCTACTGCCAATGGATGGATCACAAAAGCTTGTGTGCCTTCTAATGAAACCAGTCCTTCTAATTTACTTTCCCCTGCAGAATGCTTTTATGTTTTCCTCATTTCTTTAGAGGCAACTCTCAAAATCATCTGTTTGACCATGCTCCCAGGGTGGTATTTGTGATATAATAAAACATAAACATAAAAATAGATAGCTATGCTTGGTTTAAAAGTCAGACAGGTTTCACAGATGTTGCTGAAGAGCCTTCAATTATGTAGAAGTGACACAATAGCATCACAGTAACTGTTACCTTGGATGAATACTCATGAACGGATTAGATTTGTAGTAGTACTGAGTGAAGTTCAAAAGGTCTAGAGTTAAGTTTTGAAGCAGAGAAGTATTCAAATGTTTGGATGCTTATCTGCAGCAAATAACTTTTATTGAGGCATGAATATGAGAGGTCTGAAATCAGTGGAAGTTTGACCTCTGACACAGAGAGCTAGGTTTAAGTCACTGACTAATTGAAAAAATTTGCTGTAAAACATAGGAAAATAAATCCCTTAAAGAAATCCCTGTGAAGCACACTATATCAGTTTTCAGGCTTTCACGGGACTGTTGTTCAAAGCCCTATTTACACATTTCAAGCATAATGAAAACCAACCTTTGCCTATGCCAAACTATCTTTAAACTATTTAATTAATTCAGTAAAGCATGGCAACTGAACATTAGCCAAAGGTTTTTAACTTCAGCTTTTGATATCAGACATATTCCTTTGATTATGCCCAGAATTTTTCCAGACGATCTTGAACCTTCTTTATTTACCCTGGATTTTAAAGTGGCACAAACCTCTCCTATTTTTTTTTTTTTTCTAAAATAATTTCTTTTTTCAGGCTGGAATTGATTCTTCTTCAAAAAGCTGTGAAACAATAAAGAAACCCACTAATTATCTCAGTTCTGCAGCTTAGTAAAGGAGGAAGTTTAGAATTGTCTCCTACCTTTAAGTGACTAACATCCTAAAAAATTTAGATCTTCAGTCTCAAGATTACCAGCTGAAATATCTTCTCTGGTGGCTTTATGTCAGATTAGAGATGTAAAGAGGAATTCACTGCTAAAAGGAGTGCATTAAACTTTCCAAACACACAGTGAATGAATGGGAAAGTGGTTAGGGCTTTTTTGAATCCTGAATACTAAAGTGTATTCACCCTTGTGAGAACAAGATTTTTCAGTCCTTTAATCAATTGAAAAAAAAACGAAAACAAAACCTAAAATATCAGGCTTTTGTTCATGCACAGAGGGACAAATAAAAATTTGTGCAAATTGCTGGGGATAGAATCTGAATTTTCTTCCAGTACAGGAGTGTCACAGTTGTTTCACCTCAGTCAAAGGAACAGCTCGGACATATAAGAAAAGCATGATGAGGATCTCACCTATGAAGAAAGATGCATTTCCAACCTGGGGAGCTGCAAAATGGACTGACAGCAGTTTTCTCAGATGGAAATAGATAAATTCATTGAACTTTCTGTTAAGGCTCCACTGTTTCAGCATTTACACTTATAATTTTGTTATTCATTGGAAAAATAAGAGATGCCCTAGAATGAAAAAATGCCATCTCCCCAAAGAAAATTTAATATACTACACATGATCATAAACAGGAGGAAAATTATCAGGGTGTTCTTTGCTGTTTTGATGAAATGCCAGACGGACACAAAATTTCTGAAGTCTGTGCATCACAAGTCCAGTGAGGAAATTGAACCCTATGTCCCCTGAAGATCCTATGCTCCTTGTAGAAGTCCTTCAGCTAAGGAGGGGAAGCATTTGTGCCACCCTTATGAATCTCAACCTAAAGGGATTTCCTTATGATTTCCAGCCTGCATAACATTCTTTCTACTGACTGTCCCCTTCAAACAAGAACCATGACGTTTTCATGCCATGCCTTGACTTTATGGCTATATATTTCATCTGAACAATTTATTTTACAGTTTCTTGGATACAGCAACACTGTGATTTCTACATTTACAGTATTATGATTTTTTTTTTTTTTTAACAACACTAGGAATAAGAACTTCTCTGCTATCCCACTTTTTCATGCCAGTCTCTCTTAAGCTTAGCCACTCTTTCCCACAGTTCTTTACATTTCACGATATTTCCACACCCTCTCTTGAGAATGACGTGTTCTGGGAGACCCTAGTAAATTCTGAGCCTCTCCTGAGGGATATGAAAGGGCTCCTCTCCTCCAGGGTTGAGGGAGAAATTTCACAGCTTGGATTTCTCTGATATATTCACTGGAGTCACTGTGATTGGGCTCAGCTGGAAAGTGTCTGACTTTTCACAAAGTATCAAAGTCTCACTGCACCCTATCAGGTAAGACAGCAGAGGAGTGACACCTGAGGACTAACTTTTTTTTTTCTTTTACATGCATTCAGTTTGAAAAAGGGCGCAGAAAATATTTGTGATGTACGGGCCATTCCAGGCAAGCAGTTAGAAGTAATGAAAGAAAGGGGTGGTGGAAAGAGAGACTGCTAATGATTTCAGTTGAGAGGCAAATAAGTGGAAACTAAAACTGAAGTGAAAATACCATCTCAGTCAGAAAGTAAGATAGAAAGTACTTTGCATGTAACCTTAAAGAGTTGAGGTCCACTGTTTGGTTTCAATCATGCTTTTAATTTATAAACCATTTTCTTTGCCCGCAGAAAGTTAATGAGTTATTTTTAAGAAAAAAAATTTGGAAAAAGAAGCCGAAGCCAGTGAGCTTAAATTTACTGTTGAGGAGCCTACAGTTTTACTGGAACGTCTGTTTCTCTTTTTTGGATGCAAACCAAAGACTAAAAGCAACTGGCTCAGTGGGATTTTTTTGAGTCAAATCTATGGTCATATGGTGACTTAGGACTGTAACATTACCTTGAGAAGTTGAGTACATTTCTCCATTTAAATTGTGTCATATGGCCTCACATCTCAGATTCTGCACCCTGAACACTGCATTTGGTAGGGAAGAGTGCTGGTGAAGAGTTCGTTGGGCCTTCAACCAGAAGGTATAGAAATGTGTGTTCTTTCAGGGAAGAGGAAAGTGGAAGGCAAGGCCAATCACAAGGGAGGAGTCAGTGTTGTAGGATTTTGTGGGATTATTTTGTTTTTTCCTGAACAAATTTGTAAGGTAAGTGAAGATAATCTTTGGCAGAATTCTCTGAATAAGGAGTAAAAATTACCAAAGAGTGATTTGAGAGGTTTTTGGTGTTTTTGTTTTGGTTTGGTTTGGGATTTTTGTCATGGGTTTTGTTTGTTAAGAAGGAACAGGAATTGAGGCTATATAAATGAAAATATTTTGTAAATTGAAGTATACGTGAGTGGGTGAACTTACAGAGGAAATCTAGAATTCTGTAACTGCATTTCTAATTTTATCTGTCTTGGATCCCTTCTGATATTTGTGCCACTGGAGATTCCTGTGATAGAGAAAAATGGAACTGTCTTTTCCTGAATATTTATCGCAAGTTAAAGGTCCAGTGTGAAGCAATACGGAGAATAAATAGACTCCACAACTAAGTTTAGTTATGAAGTGGGTATGTATTGGAGCTCCGGCACAAGTGAGATAGCTCTCATAAGCACTTGTGCCCCGAGCCTCAGGCTGTCCCACAGCTTTATTCACAAAGGTATTCCATATGTAAGAGATTGCACAACTTTCCCATGCATATTCAACCCCTGGCCCCACCCGTCCTCGCCTCATATGGTAATCAGGTCCACGCCCTCCTGGGCATGGGTTGTTGGCTGTGGTGGTCGCACGGGGGTCTCTGGTGGTCTCTGAGGCTGAAGATTTTGTGATCTTCCTCGGGGATGAACTTTTGAACCTTTTCTCCTCTCGCACGCGCTTTTTGGTCCCTCGGTCCTTATCTGGGTACTCCGTGGTCTTACTGAGCTTGGAGACAGAGGGGTTTCTTTATCTGGGCTTTTTGTATCTCCTGATCTCCTCTTGGTATTGTTTTCTATGCAAGAAACCTTAGAAATTTGCATTTTCCTATGCCCTTTGTACCATGGCAGGGGTTTCTTAAGTAAAAAGGTTAAACTTCAACCCAGAGTTCCACAGACTATACTTTAAATGCTCAATTCATAATGTTATTTTAAGTAAACTCCAAAATCTCTATTCCAAGTGTATTTTTTCAGTAATAATGCTTTATACATTCTACACATAGGCTTGTTTTCCTATTAAAAGAGAAGTCACATTTTTGTTTTCTGAAGAAAATAAATGATGAAATAACATTTATTCATTAATATTATGTACTTAGTGCATATTGATATTTAAAACAATCAGATCTTCACGGAAAAATCCCTCCTCTCTGTTGGTGCAACAACATGTAAGAGAGCTATACACAGTGCTTCTTTTGCAGACAAAATCCTGATGAAAATCCCAATTTTGATGAAGTAGTGAGGAATTTGGGGATTTCATAGAGCCCAGCTCCCAGCTGAAATACCCTCTGCTGAATATCAGAAATGTTGGTCTTTGTCTTACTACAAGGCACTTTTAAGAAAGGCAGGAGAGTAGGAAGAGAGTGGTTCCACGTTTCCCAGTCTTTGCTCTCTTTCCCATTCAAAGTAAAACACAGACCTTAAACATCATGAAACCAAAACCAAACTAACTTCAAAACCAAGAGAGTGCTGGAGAGTAGTCAATGACTTCTAGGACTGTTGGGGGTTGGATCTGTTTCTTTTGTGTTTGTGGAATTTTTTCCCTGGTGGTTTTGCTAGGTAACTAACTACTGGGTACTTATGGGTGCTTGACTGAAACAAAAGGGGGCAGCAGGTTGCTCCTGGGAAACAGCAGTGAACAGGACAATTTGATCCGAGGACACTGCTCCGAAAGGACATGGGAGTACCAGAAGACCCTGCTTATTTTTCCTGCCACTGGATTTTGCTCCAGAGGAAGACCGGACTCATCTCGTCACCATTGGACTTTCCTACAGGACTATTTCCACTCCATAGAACTGCATCTACTACTCAAGGAGGATTTCATCTGGACTGCTGTTAACACTCTGACNACAGAATATTAATATGGATCTCCTATATTGTGTTATTTCCAAGTTATAGGTGAGAATGCACTTCCTGTCTCCTCTCACTCCAGAAACTGCTGGGATCTCAGGAACTCAAGGAAACTTCTATTGAATACAACTAGTGTCAGTGTCATGTAAAAATATTCAATTGAAGAAAAAAAAAAAAGCTGATATATTTCAAATTAGTCTCAAGAGACCCTCAGTATGTAAAAAAACAAAACAAAACAAAACAAAAAACAGAAAAACAACTAAACTACAACAAACCATATAAGCTAAGAACACAGCTAATAGTAGAAAACTTCTTGGAAAGATTGTGTTTGACGCAGGCTCACAGTAAAGGGCTACTATTTCTAAAGTAGTTGTTTAGATTTCTAAGTTCTCAGCCACATCTCTTCATATTCAGCAGAGAACACAAAATACAGTACAGTTGTCTTTGTACATATACAAATCCAGTTTCTGGACCCTAACAAAGAGGAAGGGATGCAACACCAAGGACACAGAGTGCCTCTAAAGAGAAGTCAAGGCAATTCTCCTTTTGCTTCAGGAAGCAGTTTGTCAAAGCACAGCTCTGGAGTGAACTCATAACACAAACCACCACCCTACACTTCATGCTGCTGGACTCTAGCAAGGGATTGAAGGGCAAAATTTTCAGAGGACCTAGATTACTGAGATCTCAAAGTGCTTTTAAAAAACAATGACAGGGAGACTTTTGAGTTACTTAAGGCTTTTATAAACCCCAGCTCTGCACCTAATGCTCTTTAAATACATGATCACAATGCATTATATACATATAGATGTGCCCTTATATATATTTTAATGCAGAGCAATGAGAAAAGGAATATAAAGCAATAGCAAGCCTCCAGCCTTGAGGTTAATTATTAATTTTTGTTCAAGACACAAAAAAAACTAATAATGAGCTTTCATATTTGAATATTTTGCACTGTGCTTCTGTATCCTCAGCCTGACACTGCTAGGAAATGCTTATGCAAGTACATCAAATTTTAATGGTAATTGAACACTATTTTTCCTTGGTTACATGTTTTAAATTAATATGTAATTTCACTGGAGGCTAAGCAGAGATATCTCTTCATGTACCTTGGTGCACTTAGGCTAAGAGGTAGGGCACACCAACCAACAGATAGGACAAATTTTCAGGAGTGGAGTCTAGTCTCTTAAGCAGAGTCCATTACAGGTGCAATACAAGATATTTCTTAGAGATAAATAGAACTTTCAACACAGAATTAAATAATGAGAAGAAGATTTGGAGAAGATAATGGGGTTTTTTTCCATTTTTTTAAGTTTTCATTTCCAAACACAGTAATATGCTTTCACAGCTGTTATTCCTGTCTTAGGAAGTAGAAATATCATTATAAAATCCTGAAAAAGTAATGCCAGATTAACCCTTGGGATCACTTCCACCTAGCTGAAGGTCCTGAACACAACTTCATTATTTGTGTGTTTGTATGCAATAGCCACAAAAGATACATATCAAAACATGGCTTTTTTGGCACATATACTGGACACAACTGCAAGGAAGAAATGGAGAAAGACTAGGACAATTTTGGGAAATAAACCCCTACAAACTTCCTGCAAAGGTTCTTCCACATGAACAAAGTCATGGATGGCCAGCACTTCACACCCGCTCCCCTACACACCTTGCCATTGTAACTGGTAGAAGAATTCAGTCATCTGCTTTTTGAATATTAAACATAATTAACTGTGTTTTCATGCATTGGATCAGAGTTTGTTTTCATTCTGCTGACACTTAGTATCAATGGATATTAGAGAACAGAGATAGGATAATCTCTTGGGCAATTTACTGTCTACCTGCACTACTAAAATTTGGGCTTCATAATTTCCTACACAATCCCCATTAATTTACCCATCAGGTTACATTCAAGGATACTGATTCTGTACCTTCCTTCATGTGACTTTATTCTGATATAGAATTTATAATGCTGCTTCATGATCTGTGGAATAGTGCAATCAAAGCAGGAACACAGCACTGCCGCAGAAAGCCCTAACAAACCCAGCAGGTACTGACGCTGCCTCAGCACAGCAGCAGAAATGCAGGGTGCCACACGCTGTGCTGGTTTGAACCTACTCCTGTCCCAGGCTGGGAAGTTTATCTGCACACAGCTTTGGAGCTTCAGACAACAGCTTGATCAGCTATCCCTGACTTTATTTCATTTGTTTTTTTTTCACATCTGCGTAATTTTCATCATCCAATTGTCTCTTCTAGTTCTGGGTTAAAACACATGGCATGGACCAAAACCAGCACCTACTGATAGGCCAAATCCCAGGTGCACACAAATCTGAGGAATATGCCAAGATGTGCAGTGATAGACATTTCCCTGATCTGGGGTTGGGAATTCTACATTTGATCTAAAACTTTCAGTCTCCACAGAGGCGCTCTGAAGTCCAGCCTGCCTCCCTCCTCAGATCTTGGGTGTCAGCCTGTAGCTGGCTCATATTTGGCCAAGGTGCTTCTCCAGACCTGGGATCCCTTTTCTGACACCAAGCCCCATGCCATGCTCACGGTAAAGCACCAAGAAAAAAAAAGTATGGCTTTTATAGCTATGTTTTAGACTTGATTGATTCCTAGGTGATAATAGTAAAATTCAGGGAATTCCCCTCTAACCAAATTATCTGAATTCTCCTGCATATACATCCCTATCACATTTTTCCACCTATTGTGCCTGTGAAAGTAAGGTTAAAATTCCATTCTTTAGCTCTTTATACAGCATCAATAAGTCCTATCACAGTGAAAATATGATGAACTGCTGACAAGGCCAGAAACCTTTTTAACTTTGGAGGCTATCTGCTCAGGAATCAGTTTGAGAGATGTGTGGAGGCTTGTTGAAGATCTAAGTCATCTGTTTCAAACTCAAGCAGCCCTAAGGCAGGCTTAAGATTGTCTGTTGTGGAGAGCAAAGAAATAGGGACAAAAAAACAACTAGACTTAATAGCAAGTAGGGAGGAGCCAAGGAATACACAATAATATACTTGGATCCAGATATAGGAATAGCTTTATCATTGAGGACAGATTTCAGATTAAGGTCTCCATTCTTAAGAGGAGTTACTTCACTAACTGCACCTAAGAATTTGAGCTTTCAGGCAATGATTTGCACATGAATTGTGTACCATTGATGAAGCCACGGTTGATACACTAAAATTGTCTAAAAACCTCATAGCCATTATGAAACTTGCCCGTGTTTACATCAGCATGAACTTGTTCCCAATTATCTTACAGAATTTCTCATTACCTTACAGAATCAACAATCTCAAATGTGACTTTAATTACCTTTTCCCCATAGTTTTTAACTAAGGAAATATATAAGTAATAAGATCAGATGATGATTACTTGTTTCTGACACCTCCCTCTGGCATTTCTTACCTTTCTATAAGTGCTTCCCAGGTTTAACTAGCAATTACTCTAAATGCTTAAGAGTTTTGAAATGCCTGGGCTCAGCATTCTCTCAATTTATTTGCTCATTCAGACCTCACAAGCTGTATAGTTTATAAGCATTTAAATAATTAAAGTTTGAACCTGCCGGGCTTTTCTTGCTGATTTTTGAAAAGAAGGATAATTTACTGAGAAATCAAATTTAATTGCATTATCTTAAATGGAAAAATTATTTGTCAATGTGCATTACCAGATTTTATTTGGCAAAAAAATTCTTTCAGTGAAAAGATTGTGTTGACTGGTTTAACTAGGCACACTGCAACAAAGATTAATAACTTCAGAAGCAGATAACGTAACCATCTAACATTATTGACTCAACAGCTTTCAAGCTTTGTTGATACTGAAGGGGCAAATGTAAACTCAGCAGTCTCAGCTATCATTATTTTGTGATATTTTTGTCAGACAGAATTGCACTATTATTTTGGCATCATCTATGTCAACCTAGAAACTCAGGTAATTAGACTTCAAATGTGTTTTCATTGAAGTCTCAGCTGAAAATCTAAATCCTGTTGGGTTTTGCGAAAGCCCATTCCATTTTTTAACTTCATTGCTATGTTTAGCTAATGTCATCATGCCTATGGTAAAACGTAAACTGAGGCCTCTCTAGAGTTCATTTTACAAAATGCAGTTTTTGGTCTACCGTATTGCTGAAAGGAACAGTTGGACAGGAATCATATATCTTGGCAGACATCAACTCCTGGAAAGTTAATAGCAAAAGTGTTTTTCCTGGTTCTCTGTCACTTCAGTGCAGGAGAGACCAATTATTGTCATACCATGTTTTAAGGAGATATAAAACCAGAAAAAGATGCACTTTTGCAAATGCCTATGCTGGGGATTAGAAGGGAACATGAAAAAAAAGACACACACCCCCCTCCAAAAAAAAACCCAAAAAACTAGATATAACTCCCCACAAATTGGAAACAGATCAAAGCTGGAAGAAAATAAAAGAGTATTAAGGTAAATTGGTTTAAACAGACATACACAATCATGTTACTTCTTTATGTACACCATATACAGGAAATTGCCACAAGCTACTCCCTGTTCTTATTCTCTGAGATATCTAACTGCAAAAAAAAAATCAACCAAGCCACACGGGTGTCATTGTTTGCACTCTGATTCATGTCAGCCAAGAGCATGGCCATCTTTACGGCTGTTAACCATTTGTTCTCCCACTGGTTTTAAGTATTTTATTGTCTTTAATGAAATTATCCAGTGTAAGTATAGAGAATATCATAGAATAGAATCACGGACTCATAGAATATTTAGAGTTGAAAGGATCCTTAAATTTTACTTAATTCCAACTCCCCTGCCATGGGCGTGAACACCTTCCACTAGATGACGTTATTCAGGGCCCCATCCAGCCTAATCTTGAGCACTTTCAGGGGCAATGAATTCACAACCTGTCTGGGCAACCTATTCCAGTGCCTTGCCACCCTCACAGTAAATAATTTCTTCCTAACACCTAATCTAAATCTACCCTCCTTCAGCTTAAGGCTATTGCCCCTACACGATGTTCTACAAAGTCCCTCTCCAGCTTTCCTGTAGGTCCCCTTTAGGTACTGAAGGCTGCAATAAGGCTGAACAACCCCAGCTTTCTCAGTCTGCCTTATACAAGAGGTGCTCCAGTCCTCTGATCAGCTTAGTGGTTCTTCTCGGGACTTGTTCCAAAAGGTCAAAGCCTTTCTTGGGTATCTTTAAAACTAGTGTAAGCTTCAAAGTAACCCAAATATTTAAAGTATAACTGGCAAGTTCAGCTTTATAAAGAATATATTTTCCCACTTTAAAAAATTCAGTTTCAGTCTTAAGGATGAGTTTTACACTAACCCAGGAGAAGCAAAAATGTCACATTTAAATTAGCAGGGATCATGATGTCAATCTAACTTTTTTTTTTCTTTTTTCATTTAGTCTTCCAAAGATATTTAAAAGAAAGAGGAAATTTATGAAGACAAAAGCTAAGAAATCTGTGGGTTTAAATTGTAAGCTGTCCCAGAAGAGTACTTTTTTATCATAGTGGGATTGCAGTTACAGAAAAACACTATCTTTCCTCACTAATGTTTCTGAACTTCTACTTTAGGAGTAAATCACATATGCCTCCAGAGAATCTGTTTTTAACTGCATACAAATTATTCACTTAACTGCTTATGTTAGAAGATAATTCTTCCTAAGCTTGAAAAATGCCTGAAAGTTATATTATGATGTGTGTTTTGTTGTCATAGATAGAAATTGTGTAGCCGTAGAATATACTAACAGATGTGATTCTGTACAAACACTTCATATGAAATCATATCTGACACAAATCATACCTCAATCACATCAGGACACTTGTGATATCAGTGATACCAACATAACTGTACTATAAGGGGTCTTGCCAGTGCTTTTGAAAATGTTGCAAACATAAACATTACATGAGGGGACTTATAGACCATCATTAAAGTGCTAACATGCAGTTGTGGAGGTACTTTTATCAAAATCTTATTGGGTTGGTTTTCTTTAATCAAATTTTTTTTGTCACTGGAATAGAAAAGCTTAGGAAAGAGTGCAGAGCTCTGATTATTTATTTGTTTCAAATGCATTTGGAGAAAAAAATTTAGAAAAAGCAACTGACAAAATTCAAAAGTGATACATTTTGCTATGTCCAAGAGATTAATGCAGGAAGCTGACCTCCTAATGTTGCATAAATCTTAATGCCTGAAATATGGCATGAGATTTTTCTAGAAACCCACATGTAGAGTCAATTTTACTCTGCCCATGACTCATAGGCCCTAAATTCAGGCTGAGATTTGGTGTGTTCTGGAGGTCAGGTAACCCTCTGTCTAAATCCCAGAGTCATCATAAGAATGATTTGGGTTGAAAGGGACATTAAAGAGCATCTAGCTCTAACCCCCCTGCCATGGACAGAGACACCTTCCAGTATACCAGGCTGCTCCAAACCAAATCCAGCCTTGTCTTGGATACTTCCGGGGATGGGGTATCCACAGTTTATCTAGACAACCTGTTCCAGCATCCCATCACCCTCATAAGAATTTCTTCTTAATATCTAACCTAAATTTACCCTTCCTCACCTTTAACCCATTCCCCCTTGCCCTGTCACCACATGCCCCTGTCCAAAGTCACTTTCCAGCTCTCTTGTAGGCCCCTTTTAGGTACTGGAAGGCAGCCTTGGAGGTTTCCTTGGAGCCCTCTCTTCTCCAGGCTGTGCAACCCCAATTCTCTCAGCCTGTCTCCATAGGAGAGAGTCTCATGCTGGGTCCAATGCTTTGTCTGTTTATGCACAAACTGACACGGTGGTGATTTCACACTCTCGTGTGCTTGCAAGCAAAAGACTGATACTAGATGGCAGTCTGCTCATGCAAACTGCTTGGATTACCTTTCAGGGCAACCCTGCTCTATTTGCTAAATTCATTGGGAGTTGAACTGATCAGCTCTGGCAGTCCAGACTAGCCCATTGACACCAGGTGTCTGTGTTTTAGACTTTGTTACACCTAAAGACCCACGTCTGAAATACTGGTTGACATTAAAAGATTGGATGAAAAGTTAGAATGAATTCATCTTTTTAAACTAATGTCAATTTACAGCTCTAAACCCTGTCATTTTTTTGTTCCAATCTGTATTTTATTTTTTAGATGTAAAAAGTAAAGGTGCCTTACTTGCTAGTGCAGCTCAGGAGAGAAACTATGGAGGTAGATTTTTAATGCAACATGTTTTCCTCACATTTGTATATGCATTAGGAAGAACCAGACTTTACTGAGAGCCCATTTCTCAGTGCTTTTGGTGCGCTTGTTTATGAAGGGGGAGAATTCTAGTTCAAGCTGGATGTGTCACTTATTTAAATCAGTATCTCCTGCACTCTGCAAAAAATATAGCACTGTTCCCTAAAACAAGAAGGTGCTAAACAGCTCAAAACATGAAACTCACGAAAAAAAGAAAAAAGGTGAAACTAAATACTTCACTCCAGCTATTCAGTTCCTTTGGCCATGGGTAGTGTTTCAAACTTTTATTTGGGTTTCAGGCAAATACTCAAGAACCTATGTTTTTTCCTAAACTTTTGAGCAGCTAGCCCAGTACAAGAACTTATACTGCCTGATGAAAATCTCATTAAAGAAATTTCAAAATTAACATTATTTTTTATTTCAAGGAAACAACAATAATAAGACTTTAATGATGTTTATTAACACACTGGCTACATGCAGCCAGTCAGGAAATCCAGTCCTCCACTAGTTCATTTAAACATATAGCTTTGATTCAGCCTGTACAAGAGCCCTGAAACAATTTCATATTCAGTATAAATTGCCAACTGCCAAAACTTGGAGCAATACAGAGCATATAGAAGAAGACAATCTGAAAAAGGACACAGTGTCTGGGTAGCTTAATCCATAATCCCTGGTTCATTTACCAAACTACATAATTTTAATCTTCATCACATATTTTTCCACTGCCTTTATGCAGTATATCCTATATCCTTCAGAATCTAGGTGGTAATGAGGAAGACATATAAATTTTATAAGCTCAGGGCTTTCAGGTGGCATGTTTTCTGGAAAATTTCTGTGTTGTGAAAATTCCCATTTCAAGAACTCATAAAAAGTTTTGCTTTCTTCCCAAATTGAAAGTAAAAAATCCAGATGAATTGGTATGAATTCCTGTTTCCTTTCCCTACCAAATGCATTTTTATGTTTTACCAATTTTTAACACTTTTAGGGGAATAAAACAATAATTTGTGTAGGTTTACAATTTAACCAAAGAGGGCAGAATTATCCTTATATCAAAATCATAACATTAACCATGACTTTTCTTTCTGCCTGTTACTTCATCTGCCATGGGCACAAGAGGATTTGATGTGGAAATACAAAGGAAAAAGGAGTCTCTTGAAAAAAAGACCTTGCATGCACCTCTTCCAGCTGCCTCACCCTCTTTGAGGCAGAGTTAAGAGATTTTGCAAAGGAGCATGTGGACTTGAGGAGCTCGTACTGACAGATCATGCTACCAGCCATGTTTATTTCTTAGTGATGCCCAGTTGGAATCCGTGGAGGTTTGCAAAGTGCTGTTTACTTCAGAAGTAAATAGTGATCTCAAGCAGCAGTGGAGGTAACAAAGCACTTGAAATAACTCTGCTGTTGAGCAATGACAGGCGAAGAACAGGTGATAAACATTATCTTGACAACTCTGCCAATACTTAAGCCAAGATCTTGTTGACAGTACCTCTTTATGAGATTACTCCTGAGTTTTGAAGAACAAGTCTTGTTGTCATTTACACCTCTGCAGCTTCCTTGGAGCCAGAAACCTGAAACGGTGTTTACTCAGTATTTAATCTCAACCTCACAGCAGTGCCAGGGGTTATACTCTCCTTGGTTGCAAATGAGCTAGTCTGCTGATGAGTCACCGGAGCAGAAGCAGTTTGTAGTAGCACCTTGCCACCCCCCTATATGAGGCTAAACAAGTAATCAACTTTCCACTCCAAGGACTTCTTTTCAAGGCCAAATTCGGTCCTCCTGTATACCTCTTCATCCAGTGAAGGCAAGTAGAACAGATTTAAGTCCTCAATATACATAGCAACTGACTCAAAAAGAAGTTGTCAACTCTGTTTTATCAGATGGAGTTAAAACTGTTCAGCCAACAGAGTCATCATCTGGCTCAGCTAATAAGAAAAGGTGATGGGCTCTGAGTGCTAATGAAATAATTCAGAGCACATTGGGAAATGGCAGCAAGCTAGGCTGGTACTGTTTAGGATGAACCATGGGCCCCAGGCAGCACATTTTCCAACTGGAGATAGAAGCAGTAAGTATTAAATTGCTACAACAGAATTATAAGGTAGTTAAGACACACAGTTATCATTAAAGTAGTCCTTTTGTCTTTTGGCTTTAGAAAAATCCTAATAAAAGGTGTCTAATAGAAGATCCCTAATCAGTGTTAAGGGCTCAGTCTTGTACTTTGTGGTTCAAAACACTTCAAGTGAAATCAGCTGTATCCTGGTATCAGTGGAGATGCACAGATAGAAGGAGGAGTTTACATTTTTAAGTACCACATTTTAACTAAGCTGTTTTCAGCTGGTTCCTGTATCTAAAGTAATAGTCAGTCCCCTGAGTTTTGTGATTAATTTCTTCAGAATTTATCCTACAGATTTAAAGCGGCTGAATTTATTTTTAACGCTACCATGGGAGCAACCATCTTTCTGTAGCACTATATACCTGAACAAATACTAGTGAGAACGTTCACTTTTCAAATTAAATTATATAAGTAAGTAGAGCTTCCAACAATAAGC
>WBNO01033575.1:0-27267 GCA_013400575.1 Peucedramus taeniatus
TTCCCAGCTCCATTCCCCTCCCTGGCCATGCTCCAGCCCCTCAAATTCCTGAGGGAAAATCCCCTAATGGGTCAGTGTTTGCTAACAGGAAGGAAATCCAGAGTGGGCTGTTCTGTGAGCAGGGCATTCTTTATCCTTTATCCTTTATCCTTTATCCCGTGTTTCTCTGTTTCCCCGGGCTGGACAGGGTCTGGAAGGACTCCCCTGCCCTGCTGTGCTCCGGGGGGCAGCAGGAAGGGCAGGAGGGCAGGGGGAGGCTGCTCCTGCCTGGAGCAATCCTGGCCTGTGGCTCTCAGCCCCTCCTTGCTGAGGGTCCCTTCCCTCCCCTGGAGAGCTTTCCTGGGAGCTCCGGGTGGTTTGGGGGTGAGGACGGGCTCATTCCTCCTCCACACCCAGCCGTGCTGCTCACATCTGCCAGCAGAGGTTTGACAGAGGCATAAAACACCTGAATTCCCACCTGGAGTGTTCCCCCCGGGACTCACCCCTGCAACTGGTGCAATATAAATCTCAGGTGATAAAATCCCGCTGCGAGTTTCCACCAGTTAAGAAATAAACGGCCATGAAAGCCCATGGTGTGAGTAGAGGGACACGGGTGACACTGTCTGTGGAAGGGCAGTCCCAGAGCAGGGAGGGGCCGGGCTGTGCTGGCCCGGGCAGTGGGGACACCTCCAGCTGAGCTGGGCTGGCCTTGCCACCCTGCTGTGCCCACTGCAGTGACTGTGGCCCTGCCCCTGGCCTGCCAGCTGCTGGCTGGCTGTGGGATCATTCCTGGAGCTGTGGGATCATCCCTGGAGATGTGGGTCCATTCCTGGAGCTCTGGGATCATTCTTGGAGCTGTTGGATCATTCCCAGAGCTGTGGGATCATTCCTGGAGCTCTGGATCATCCCTGGAGCTGTGGGTTCATCCCTGGAGCTGTGGGTCCATTCCCAGAGCTGTTGGATCATTCCCAGAGCTGTGGGATCATTCCTGGAGCTCTGGATCATCCCTGGAGCTGTGGGTTCATCCTTGGAGCTGTGGGTCCATTCCCAGAGCTGTTGGATCATTCCCAGAGCTGTGGGTCCATTCCCAGAGCTCTGGGATCATTCTTGGAGCTCTGGATCCATTCCTGGAGCTGTGGGTCTATTCGCAGAGCTCTGGGATCCTTCCTGGAGCTGTGGTATCATTCCCGGAGCTCCCAGGAAAGCTGGGATCTGTGGGATCATTCCAAGAGCTGTGGGTCCATTCCTGGAGCTGTGGAACCATTCCCAGAGTTCTGGGATCATTCCTGGAGCTGTGGAACCATTCCCAGAGTTCTGGGATCATTCCTGGAGCTGTTGGATCATTCCTGGAGCTGTGGATCCATTCCCAGAGCTCTGGGATCATTCCTGGAGCTGTGGATCCATTCCTAGAGCTCTAGGATCCTTCCTGGAGCTGTAGGTCCATTCCCAGAGCTCTAGGATCCTTCCTGGAGCTGTGGATCCATTCCTAGAGCTCTAGGATCCTTCCTGGAGCTGTGGGTCCATTCCTGGAGCTGTGGAACCATTCCCAGAGTTCTGGGATCATTCCTGGAGCTGTGGAACCATTCCCAGAGTTCTGGGATCATTCCTGGAGCTGTTGGATCATTCCTAGAGCTGTGGGTCCATTCCCAGAGCTCTGGGATCATTCCTGGAGCTGTTGGATCATTCCTAGAGCTGTGGGTCCATTCCCAGAGCTCTGGGATCATTCCCGGAGCCACGGATGTGCCGGCACCGCTCGCTCCCAGGGCAAGGCTTTGTTTTTTCTGCAGGGAAGATCCTGTTCTGTGTAATATCCTCTGGAGCCCATCATCACTGCCGTACAATGAGGGGGATTTTTGCTCTCCTGGGCACCAGTGTTTATTGTTAAATGAAATTTCATCAGCCATTTTATTTCACTGAGATTCCGTGTCACGAGAGCCTCCTGCAGCACTTAACGTTCAGCTGTAATTTTGATTAATCTGAATAACTTTGCATCTGATCTGTGCAAGCACCACAAAAGGCAGTTAGTTTTTCTTGGCAGCAAAAAAAAATAATCAGTAAATTAGTGGCCATCAGTCTGAAGATTTTATAAATATTCATGGCCTGGAGATGTACGTGGGCACAGGGATGTGGATCATGCTCCAATAAATATGCAGGGTTTAGATCAATACAGACACAGGGTTGGTCTGTGTGTCACACATTATCCTGCAGGGATGCCATCACTGGGGTGCACAGACTGTGACACCCTCCGTGTGTGCCCCACAGCCCCAGATTTTGGGGTGCAGCTGCTCCTCCCTCCCCTCCCAGTGCTGCTGAGCCAGGCTCTCCCTTCCTTCCTTTCCAGGAGATATTTTGGGCAGGAGGGGCAGGGACAAGAGGCCCTGCAGCCTCTCAGGCTGCTCCACAGCAATGCTCCCCCAGGGATTCTCTGCTTTCCTGTGGGGTACAGGGGGCAGGAGGCAGCACAAAGGGTCAGGAATGCTCCTGTTCCCCAGCCATCCCAAATAATTCATCGTGGAAACGGCCGAGCTCGGCTGCCTGGAGCTGCTGCTGGCCAGGGCAGCCAGGAACGGGCTCTGGTGGGATGGGTGAGCGGGGATTGGGGTGGGGATTGGGGTCTGGAGTAGGGATCTGTGCATGGGGACTGGGGTCTGGAGTGGGGATTGGGGCCTGGAGTGGGGATTGGGGCCTGGAGTAGGATTCAGTGCCCAGTGTAGGGATCAGACTGAGCTGTTCCCTTCACACAAACCCCACAGCCCCAGGCAGGTTCTGGATGCTGCACACCCCAGTATGAGCTGCACGCCCCAGTGTGAGCTGGAAACCCCAGTGTGAGCTGGATATTCCAGTGTGACCTGGACACCCCAGTATGAGCTGGATATTCCAGTGTGAGCTGCACACCCCAGTGTGAGCTGCACACCCCAGTATGAGCTGGATATTCCAGTGTGAGCTGCNAGGAGGAGGAGGAGGAGGAGGAGGAGGAGGGGGGAAGAAGAAGAGGAACAGCTTTCCCAGTGCAGAGAGGAGAACTGAGGAACTCCCAGTGCAGCAGGAAAAGATGAAGAGAAGCCAGGGTCAGTCTCATAAATGGGATGGTTCCAGCCATGGGGGACTGAAGAGAAATGTGCAGGAGAAACCATTGGCAGGAGAGGCTAAAGAAGGGAATGTTTCTGATCAACCCAAGTCTGGGAGAAGGAATGAGAAGGATCACACTTGGTGGCCACAATGGACAGGTTGGAACTGGATGATCTTTAGGGTCCTTTCCACCCCAAACCCATCCTGTCCAATCCCATCCTAAACTTCAGCTTTATCAACTGGAAACTGCAGAAACCGGAGCTAATGACCAGGATCTTTTATAAGACGTTGCTTTAATCTGAATTTTTGGGGGTTGATGGATATTTTACCCTCCCCAGAAATGCCTTCTTTGAGCTCCCCCAGAAATGATTTCCTTGGGAAGGCGTTACCTTGTTTTCTGATCGTGCCTCTCTGCCGGGCAACAAGTTGCTGAAGGAACAGTAATTATGTGAAAAGCTGTTTGATAATGGCTTCAGTGATGGTTGGAGATGCAGCCCTGGGAGTTCTGATGGCTGAAGGGGACAGAGATCCCATTCCCTGTCACATTTAAAATGAAACCTGCAGCGAGAGCTCAGCCAAAGAATCCCTGAGGGGCCAGGGCTGGGCAGGGTGACACCAAAGTGGCTTTGGCAGAGCTGTGACACTGCAGCCCCGACCTCCCAGAGCATGTCCTGGGCAGCTGGGGGATAAACGGCTCTAAAACCACCCCAAATCATCTCAAATCAGCCCAAATCACACTGGCAGTGTCCCAGGCCAGGCTGGACAGGGCTTGGAGCAGCCTGGGACAGTGAAAGGAGTTCCTGCCATGGCAGGGGTGGCACCGGATGGGATCTGAGGTCCCTTTCACCCAGAGCATCCCAGGATTCTGTGATTTTCCCATCCAGCCCCAGCCCCTGACTGCCTGGAGCAAGGAGCTGCACCCTCAGGATTTCCCTCTGATAATTTCTGTCGTTACTGGTTTTGGCTGTTCATTTTCCAGGCTCTGCCCTTTCAGAAGGCTCAGGAATTGCAGTTCCTGCTGCTGAGCTGCTCAGGAGTTTCCTCTGAGTCTCCCTGCAAAACTCACAAATATTGGAGTAAAGATGCCTGGGCTTCCCTCTGGAAAAGGAAAGGAGGGGAAAATAAGCAAAGCAAAACTCTGCTTGTTTGGAGAAAGCCGGGAAGGAGCACAGGGGGGTGGGAGGAGCATTTGCCAGGCTTAAAGGCTTGGGGAAGATTGTACCTGCGCCGCTGTTCCACTGCAGGTCTTAAAATAGGATTTCCTTTATCCCATTATTTTGTTTCTTGACATGTTCCTTAATGTTTTATTAATCCTGGTCGTGTCCAAAAGATCCCTGGGTTTTCCCAGCTCGGGAAGCAGGGATGGAGGCAGTGCCTGCAGTGAAATCAGACACAGGGGCACAAGAGAACACGGGAAGAGATGAAAAGAAGGACGGGTTGCACAGTGCACCTTCACCAGCTGGGGTTATTGCAATGAGGAACAGCCAAATCCCAGAGTTTATCGGGATTTGGGATGCTCTGAAGTCCCTCTGGGCGAGGGATCCCCAGGATTATTAGGACACAGAAGAGACAGGAAATTATTCTGTGGCTATGGGTTAGATATGGCCCCTGTGTAAATAATCTTACCTGGGTCTGATCGATCTGTAGGTGAGGTATGGATATGGATCTGGGCATGACAGACCAGCCATGGATAGAGGATTCACCTCCAGGATGGAAAGAGATCAAAGACATTTTTCCCTCCTATTGTACTGACAGTCAAGTTGTCATTTCTAAAATTCCCATGGGATGCCAAAACTGTAAAAAAAAAAAAAAAAAAAAAAAGGCAATCCCAGCTTGTTTCCCTTTTCTACAATTTTTATTGTTATTTTTTCAGCAGTGAAGTTGTCAAATTGTTTCAAGCCCAAATCAATCCCATAAAATGCCAGTCCCGTGCTCACCCCAGTGCTCCAGGAATGGGGCATTGGAAAAATGGCAGAGGAATCCTGTTGGAGGTCTCAAAGGAAGAATATTTTATGTATCTCAATTTTTTAAATGGATTTTTCTGAGCAAAATGAATATAAGGAATTTTTTGGGGGAGAACAGAAATGTGTGTACTTAAAACAGATAACCCCAAACTGAATGTGCATTATTCTTTATATAAATATAATTATAGTGTCTATGAGTTTTATATCCCACATAAACCACACATTGTATATAAATATAGGGCAATATGTGAATAATGGCTTTGCATTATTGTCTGGATTATCCATCACATATTTTTATATTTATGTAAAATGTGGATTTATAGAGAAATATGAGGCAATAAAAATATATTTCTATGAGAAATAATAGAAATAGGTTTCTATATTTCTATGAGAAATAATAGAAATAAGTTTCTACTTCTTGGTAAAAAGAAATATGTGTGTGTGTATAAAAGCACCCTGTTAGAATATGCATTGTAAAAAAAGGAACGTATAGATTGTATTATGGATATAATATTAACGTAATAAATGTAATATAAAGTATGGAATATCTTATTTATAGACACCATTTATGTTTATTTTTGTACACGGAATATTTTGTATATTTTAGATGCATTCGCACGATATCATTGTCTATGATATCCATTATTTTATATCCATGTATTATTTATGGACAGATTTTTATCATTATTTAGCACTTGGAATCAGGGGCTGCTTTCCCTGGGGAATGCTCGGATCCTGCTGGCTCTGGGAATTCCCCACTTCTCCCAGCCCTCCCACCCCAGCTCCACGGAACCCTCCCGATCCCTCCCCATCCTGAGCCACTCCCGGGGCTCCTCCTTCCCTGCCCCCTCCACAACGGGAGCAGATCGGGGAGCTTTAGTGGTGGAGTTGATTCCTGCAGGAAATCTGAGTGGAATTTGGGAGTGCCAGGCACTCTGCAAATGGGAATTGCTAAAAAACCCATTCAGATTCCTTCTTATCTCTTTTCATCCTCTCCCAGAAGGGCTGCCCGCTTATTTGGGATGGGGTTAAATTCAGTGGGGAAAAATGACCAGCATTGGAATGAGGGGTGGGAAGGAAAAGAGCAGAGGGAGGAAACAGAGGGGGTTTGGGTCCCCTGCATGCCCCAGATCTCCAGAACATCACGCTCAGCATAGCAAAGCATCAACTTTTTAATGTGAAAGCTGCAAACTGTTGGAAAACCATGGAAACGGCGCCGGAGAGGAGAAGCAGCTCCAAACACTCGCAGGGAAGAGAAGGGGAGGGCAGCAAAGTGCAGCTGCTGAGAGATCAAACACAGCTAACTTTGGTAAACAGAATCCAGGGATGGTTTGGGTGGGAGAGACCCTAAAGCTCATCCCAATCCACCCCTGCCATGGCAGGGACACCTCCCACTGTCCCAGGCTGCTCCAGCCCCAATGTCCAACCTGGTCTTGGGCACTGCCAGGGATCCACGGGCAGCCACAGCTGCTCTGAGAGACAAAACGCTGTGGATTGGATGAATTTGGGGTTGAAATGAGCTCCATGCAGGCAGGGATTGATCCAAAGGTGGAGAATGCACGGATCAGGATCATCCCTCCATCCTGGAATGCTGAGCCCCCGCATCCTGCTGGGCACAGGAATCACCTCTGGCACCAGGACGCTGCTCATGGATCCCCCTGGGGCTGAATCAACAGCAGGGATAAACCCCTGGAATTGCCAGATAACCCCCAAAACTGCCAGCCCCCTGCTCCTCCCGGGTACCTGGCATTTCCATGGGCACACAGCAGTGGGACAGAAATTTTGGTGGGAATCCATCAGAGGGAAAAGAGCTGCCGGACTGGAACCCTTCGAAGCACGCAGCTCTTCCCCTGCTCAGCAGCACAGAAACACCAAACTCCAGAGCTCCAAAATACCCATGGCATTATTAAAATGGCACCTTTTGTTTTCCTCTGAGCTCAGTTTAAGGCTGGAATCCAGGGATTTCATCATGCAGGAGCTGGCCGTGGTGCTCGGCTGGAATTGCCCTGCAGTTTTCCTTTCTGCCCGGACACTCCACACGTGATGGAGGCTCTTGGAGAGAACAGCTCAGTGCTGCTCAGTGCCTGTTTGGAGGAGCTGCAGCCATCCTTGGAAAACAAACCTGCTCAGGAATACTTGTGGAAGGTTAGGATGGAAACCAGGAAGTAAATCTGGGATGTTGATCCCAAAGGGAGCTGCACAATCCCAGGGCTCTCTGATATCAGCCCGGGGTTTTCCTATTCCCTGCAGTGGCCAAACATCTCCCGTCTGTGCTGGAGTTCACACAACACAAAGGTGGTGCTGAGCTTTTTCCAGAGAAACCTGGAATTCTTTGGGGTGGGAGGACCTCAAACCCCACCCAGTGCCCCCCCTGCCATGGCAGGGACACCTCCCACTGTCCCAGGCTGCTCCAGCCCCAGTGTCCAACCTGGCCTTGGGCACTGCCAGGGATCCAGGGGCAGCCACAGCTGCTCTGGCAATTCCAGCCCAGCCAGGAATTGCCAATTCCCAGTCTCCCATCCATCCCTGCCCTCTGGCACTTTCCCGGGTCTCTCCTCTCTCTGCTTCAGGATCCTCCCTTTCCCAATGCAGGTTAAGCTCTGGCAGAAGATCAGGGTGCCTTTTATCCCTTCCTCCTACATATTCAGGTAGGAATCCTCAAGCACCAGATTTAAAACTGCGTTTCCTAGGGAATGTAAAGTTTTCTCCCCAGGAGAATGAGATCTCTGTTCCCAAGGATGTGTGTGCTGAAAGAGGAGCAGGATCTGATCCCAACCCAGCTGCTCAGCTCAGGGGGAGAGATCCCAGCTTAGCTCGGGGGAAGAGCGGAGCAAAGCGGGTGAAACTCGAGAATCACAGCAGAGCCCAGCCTGCGCTCCAGACGATGTTTGCTGTGCTGCCAGGAGTGTGTCTGCAACAACAGCAGCTGCATCCCGGAGAATCCAGATCCCTGCAGGAGCTGCCAGAGCTCGGGAATGCGGGGAGGAGCAGGCCACAAGCTGCTGCTCCTGCTCTGGGCTGCCATGGCAAAGTGAAGGGCTCTGGGATTCTGCACGAAGGGTTTTCCTGCCTTTAACTCCCCTTCACAGTTGGCTTTTCAGCTGCTGCCACGGGTGTGAGCCTGGAAACATGGAGCAGCAGCTTTGGGAAGGGCCAGAGCTTGGGAAAGGTGTTCGGGGCAGGGGGAGGAGAGGAGGAGAGCTCCAGAGGTTCCTGTGCAGCTCCAGAGGTCCCTGTGAACCCCCAAAGGTCCCTGTGGAGCCCCAAAGATCCCTATGGAGCCCCAGAGGTCCCTGTGCAGCCCCAAAGTCCCCGTGTGGCCCCAAAGGTCCCTGAGGAGCCCCAAACGTCCCCGTGCAGCCCCAGTCCCCCTCACTGGTGGAGGGTCACGAGCTCTGCTCCAGCACTGGGATGTTCATTTCTGCACTGGGATGATCAGAACCATCAGGGGAGGTTTCAATAACCTGCCAGCCCTGTGGCCACGGGAAATTCACGTTATCCGAGGGATAATCAATCCCACCTTCAATGAACTTTGCATTTCCTGGAGTTGGAACATCTCAGAGAGAAAGATTCAGTTCAAACCCCAGGGATGTGAGGGGCTCTCTCTGCCCCTTGCTGAGGTTCCTTTGGCGTCACTACCAGAGGTTTGGGGATTTTTCCCCTAAATATTGGAGCCTCCACACACAGCTATTGCCACTACACTTTTGGGGAGTGCATTGGAAGCTGTTCTTGCCCAAACCTGCCCTGAAGATCTCCCCTGCCCTCTGCAGCCCCACACACCTGGGGCTGAGCCCCTCTGTGCCACCACCATCTGTGACACCTCCACTTCACCTTGGCTGTCCCTTCCCTGTGCCTTTTTCCAGCTGAACAAGGTAAACTTTGATTTTAAACTGTTCAAACACTGCCTTGATTAATTTTTATTTTCTTTATGTTAAGCATCTCCTACACCTGTGGCATTTTTGGAATAATTACATTTCTGGTACTTTAACAAATAGTTGCAAATGAAAGGAGCGCGAGCTGAAGTCAGAGCAGATGGGCTGAATAAAATTATTGATTCGGGAAGAATACCAAGAGAAATAACCTCCCATTTCAGGGCAGGGGAGAAGAGAAAGGACAAGGGAAAGTAATAGTTCATTATCCTCAGGAAAAATTCCATGAACTCAGAAGTAGATGGTGGGCTGGAGGCTGGGAGAGGAGAGAGGGGAGGGAAAGGCAGAGAGGGAGAGGTTTAGTGTGGAAGAGGGGCTGGATCCAGCCCACCTGGGAGGAAAATGGAAATATCCCTGCTTTTCCTGGGAGCCACAGCTGCCACTGGAGGTGTTTTCCACTGTCTTAGTTGGTAATGCAAGATGTGACCAAAAGTGTGTGTTCTGTCACCAGGTGGGGAGAGTGTTCTTTATCTCTTCCACAACCCATCTCTCATAGCTCTGGGGGAATATTCTCTGTTAATGGGCCAGCTGTTAAAACCAGCTGGGGCAGCTCTCTGCTGTTCATGGGGCAGTTTTTTCTTTATCTCTCCCACAGCCAATCCTCCCTCCAGGAGATCTCTTCTGTCCATGGCCACTGAGTGTCCCTGCATGGCTGATAAAATTCCATCATCCCATGGGGAGAGGCTCTGCCCAGGGGAGGAGCCAAGCATTCCTACCTGGATCCAATCTGGGGATTGGGACACCACAGCAGCCTTTGCCCACTGCATTCCCAGAGGAGCAGCTTTCTGCTCCACTGCATTCCCAGAGCAAGAGCAGGCCCATCTCCAGCAGCCCTGGAGCTTCAGAGGAAAACTCCCCCCTTCTCCAGGATCCCTGCTCCAGCAGAGCCACCCCTGGCACTGCAGGAGGAGCAGCCACCATGGAATGGGACTGTGCCACACCCTGACCCACAGGGCTCAGCTCCTCTTCTCACTCTGGCACTGGTTTGTTTTCTTTTCTTGTACTATTGCATTTGTATTTTTAATTTTCCTAGTAAAGAACTGTTATCCCTGCTCCCTTATCTTTGCCTGAGAGCCCCTTAATTTCAAAATTATAACAATTTGTAGGGAGGGGGTTTGCATTTTTTTCCATTTCAGGGGAGGCTCCTGCCTTCCCTAGCAGGCACCTGGCTTTTCAAACTGAGACATCCACATTGCTCAGCAAAGCCCCAGAGCACCCACTGAGTGCAGCTCCTGAAGTGAAATCTCCCCGTCCCAGGCTCTAACCCAGACAATGCCCAGGAGCTCTGGGGTGGGGCTGTTTCCCCAGGTGACTGCAGAACATCCCACTGGGGTCTCTCAGAGCTGGGAGGATCTCTGGGGCTGTTTCCTAATCTCAAAGATCACAGACTTTTTGTGTTTCTCCACACCAGAAGCTCAGAGAAGAAAGGCTGGGCTTGGCTCCTCTTCCCTCCATCCCTTTGGCCTCGTGCTGCCAGTTTGAGACTCTGCCTGGACAGGCAGAAGGAGCCACTCCTGCACCTCAGGGGCTGCAGGAACTGCCTGAAATTGTTGCTCTTGCAGTTTTCCCTGATATTTATCACTTGGAATTGTGGCCATTAAATCAGTGGAATTACTGCAGTGCTCCAGACAGAGCAGGGGCTGGAGCTCTGCATTAATTCTCAAGTTCATTAGGGAACTGCTGGAATCTGGAGCAGGTGAGGTTGGGAAAGGAATGGAAACCTGGGACATGTCATGGAAGATGTTTGTTGAATGCTGTTATTGAAGCATTATTGCCAGGGTTTGTTAGCACAATGCCAAGGGCAGAGATGGATTTTCTTCTTACAGAAAGCTCCAAAACAGGTCCAGAATTGGACTGAAGGATGCTTAAATCTTTCCTTGATGTACTCAGAGTAAGAATTCTGGTGTTGGCTGGTGGGAGGGAACACAGTGTGCAGGTTGGTTGTGGCTCTGTCTGATGTGCCCAGCTCCAGTTCAACTCTTCCTGCAGCCTGGGTGGAGAATATTCTGTGTGTCTGTTGCAGAATATTCTGTGTGTCTGTTGCAGAATATTGCAGGTGTCTGTTGGAGGATATTGCAGGTGTCTGTTGCAGAATATTGCAGGTGTCTGTTGCAGAATATTCTGTGTGTCTGTTGCAGAATATTGCAGGTGTCTGTTGGAGGATATTCCGTGTGTCTGTTGCAGAATATTCCATGTGTCTGTTGCAGGATATTCCAAGTGCTTTGTGTGGAGATGCAGCAGGACTGGGACAATGTGGGGGTGTTTGGTCACAGGCTGAGCTCGATGATCTCAGAGGTTTTTATTTTCTGAATCTCACAGATTCATATGGACAATGTCCCAAAAAACTTTTGGAGGATGAAAACTGCTTTTTGGTGCAGGTTCTGCAAATGAATCCCCACGGTCACATAACACTTAAGAGTATATTCTGTGTGTTTAATATTTGATATTTCAGTGAATAAGGGGGTTCAGATGCTTGCCCTGCTCTGAGGACAGCTCAGCTGTCCCTCCTGGCCCCAGGTACAAGATCAGCCCTCTGAGAGGGGCAGGTCCCAGAGGGAAAACCAGCCAAACAAAAAACAACAACAACAAAATTCCAAAAAACCCCAACCCCAACAAACCCAAACCTACTCCTTGGTGAGGGAGAGGTTTGTGGGGATTTGTGCTGACCTGCAGACCAAGGGTTGTATTGAATGGTGAGGAGGAGGAAAAACTTCCATGTTCCCAGGTCCCATCCTGCACAGGAAGGCATTTGGGAAATTGCTTTCACTTTTTTCCCCCTGCTTTTTTCTGCTGAAGTTGTTATTGGAAAATGAAGCAGAACAGTAGAATTGTCCATCCCCAGCTGGAATTGTTGGTTCTGCTGCTGGGGATGCCCCAAGCTCTGCTGGGGCTCCCTGCCCTGGTTCTCGATGCTTTATCCCTGTTTTTAATCCCTTCCTGATGCTCTTTCCCTGTTTTCAGTCCTGAAGCATCCTCTGGATGCTTCCCTGCATCCCAGAGGAACAGATGGCTCAGCATTCCAGGGAACATCTGGCAGATCCTGGGGCTGCCATCAGCCCTGCAGGGGAGGCACTGCTGGGGTCGTGTCCCAAAAAGTGGCAAATTCACATCCCGGGGAAGGGCTCTGCTGGGGGCAGGTTCTTCACTCTGTGGGGGAAATGTGGGATTTAATTTCCCTTCTTTCACCCAACTCTGGCCACGAACTTGGGTTTTGGAAGGAGGATTGGGCCCATGGACAAGGAAAGGGTGTTCCTGTTTGTCCCTCTCTGGATGTTCCTCAGGAGCAGCTCCTGGGCAGCTACAGACACTCAGTGTGGTTTCATGAGGCAAAAAAAAAGTCATATTTTCCCCATTTTACTGGGAAGAGTAATACAATATTTGCTCCAACACATTTTCATGTTTTAACAAATTCTTATAACAAGTTTATCCTAAAAATATCAGAAATACAGGATGTAGATATTGCATGAGTAGATTATGTAAGCGACTTGGTAGAATAATTTAGGAATTAATCAGGCTTTTTTTTATTCAGTACAAATCTGGAAGACTGGAGCAGAGAAAAAGCAACTTTTTTTTTTCCTGAAAATAAGGAAAAATACAGAGGTGGTGACTTCCCTGCAGACTTTGTGCAGTCAGGCATTGCAAGGGTGAATCCCCATCCCTGGAGGTGCTCAAGGAATTCCTGGACGTGGCACTCAGGGCACAGCTTGGATCAGTCTGGGAAGGCTTTTCCAACCTCAGGGATTCCAGCTGTGTTAAATAACTCAGGAGAACACTTCCCACCCCAACTCTGCACCTCCTGCAAGTTTCCCACCTTGCTCCAGGTGGCCCAGTCTGACTGGAGCTCACCCCAGCAGGGTGATGGGAACCACTGGGAATTCCAGGCCCCAGCAAATCCCAGCCCCCACAGGAAATATTCTGGGAGATATTAATAGAAGAGTGCTGGCAGGATTTGCATCTCATTAGGTGGCTCTGGTGTAGTTAATCTTAGCATGCTGCATCTAATTTGGGCAAGCAGACTGTAAAAAAGAATAAAAACCACAAGGTTGGAGCTGAATTAAAAACCCAGCAGGAAGAAGGGGAGGCTGAGAAAGCACTGCAGACCAGGAAAGGTCAGGATAACTTTTCCTGGTGAGTTCCTGGAGTGGTGACACATGTGGCACGGCCCTGAGGAGCCCTGGGGAGTTTCCTGCAGAGGTTTTTGGAGCATGGGATTGTCTGCAGAAGGTGAAGTTGGCAGGACAAAGCCCTGAAGTGTTCCTGACCTCTGGCCAGGGTGTGGCTGCTGAATTTTGGGATTTGGGGTTTGCACCAGGCAGCAGCTGAACAAATTCCAGATTTCTGCTTGATGAAAAGGTGGAATTCAGAAATAAGAGAGAAAAGATAAAGGAAGGGTGACATCTTTAAATTCCACTGAGGTTTCACCTCTCCAAAAGCAAAGTGAAAGCTGCAAAGTAACTCAGGAATAAATTTTTCCTCCCTGGATTTGTGGAAAGCTTTTCTATCATGTTATGTCTTTCTGGAAATCCATCTTTAAGCCAGAACTCTTCAGAGATAGATTTGTTAAAAGGTTGGCCAAGAAAAGAGGAAATGCTCAGAATTTACCTCAGATGGCCTCAGGTTGCACCAGGGGGGGAATTATTTCTTGTGAGGGTGGGCAGGGGCTGGCACAGGGTGCCCAGAGCAGCTGTGGCTGCCCCTGGATCCCTGGCAGTGCCCAAGGCCAGGCTGGACACTGGGGCTGGAGCAGCCTGGGACAGTGGGAGGTGTCCCTGCCATGGCAGGGGTGGCTCTGGGTGGGATTCCTTTGGGTCCCTTCCCACCCAAACCATCCCTGCTTCAATGATATTGGAGGTCAGGAGGAATTTCTTCATGGAAAATGTTGTCCAGCACTGGCACAGGGAGTCCCCAGCATTTGAAATGCTCAAAAAGCTGTGGATGTGGCACCTGAGGGCACGGTGGCCACACTGGGGGTGGGTTGACAGTTGGACCTGCTGATTTTAGAGGCCTTTTCCAGCCTTAGAAATCCTAGGGATCACCAATTAGGGCAACATCCACTTTGCAGGCCCACATTTCTATGGAATTCACCTTGCAGAGCAGCTGCTAGCCCAGCAGTTCCTGGAGGCTGATTTGCATTTCAGGCTGCAGCAGGGTCAGTGTTCCTGGGAGCTGATCTCACCCTCTGATAGTGGCACTCAGACATCCACAGCTCCCTCCTTTATCACTTCCAAGGAGTTCCCCCCCTCCCACGAGTATTTTGATGCAGCCAAGTGATCCCACAGCCAGATCCCAGAGCTCATTAACGTTATCAGAGATTTGTGTGGGGATGGCAGAGATAATTCCAAGTGTGTGCAGAAAAATCTGCCTTTAAAAGAATAATTAACTCCAGCTCTTGCCTGGCTTGGAGTTTATCAGCGAGGTGAGGATGAAGTGGTTTAATTTTTATTTTTAAAGGGATTTGTAGCTTCATTCTCAAAGCCTTGATGACCTCTAACAAACTAAACCTGGCTCTGGTCCTCCCGGGAGCTCTGCTGGAGCTGCAGAGGGAGGAGCTGCCCAAAGCTGAGCTTTAGGGACTGCTTTGAGTGCTGAGGGTCCCTTCTGCCCTGGGTGACTTGGGGACATTTCCAGGAGTGTGGTTTGAGGCTCTCCTCAGACTGCAAAGCCCTGGGGACGAGGCTGGGGCAGATCCAGGTGTGTCTGACAGGTGGAATTGTTCAGGTGAGGCTCAAGTGAGATCAGTGAGTCCAGCTTTGGGTCAAATATGTAAAAATATGTTAAAATCTGCTTTTGAGAACACTCTGAGGCACCTTCCCCACCCCTGGAGGTGCCCAAGGAGTGACTGGGGGTGGCACTCAGTGCTCTGGGCTGGTGCCAAGGTGGGGATCAGTCACAGGCTGGGCTTGTTGACCTTGGAGATCTTTCCCAAACTCAGTGATTCTGTGTAATCCCACTTAAAATTTAGCCCTCTATCAGCAAATTCATGTTTTTCAAGGGTCTTCATTGAAAACTTACATATGTGTGGGTAAAAAACCCCAACTTTTCCTAAAACTCCAGACACAGGGCAGTTCAATGTGGAAAATTTCAACCCAGGCTGAGATTTGCCATGGGGAATGTGCCAGAGCAGATTGCTGCTCTGACAAAAGCAAAGACAAGTTGCAACCCCCTCATCTTGAAACCCATCTCCCAGCCTTGTTCCAGCATTTTTTACCTGCATTAGGAGCACTCAGGGGCTGGGAGAAGGTGTCAGTTATTTCTGGAATTGCCATCAACACGGGGGGTTTCCCTTTTGCTCCCTCCCAGAGCTTCGGATGCTCTCTGCTGCCTGCACACAACAGGGCATTAAATAATGCAGGAATATCCCACTGGTACCCTCAGTTCCTTTAATATATCCCGAATTTCCTTCTTTTCTGGCCCCTGAGCTTAAATAGGTGTGACTATCCATTAGCCCCTGGCTTGCATGGGGTTCTCCAGGAGGAAAAGCAGAGCCAGTGCTCAGGGAACATGGGATGGGGAAGTGCTCCAGCAGCCAGAGGCTCTTCCAGGATTTGCATATCCTGATTTTCAGGAAAGATGGATTGACTCTGGTGCTGCTCTTTGAGCCCTTTCATGACACAGATGAGACATCCAGGCCTTCAGCACCCTGGAGGATAAAGAAAAGCTCTCCTAGGACTTAAATCTGTTTTTTGTTCAAAGGTTTTAGGGATCACTGAGTCAACTGGGGCTCAGAGAAAACAGCCCCTGTGTTATCCCACAATGAAAACCTTCAGATTTCTCCACGTGAGATGGATAAAAGAGAAGAGGTTTGCTTTGGTCCCTCTTTGGGTGGCTGCTGGTTTGGAGCTGCCTCCTGGTGCAGCTCCTGTTTCTTGTGCTCCCAGCAATTCAATCCCAGTGGTTTGGCAGATCCATTAACTGCTGTCCCCATGTCACCACGGTTCTGGGGGGCTGTCCCTGCCAGCAGCCCCTGCAGCCCCAGCCCGGGCTGGCTGAGGAAGGAGCTGCTGTGTCAGTGATGATTCAGTGAATCCACCCAGGAGCTGATGGCAGGAGCTGCAGCAATCAGCCAGAGCTCATCCCCTCAGCTGAGCTGGGGGAGCTGCCAGGCTGCAGCCTCCACTCTCCCTGACTCCTTCTCCTTCCAAAGACAGAAAAGGAGATGGACCTGGGCTCCAGCTGGTTCCAGGAGTGTCCCAGGGCAGGGCAGAGTGAGCGATGCTGTGGGACTGGGGCTGCCCCTGCCCACTGATGCCTCAGGTTTGGATTTTCTATTCAGGTATTTCACATTCTGTGCTGCTTTAGTGTGTGGGTCTGGGCTTCATATTATGGGATGGTGAGCTCTTCACAGAGCAGGGAGACAAAACAATTCCTGCTCCAGCTGGGGACCAAGGACAAATGATCCAAATCTCAGCCCAAGAGCACAAACAAGGTGGGCTGGAGAGAGAAAAACAAGCAGGATGGGAGTGCATGGGCTAAAGCTGGAATGGGACAATGAACTCCAAGGTGCAAATGGAGCAGAACTGATCCAAGGGAGAGACCCCGTGCCCGCTGGTGCATTTTGGGACCATTTTGGTTCCTCCTGGGTGCAGCCCTGGCTGGGCTCTTGTGCTGCCCAAGGTGGATCCATGGAGGAGATCCTTTGAATCAATCCCTGCTTGATTCTTTAGTTCATCCAGCCTCTGCTCTAGGGCAGCCTTCACAGGGCATCAACAGCGCTTGCAAGAGCAGCAGGAAAAGGCCCCTCAGCACTCCCAAAATACTCCTCAGATGTGTTGGCTAATGGAAGAGCAGTAATTAATCTTTTAAAGGCTCCTAAAAGATGATTTTTTTCTCTCTGCATCACTTCAGTCCCCGTTTTTGAGCTCCCAGGCCGAGGTTCTTCCCATTATCCCAAGGACAGCAGGACGGAGTCTCTGCTCTCACCTCTCCTGGGAGCAGTAGCATGGGGATAAATCCAGGAAATTCAGCTCTATTTAGGTCACTGGCTCTTGAAGAAGGCTTTCAAATGAGTATTACCAGCCTGGAGGTTTTTCCTTCCCCTCCCTGAAGGAGTGGGAGGCTCTGAGCAGATTCCTTGATGCTCTGGGGGATGCAAATGGGAACAGAAAGGGCCCCTGGGAGCTCCTCTCCTGGCAGAGCCTACCTGGCTTCACAGCAGGAATTTGGATGCCTTGGAAATAATTCTCTTCTACAGAAAGAAAAATTAAGCCCAGGAAACAAAGGAGAAGAGGTAATGATCAAAGCTGTTTGGATTTGATAGCTCAAGAATAAAATAAAAATAATCTCCTTGGCTGAGAGAGAATTTTGTTACACATTTAATTTCTCCTGAATTGTGCTGGGCTTTACCTGTGCCAGGGTAGGAATGCCTGGAAACCTCTGGGCAATTCTATGATCTGAAGGTTCTGGAAAGAAAATATTTCCTTTTGTGCTTTGCTTTTTGTTCAGGGAATGCTTTGAGCTCGCTGCTGTTGCAGCTCTGCAGGAGCAGGGGGGTTATCCATAAAAACCAGCACCTAAACTTCGGGGAGGTGCAAGGAGAATTTCTAACATTATCTTCTAAAAACTCTTCCAGGTTGTGTCTTCATTCAGAGCATTTCTCTGTTCCAAACGGGCTCTTTGATTTCATCACTCTCTAACATTTTATTATTAAATATACATTGGGTGTGTAAGTGGGAGCAACATGGAAATGGGAACAGTTCCTGGTGTTTTGATATCCTCCATTTTCTCCCCCCAAACTCTTTGCAGGAATGTCTTAAAGGAAAACTTTCCTTTCTGATTTCTACTCCTCTGTTCATGCCTTGCTTTTTGCAGGATTTCCCTTGGAAGTGAAATTTCAAACCCCAGCTGGCTTTGCTAAAAATAAACTCCTTCAAACCTTTGGATTTCATTTAAATATATTTTATCCTCACTTGTCTCTGGGCACAAGGATTTTCCCTGAAACAGCAAATATTTGGGGGAAGTGGAAACTCTGCAGGGGCTGCTCCTGCACCTCCCATCTTTCCCTTGGACTGGGACAAAGGAGTGGGATTTATGAAAAATGTAAAAGCTAAAATCCTAAAGCATCACTGGATGAGCCAAAGGTGTTCCAGACTGGCAGGAGGAGTTTGGCCAGAGGGAAACTGTTAAACCAGGATGGAGAAGTTAAGGAAAAAAGGTGAAAAAACCTGGGATAGAGGAAGGTGTTCCTGTCCAGGGCAGGGGGTGGAACTGGATGAGCTTTAAATCCCAAACTGCTCTGGAATTCCATGAAAACCTGAATGACCCCTGCACAGCTTTGCTGTCTGGAAGTGAGTTTGTGGGTCACTGGGCAGGTCCTCAGTCCAAGTGGGAACTTCCCTGGATTCTGTAAGCTCAGGAAAGTTCTCCCTGCTGATGGTGGGAATTCCTCACATCTCTGCTCTCTGGAAGGACATTTGCAGGAGGATCCCACAGGTTTGGGTGAAGCCTTGGTTCTGGCTGCTCCTGGGCTGGAGGAAAAGAGCTGGGCTTTATTTGGGTGAAAATGGAAATAAAACTGGGCCGGGTCAGACAGACATGGATCAGACCAGGAGAGGAACCTGTGTGGAAAATATGGATATTTTAACACAGCCTGATAGGGAAGTGCCTCTGGAGCAGCCAAAATCTGGTATTCTGAGGGATGAAGGTGTGGGGAGCTGCAGGATCTCAGCAGAGCTGAGTGTGAGGAGGAAAGGAAGCCCAGGTGTGATTGGATTTACAGTGAGGTGTGTGGGGTGAACATGGAAATATCCCCAAAATGCTGATCCTTGGGATGGACATGGGTGAAAATCTTTCTCTTGGCAGCCCAGGAATCTCTGCTGTGCCTGGAGAATCCATCAGGGAATCCTTGTCAAAGCTGCTCCTCTCTGGGCTCAGCCCCTCTGAGAGCTCTCCCCACCTTTGGTGGTCCCCAGAAGTGGCAAAAAGCTCCTCAGTGAAATGAGGAATGGGGGAACTGCATTGTTCACCATTGCACCAAGCCATGCAGGTGAAATGCACTGAAAATTCAGATAAGATATTTAAAAAAAAAAGATAATTGAAGTGTATTGTGAGCACAGCATCAATAAAGAGTTACAAATGCTTTGATATTTACCCACATGGCTCTGCTAAATGATTGTCATTGCAGGCACACTTCCTCCTCATCAGATGAAGAAATCCACACCATTCAAAAGTTAACTCTCATTTCCAAAGTAATATTGTCATTAAATTTCTGCAAATTAAAGTGGGACTCCCTCTGGATTTTAAAGAGATTGTGTGAGGGAGCAGAGCACCACAGCGAGCACAGCCTGCATCCGTGTGAGGCTCTGAGAGCTGAAAGCTGCTGCCACAATCCTGAGAGCTTCCCACGCCTTTGGAATGTTTTACACTCTGTGTGTGTGGCAAGAAACCACTGGACAAGGCTGAGGATGGGCAGGATTTCTGTGGGAGTTTCAGAGAAGGAAACTTTTTTAATAATTGAGGGGAGTGGGTGCAAGGCCAGGTTTGACCTAATTGGGGTTCTCCAGGACCTGGAGAGACCCCACAGGAAATACAGAGACCATTTCCAAGGGATGGAGGGACAGGACCCAGGGAATGGCTCCCAGTGCCAGAGGGCAGGGATGGATGGGAGATTGGGAATTGGGAATTGCTGGCTGGGCTGGAATTGCCAGAGCAGCTGTGGCTGCCCCTGGATCCCTGGCAGTGCCCAAGGCCAGGTTGGACACTGGGGCACCCTGGGACAGTGGGAGGTGTCCCTGCCATGGCAGGGCTGGCTCTGGGTGGGACTGAAGGTCCCTTCCAACCCCAAACCAATCTGGGATTCTGTTTTGGGAACAGAATTCCAAGCAGGTGATGCCTTGGGTCCAAGGCAGGAGCCAGCATTTCCCAGGAGCAGCTGTGGGGTCCCATCCCTTCTCCTGGAGCTGCCAGGGGTGGCTCTGGAGCAGATTCCTCATTCTCTTTGCCTGTGGAGAGCAGGGAAGCCCTGGAGAGGCCCTGGATGGGGAATGGAGGTTTCCTGCAGAGCTGCTGAATTCTCAGGGGAGGAAGGTGCTGGTGTGATTTGTTCCCACCCTCTGCATGTTTACAGTGGCACAAAACCCACCTGAGGTCTTCCACACCCTCTGGGAGCACCTGAGCCTGGTGCCAAGCCTTCCCAGAAGTGCCCTGATTCTCCCTTGCCGTGGGAGTGCAGCCAGGGCTGGGACAGCACCAAGAGCAGGACAGGGACAACTGCAGTGTTTTTATCTCTGCTGAGCACATTTCCTGTGCTGAGCTGGAAATGCATTGGAACCAGCACACAGGGCAGGAGAAAAAGGCAAATCCACTTGTGGGCAGCTCCTGCCCGTGCACCAGTGATGTGAGACACCCAGGTCCTGCAGGCCAAGGCAGCTGGGCTCTGTAAAATATTCCACTTTACCATCCACCCCCAAATTTGGCAAGGAATGAAGCAAACATTGGCTTTCATCAGCCCAAATATTTCAGAGGTTACAGCCCCCAGGATCACGATTCAGGGTGCAGCTGGCCAGGGCTGCTTCTGCCTGCTGGGGAGAGGCAGAGCCATCAAAGCTGCAGATGAAATGGTTTAATGAGCAGCTCCAGTGCCTGCTGCTGCCCTCAGACCTGACCCTGTGCCAGGCCCCAGCGCCTCCTCTGCAGGGAGAAGGGCTCATCCTGCAGCTCCAGCAGGAGCTGGGACACGGGGCTGGGAAAGCTGGGGAGCTCTCCAGGCTCTGTCCCTGATGGGGAATGGTCCCTCCCTTCATTTACAGACACACATTCAAATATTGCTGTTCCCAAACATCCCAAGGGGCTCTGTGTGTGTGCTGTCACAGTGACTGTGCTCTAAAGATGCAGCTTTCATTGCTGCTGCTCATGGAGCTCAGTGCAGGGGCTGCCAGCAGTGTGCTCGTGTGGGATGGCTCCTGGAACACTTTGGGGGCAGGGGTACCCAAAATGGGGGCAGGAGCCACAAGGGGCTGAGAGGAACAGTGGATTTGTCTTTCCAAACAAGCTGTGGGGCTGCTGGTAGATAAAACTAGCACTGGGAGGTGAAAGAAACAATGGGAAGGATTCCATTGATTGATGAATGGAAAAAGATATTTGCTTTTACAAATAAACTCTAGGTTTGCTGATAATTGAAATTAGACATTGAAAGATGAAAGAAACAATGGGAAAGAAAACCCCTAAATTCTGTAAGAATTAAAAATTAAAAGGGAGGGTTATACATTAGAGGGGAATCTTTGTGATCAGGCGTTTCGGGAAGTGTGAACCTCTCAAGTACCTCAGAAATGGGGAAAGAGAGAGGGAAATGGGGATGGGAAATTGGGATAAAAAGGAGGCTGCGTCCTCCAAAAATTGGAGAGACCCCAGGGGAATGCCCCATGGCCTCTCCCTTTATTCGAATAAAGTAAAAGGGACTCCTCTGTCTCCCTTTTGGACACAAACCTCTGATGTTTGTGGATTGATTTTCCTTAGAGGGCTTAGGGAGAGCAGAGCAGCTGCAGCTTCCAGGCCCCTCCTGTGGCCACAGAGTCACCCACGGTGTCACCCACGGTGTCCCCAGGGCTGAGGGGACCCAGGGCACAGGGCCAGGGCTCCCCAGTGCCTGTGCCTGGGTCAGGAGGGCACAGGAGTGCCCTGAGTGTCCCCAGAGGAGGGTGGCAGCTCCAGCCAAGTGAGCTCTGAGCAAAGACCTCAAATGCAGAGAATAAAATGGTTCTGTTGGGAAGGGACCTCAAATCCCCCCAGTGCCAGCCCTGCCAGGGCAGGGACACCTCCCACTGTCCCAGGGTGTCCCAGCCCCAATGTCCAGCCTGGCCTTGGGCACTGCCAGGGATCCAGGGGCAGCCACAGCTGCTCTGGCAATTCCAGCCCAGCTCCTCCCACCCTGTGAAAGGAGAATTTCAATCTGAGTTGATCAGGGCTGCAGGGACAGCCCCAGGTGGACACAGCAGCACCTGTGGGGGTCTGGGGCTGCAGCAGGACAGGGGTGTCACCCTCTGTCCCCTCACCCTCTGTGTGGTGGCAGCAGCCCCACGGTGCTGGGCCAGGCTGGAGGAACCTGGTGCTGCCAGGCAGAGGCAGGAGGGATGAATAATGGATAATGGATAATTAATGAATAATGGATAATGATGAATGGAGCAGCTCCTGGAGCTGCTGAGCAGTCACAGAGCCCCCAGCTCCCAGCACAGGCCGGGCCCCCCCTGCCCTGCCCTGCTGATTGCAGAGGGGGTCAGAGCAAGGAGCAGAACTTTGGAATGCTCAGCTCTGGAATTGCTCCCCTCTGGTGGGCTGGGCCATCAGGATCAGGATTCAACAGTGGAATTCTGTCCCTATTAATGTAAACACACTGGGGGAGGAGCTGGGGTGGTGCCCCTCTTTGGGGTGGGGATGGGAGAGCTCCTGGTGGAGTTTGTTCTCCATGTCCTCTGAGTGGGGCAGGCTCTGTCCCTTCCAGCTCCAGGGATGTTTCTACTCCTGCCTGCAGCCCCTGTCTCAAATGGAGGGACCAAGAGTGGAAAGGATTCAAACTGCAGTGAATTTAAGTGGCATTTTTAGAGCTCAGGAGGGTTTCTGACACATGACATCAGCAGCAATGCACCAGCCACTCCTCCAGGTAAAACCAGCTCAAGTGCAGGGTCTCTGATCCCCTCCTCTGGCTCTGGCCAGGGCACAGGGATTTCCTCCTGCGATTTCTCATAAAGAGAGGTCACGTTCTTACTTGAAAATGAAGTTTTTTCTACCTGAAATCCAAAGAAGCTGGGTTTGGAGAGCAGACGAATGGAAGCAAAATATAATTCCTCCTGTCTGTCATTATCCAGCTGTAGCTGGGCTGGCTCCCCGAGCCTGCCCACACTCCCAGGCTGGGTCTGAGGGCTCAGGCCCTGCCCCAGGGCTCCGTGGCAGGGAAGGATGTGCCTGTCCAGGGAAGGATGTGCCTGTCCAGGAAAGGATGTGCCTGTCCAGGAAAGGATGTGCCTGTCCGGGAAGGATGTGCCTGTCCAGGGAAGGATGTGCCTGTCCGGGAAGGATGTGCCTGTCCAGGGAAGGATGTGCCTGTCTGGGAAGGATGTGCCTGTCCAGGGAAGGATGTGCCTGTCCATCCCCAGGGGCTCCCTGGGTGTGCTCACACCTCCTGAGGGGTTTCTCAATCGCTGCTGCTAATTGGATCGATCGGGCGCTGATTGATCAGCCTCCTGCTAATGAAGTGCTGGTGAGGCTGCAGCAGCTCCCGATCTCGGGCATTCTCAGCGGCAGCTCGGAGCTGCTGCCCACAGCATCCTTACTGGGACAAACTGGGAGGGCCTGGCAGCTGCGGCTCAGTGAGAGCGCGGGCAGTGTTTGCTGCAGGGCACCGTTCCTGGCAGGGCAGAGATTCCCTGCAGGGCACCGTTCCTGGCAGGGCAGAGATTCCCTGCAGGGCACCGTTCCTGGCAGGGAGAGATTCCCTGCAGGGCACCGTTCCTGGCAGGCATTCCCTGCAGGGCACCGTTCCTGGCAGGGCAGAGATTCCCTGCAGGGCACCGTTCCTGGCAGAGATTCCCTGCAGGGCACCGTTCCTGGCAGAGATTCCCTGCAGGGCACCGTTCCTGGCAGAGCAGAGATTCCCTGCTGCAGCTCCCGGGACACTCCAGAACCACCCTGGCTCACTGCTCTGCCAGAGCTGGGCGCTCGCACAGTGTCTGCGTTTATCCCGTGCAAGAAACGGGCAGGGCAGGGGGACGGGGAGCCTTTCTGCACATTTCTGGCTGCCTGGATTGATCTGCACATCAAAGGAGCTCCCACCCACGGTGGTGTGAGCAATGAGCTCCCCCTGCGCCGCTGACACCGGAATTAGGGAGCAGCTCCTGCGAGGCAGCAGTGAGGAATGGATTCATTTTGGTCTAAAAATGAAACGGAACCTACTGGAGGGTTGGGTTTTTTTTTCCCCCAATTAGGAAAGTTCGAGCTGTTTGAGGCGAGATGACAACAAACTTGCTTCCCATTTAATGAGCTGAAGCTAATTGGAATTGGAGTGTGAGTCAGCCTGTGGAGCCACAAGGACCAAGGTGCTGCACCTGCATTTCAATGAACAGTGGGGCTAAAATGTCTTTCCTTGGGTTTTCAGAGATCCATGGGCATTGATCTGAGAATGCACTTACACAGGGCTGAGTTTAAAAGGAGTACAGGATTTACCCTGTCCAGCAGAACTTACAATTGCTTTTTTAACCCCCACAGGATCTGAGACAGGGCTGAAAGCTTTTGGGAATGCTGGGGAGGGAGGGCTGTGGGTCTGGATGTGAAGGAAAGGTATTTTAGCAGTCAGCTGGACTTGGTCTTTAGGATGGGCTGTAAAATGGGGTTTTCTGTATGTTTAGGTAATTTCAGGTGTTGAAAGCCGGATTCAAACTCTGTAACATCCCTAAGATATGGTGCTAACAGAATGGAAAGCTTTTTTCCACTGCAGCTTTCCTTGAGGCTTTTTACCTCCAAGGAGCAGGAACTCTGGGGCCTGAGCCCGAGGAGCACCAGAAGCTCCTGCAGAATTTCCCTCACGTTTATTCACCAATTGCCAGCTCTGTTTGGATGCTGAGCAGTGCAGGGATGAGCTGGGGACTCCCCCTGCCCAGAGGCTGCCCCAGCCCCAGGAATGCCCCGGGAGGAGCAGGACAGGGCTGTGGCTCCTCTCCCTGAGGATGCCCGGGGTGAGCCCCATCAGCAGGTGAGGGATGGCTCTGCAGAGGCTCCTCACAGGGAATAATTAAGGAGAGCCATTCTCCTCTGCTTCCATCCCTCACCGCAGCCTAATTGGGAGGCAGAGGCATCTCCACCTGGGAGGATTAATTGTCCTGATGAATGGCCCGCCCCAGCCCGTTCCTGTGCAGGGACACGGCTCAGCCAGGGCAGGGACACGGGCTGGGAGGTGCCACATCCACGGGGCTCTGATTAATGGGGACACTTCAGGGGCTGGAGCAGTTTCTTGGCTCAGTTTGACTCTACTGATACTCAGTAAAACTCTCTGGAGCTTTCCAGAAAAGCAGTGCCCTGCTCTAGGGAATGCTGGGCAATATCCCAGAATCCCAGAATGGTTTGGGTTGGAAAGGACCTCAAACCCCACCCAGTGCCAGCCCTGCCATGGCAGGGACACCTCCCACTGTCCCAGGCTGCTCCAGCCCCAGTGTCCAACCTGGCCTTGGGCACTGCCAGGGATCCAGGGGCAGCCACAGCTGCTCTGGGAATTCCAGCCCAGCCAGCAATTCCCAATTCCCAATCTCCCATCCATCCCTGTTTTCTGAAAAATCTTTATTCAATATATTTATTATGTTCTTTTATGCAGAGAGGGAAAAACCTTTTGCTGTTTTACTGCTTGAGATGAGGATCAGTCCCCAAGAAATTGGTGTTCAATTTATGGCCTGTGTCTGATTTGTCCCCCTGGGATAAGGGCAGGACTCATTTGGGAAATGGGGCTCAGGGATGTGCAGTTGGAGGATCCATGGAATCGGATTAAAAACAGGAGCAGTGCCCAGATGGGGCTCAGCAGATCCAGAGTGAGGGAGCACCTTCCCCGTCCTGTCTGGATCTTTCCAGAGTGTCTATAAGGAACAGGTCTTATATAAAAAATTAAAAATAATAATTAAAAATATGCAAAACATGTCTGTCTAAACATCTCTCGAGGGGATGATCATGCCAACAACCTGAACTGACAAGGTATAATTCCAGTACTGAGTTACCTCTCCCACATCACCTTCTCCCCTCACCCTGAGGGAGGTGATTCATGGACTTCCCTTCCCAACCAGCTTGGATCCAGATCCACAGGCCTTCATTAAAACCACGACTATTTTGAATGTGTGGAGCATTCCAGCCGTGCCCCCAGGCCTCTCTGGAACGGTGAGCAAGGCCAAAATTAACGTGCTGCAATTTCCAATCGTGGAGCAAGGACTGGAGCAGGTCTGGGCAAAAGGAGCAGCCGGATATTTCCCTGCTCCTTGTAACAACAAACACCAAGGATGCTTAAAATTCCCAGGCTCCCATGTGTTGCACCAGTTCTCAGGAACAGCAGAGAATTTTAAGTAGGTTTTGCACAGAATGATCAAGTTTTCAGAGAACAGCCTTGGGTAGTGCTTTTAAAAAATGAAAGAAAAATCATTTGAAAAGCAAGGGAGGCAAAGCACAGAGTTACTTCTTCCCCACTTAATTTTTCTGGAATCACCAGAAGTGTCTCAACTGCAGGTTGCTCAAGCTCAGGCAGAAGCAGAACAGACAAAAGTTCTCTTTTGTTGTGTGCACGGGCAGCTCTTGGAAATGTTCCCAGGATGATCCCAAATTTCTGTGCAAATCCTGAGGTGTCAGGGACTGCTGCAGGATGGGGTCTGGGATCTGGGGGGATTTCACCCTCTTTCAGCACTTTCATTGGATTTTGGCATGGGGGAGGATTCCTCAGCTGGAATATGCTGATTCCATCCAGCACCCAAGTCCTTGGGATTTTGCTGGACCAGGTGCCAAGGATGAAACTCCGTGGCAGAATTCCATGGTCTGAAATCTGCCAGGGGTTGGTTCAGTCACTCTTTTCTCCAGGATTAAATATTCACAGGACCCAACAGGTCTGGAGGGCTCGCAGTGGTCCCAGGGCTGCAGGGGAAGCTGGAATGGGTCAGCACCAAAAAGAATTAAAAATAAGGATATTTCTGTGTGGAGATGAAGATTCCAGGCATATTCCACTAATGAGAACATGGATGGGTGTGGAAATGAAGGAAATGTTTTGGTCTCATTTGACAGCTTGCTCACTGTGGGATGTCTGACCCAGGGAGGGTCTCCAGCCCCATCCTCGTGGGGCCAGGTCTGGCTTTAGGCAGAGAGGGATCTTTGGAACTTGTTCTTTTGAATATTCATGTCCTTTATAAAGTGCACATTTATAACCTGAGTCACCCCATTCCTTGGACGTGGACAAAGCTAAATAATCAAAAAAATCCAAACCTTACACAGACCATAAATCCCAGAATGGTTTGGGATGGGAGGGACCTTAAATCCCCTCCAGTGCCACTGTCCCAGGCTGCTCCAAGCCCCAGTGTCCAGCCTGGTCACTTCCAGGACTGGGGTATCTCCAGTTTTTTGGGCAATCTGCTCCCAGTGTTCTCCCACCAGAGGCAGATTAATGAGGCCTGGCCATCCAAGGAAAAGAGGGGTTTTTCTCTTCTCCTTTTTGACTTTAAACATAACATTTTCTTTCTTTCTTTCTTTCTTTCTTTCTTTCTTTCTTTCTTTCTTTCTTTCTTTCTTTCTTTCTTTCTTTCTTTCTTTCTTTCTTTCTTTCTTTCTTTCTTTCTTTCTTTCTTTCTTTCTTTCTTTCTTTCTTTCTTTCTTTCTTTCTTTCT
>WBNO01033575.1:27310-65676 GCA_013400575.1 Peucedramus taeniatus
TCCCTCCTTCCTTCTCTTTTTCCCCCTCAGTGCCAAGGCTCTGGAAGTGCTGTCTCCTGCAGTTTTCCATCTGAGCACTGGTGCACAATTTCAGCCCAATTTGGCTGAAGGCGTGAGTTTGACAGGAAGGTACAGCTGTAATTTCTCAGGCCTAGCCAGGATGCCAAATAAATCTATATCATCTTGACAATTATATCTTTACAAAAGCTTGGGAAAGAACAGCCAGGAAAGCTTGTCAATAAGTTCACTTTTTATTAGAGGAAAGTCCTTTGGAAAGCCCACAAAGGCAGCGTTTCCTGATGGATCTCCCGGAGGCAGGCGCTGTGGGAGGCCGGCTAGAAAGAGCTTTTTATTGACAAACTTTTATTTTAGAGGAAATTTTTCCCTACAAAGCTTTAGCTTGAGTCATTGCATGGCGCAGCCATAAAACCAGATATGGAGTAGGGATAATTTTGGCTTGAGTCAGGCCCCAAAGTGAACTGGACTCGAGAGTTGTGCCACTGATCAGGGAGCTGGGACTGGGACAGGGTGGGAACAGCTCCTGGGAGGAGCCCTGCAAGCCAAGTGGGACGTTATTTCCACAGTCAAATTGGAGATTAATTAGTGCTATGTGTGCTCCTGGCACCCAGGAGAGCCAAATTTCCCCACTCACTCCTGCCCTGTCCTGCCGCCCCCACAGCCGGGCCCTCGGGAAGAACAAATGGAGCCCAATTTGCTATTTAGGACATCTATATATAAACACAGGAATATGGGCTGTGACCCTTGGGGCACCTCCAGCCACTCCTCCTCTCTTTGCCCTACTTCTGCTAATTCTGTTTGCCGAGGAGGTGCTTACTCACGGAACTCTTTTTGGAGTCATTAGCTGTAAGTTCTGGTAAATGTGTTTTTTAAAGGCATTCTTCAGCCTGAGCAGGCAGCTCTCACCTGCCAGCAGCATAAAAGGGGAGTTCCTGGATGTCAAATGCTTTCAAATTTCCCTGCTTTGATCAGGGCACTGTTTGGGTTGAAGTTTTCTCAGCGTCCTCCTGGGAGTTTCCTCCGTGGCATTTTTGGATTATTCCCAGCCCCATGCAGCTCCTTCATGATGTGAGCTGCAGTAACAAGGAGGGAGTTCAGCTGTGCAGAGGAGCTTGCAGAAATCCCAGCCTGTGAGGGCCATGGAAAACATCTCAGAAAAAACCAGCACACTCACCTGGGAGCTGGGAGGGAGCTGGGAGGGAGCTGGAGAGGTGAGAGATGGAGAAGGAACAATGAGAGCAGCACTGGGAGAGGCTGAGAGCAGGAGCTGAGCTGTCCTGGTGATGCAGCACGGGCAGGACTGGGGGAAAACAGCCTTGGAATAATGGACCTTAAATCCCCCCCAGTGCCACCCCTGCCATGGCAGGGACACCTCCCACTGTCCCAGGCTGCTCCAGCCCCAGTGTCCAACCTGGCCTTGGGCACTGCCAGGGATCCAGGGGCAGCCACAGCTGCTCTGGGCACCCTGTGCCAGAATTGTTTTTCATGCTGCAGAGGAGCCTGAACCCCTCAGGATGACTGAGGTGGTGCCTCAGGTTTGACTTTTCTGTGTTTCACATTCTGTGCTGCTTTAGTGTGTGGGTCTGAGCTTCATATTATGGGATGGTGAGCTCTGCACAGAGCAGGGAGACAAAACAATTCCTGCTCCAGCTGGGGACCAAGGACAAATGATCCCAATCTCAGCCCAAGAGCACAAACAGCGTGGGCTGGAGAGAGAAAAACAAGCAGGATGGGAGTGCATGGGCTAAAGCTGGAATGGGACAATGAACTCCAAGGTGCAAATGGAGCAGAACTGATCCAAGGCAGAGACCCCGTGCCCGCTCGTGCATTTTGGGGCCATTTTGGTTCCTCTTGGGTGCAGCCCTGGCTGGGCTCTTGTGCTGCCCAAGGTGGATCCATGGAGGAGATCCTTTGAATAAATCCCTGCTTTATTCTTTGGCTTTGTCCAGCCTCTGCTCTAGGGCAGCCTGAACAAGGCATCAAGGGAGTGAATGCTCAGGATGCCTGAGGGCTGTGAGAGGGGAGCACCTCACTCCACTGGCCAGGGGAGCTTTCCCTGGCTCATTTATTGCTCCTTGTTTTCCCCCTTCTCCCACATAATGCACAACGTGTCTGGAATAGCTCCTGTGTAAAAGAAAGTCTGTCAGGTGATTCTGTTTTCAGGTGCATTTCTGAAATGTTTCTGCTTTTGGGAGCTCTCACTGATCCACGTTTGGGCTATTTTGGGAAGCCTGGATGGCCGCTGGCTGTGGGAGGGCTCTGTGTACTGGGCAGTTCGTAGACCTTGGCAAAATGAGTGTGGGATGCAGCTCTGCCTGTGCTGAGGGTGGAGGAGGTGCCTGCAGGGAACATCCTGCTGCCAACCTGCCAACCCCTGCTGCCAGAGCCTGGGCAAGGTGGATGCCCTGACCTTCACCAGGGCACACAGCAACCTGATAACCAACACTGGGATGCAGCTCCCTGCAGGAATGCCAGGAAAAGGGTTTGGATGGACAACACCTCATTTGAAAAGGGGCTTTGTTAAAAGGACCTGGAACCCCAGGATCCCTGAGGCTGGAAAAGCCCTCCCAGCCCATGGAGTCCCAGCTGTGCCCAATGCCCACCCTGTCCCCAGCCCAGAGCTCTGAGTGCCACCTCCAGGAATTCCTGGGACACCTCCAGGGATGGGCACTCCAACCCTCCCTGGGCAGTGCCAAGGCCTGAGCCCCCTTTCCATGGGGAAATTCCTGCTGTGCCCACCCTGAGCCTGCCCTGGCCCAGCCTGAGGCCGTTCCCTCTCCTCCTGTCCCTGTTCCCTGGAGCAGAGCCCGACCCCCCCGGCTGTCCCCTCCTGCCAGGAGCTGTGCAGAGCCACAAGGGCCCCCTGAGCCTCCTTTGCTCCAGGCTGGAGTTGCAGATCAGCCTCTGAACACCTGGAAAACCTTAGCCAGGATTTCCCCTCGTTTCCCAGGAATGGAGCACAGGGAGCTTTGTTGTGGGGAGAGCTGAGCCCCATTCCTGCCCCAGTGCAGGACCCTGCCAAATGTGGGAAGCACTCAGGGAGGGCTGTCCTTGCTCCCTGCTGCCTCCCAGGAAACCTGCCAACTCCAGATGGAGACTCTCTTCAAGGATAATCGTTTTATTAAGTCTTCAAATGATAAAGAACCTGCTCCATATTAGGTTACTGCCTTCACTGCTTAATTAACTTCATTCCTACTCTAGGTTTGTTTAGTTTCACCTTCCAGCCTTTGCTTCTCATTATGACTTTTTTTGCTAAATTAAAGTATCAGAATTGCCTGCCTGTGATGGGACTAAAGAACACAGAGAAATTGGCTCTTACTTTTCCCTTGGATAAATTAAAAAGGTCAAGTGCCTTTAACCCTTCATTTCTGTATAAAACTGACTTCAAAGGAGAGACCTCCAGAGGAGACCATCGAGATATTCCAAGGGCTGGAGCCAGGCTGGGAGAGCTGGGAATGTTCTCCTGGAGAGGAGAAGGCTCCAGGGAGAGCTCAGAGCCCCTTGCAGGGCCTGAAGGGGCTCCAGGAGAGCTGGAGAGGGACTGGGGACAAGGGATGGAGGGACAGGACCCAGGGAATGGCTCCCAGTGCCAGAGGGCAAGGATGGATGGGAGATTGGGAATTGGGAATTCCTGGCTGGGCTGGAATTGCCAGAGCAGCTGTGGCTGCCCCTGGATCCCTGGCAGTGCCCAAGGCCAGGTTGGACACTGGGGCTTGGAGCAGCCTGGGACAGTGGGAGGTGTCCCTGCCATGGCAGGGGTTGGATTAAAGGTCCCTTTGACCCAAACCATTCCATGGCTCAATGCCATCACTCCTCTGAACCTGAGAACTCCCCCAAGCTGTATCCTGGTGTCCCAGGACAGGATGGATGGTCCTGGCAAAGCAATTCCACTCCTGCTTCCATCCCCTCCCCTCCCTGCAGCTCTTTGCAGTCCCTGCCACCTCTCCTGTCTGGCACGTGCCTGTGCTTGGAATTCACCCCAATACCTCCGAGGATCCCAACTCCCTGAGAAAAGCAGGATCATGAATAAACATCATGAATAATTTCCTGAGAAAAGCAGAACCTTATCCCTGACTGTAGGGAGAGGGGCAGGAGGAGAGCACTAATTAGTTTATTTATGCAATCCAGCCTTGATGAGATCCATCTTGACAAGGCAGGCAGAGGTCGATCCATTTGAATTCCATGGAAATGCCCCATTCCTGGAGTAGCTCTGTGCTGTTGCTGCCGGTGCTACCCCACATCCTCTTGCTCCCAAAGCTCTCCTGGGCTGGAGGGTGCCCGGGCTCCCTTTGGGGTGCAGCTCAGGAGAGGAGGGTGCTGCCCATGCCTGGGCAGGGCTCTGGGCTGAGGGACCCGGCCCTGGCATGCTGGGCTCAGCTGAGCTTTGAGATATTTTAGCATTTTTAATCTCTGTCCCATGGGGTTTGGAGCATGTGGAAGGTGCTGCTGTTTCCTCTCAAGGGTTGGTTTCATTTTGGGTTTTTTCTGACCTTTGCTTGCAGAGCATTGGAGGTTGATGGAACACAGTTGGGTCGTGTTGGTTGTTGGGAAAGCAGGGGGGATTCCATGGTGGGATGAGCAGATTCCAGGGTGGATCCTGCAGGAAGGAGCAGTGTTGTGGTGCCCAGGCTGCCCTGGGGTGTGGGATGGGGCTGGGCATCCTCTCCTATGGAGACCTGTGAGCCTACTGGGTGGAGAGAACAGCAATGCCCTGGAGAGATCAGCTGAGGCTCCAGGCACTCCTCACAGCTCAGAGTGCAGTCAGACCCTCAGACTCAGACTCCCACCCCAACCCTCTGTAGGGCTCTGTGTTAATTTATCCCAGTTCTGCCCTCCCCATTGGCCCGTTGGCCTTCCCTGCCCCTTTTACCCTTATATGTTCATGTTCTAGAGAGTTCTCCCTTCCCTGTGTTCCCATTGGTTTGTGTAACCCCGCCCATCCACCCTGGCATTTCCTATTGGTCCCTTCCCTGTGTACCATCCCTGAGCCCTCAGACCATTGGATGAATCCCTGATGCTATTCCCCGCCCCTTTTTCCCTGGATTTAACCCTGGACGCTCCTTTGTTCCCTGTCTTTGGCCTCTGGACCCCTTCAGCATTGGATTCTGATAAACCCTTGTTGGACCTCGATAAACCCTTGTTAGACCCTGTTAAATCCTCACTGGACCCTGTTAAGCCCTCAATGGACCCAAATAAACCCTTGTTGGACCCTGATAAACCCTTGTTAGACCCTGTTAATCCCTCACTGGACCCCAATAAACTCCTGTTGGACCCCAATAAGCCCTCGTTGGATCCTGATAAACCCTCATTTGAACTCCATGTCTGGACCCTCCCATGTCTGCACTGCTGAGCTGCTCTGAGTGTATCTGTCTGTGTCTGTGTCTGTGTGTCTGTCTCTGTGTGCTGGTGCTCTCATGGCTCCTGCCCCTTGCCACAAGATGCTCTCCACCAAGGGAAGGTTGCCTCCACCACCACTGCGGACCTCAACACGCTGCCTCCATGGAGGCTTGTCTTGGTTTGGAAAGCCAGGTGTCTGCTAAGGGAGGCAGGAGCCTCCCTTGAAATGGAAAATGCAAACCCTCTCACTGCGAATTATTATAATTTTGAAATTAAGGGGCTCTCAGGCAAAGAGATGGGAGGAAGAATAACAGTTCTTTACTAGGAAAATTAAAAATACAAATGAAATTAAAAAAAGAAAAAAAAAAAAAAANTCCTCCCCTGGGCAGAGCCTCTCCCCATGGGATGATGGAATTTTCTCAGCCATGCAGGGACACTCAGTGGCCATGGACAGAAGAGATCTCCTGGAGGGAGGATTGGCTGTGGGAGAGATAAAGAAAAAACTGCCCCATGAACAGCAGAGAGCTGCCCCAGCTCAGTGAGGATGGGGATGGAACACACAGCCCCATTCCCAGCCTAAGACAAGGATTCAGTGGGATCACACACAGGGGATCAGCGCTGGGAAAGGAGCTCTGGGCATCCCACTGGAGACAAACACCCTGCACTTGGTTCTGCCACAATAACAAACACACATCTTCCTGCACAGATGGATTTTCCTGCTGTGAACCCCTGGGCAGTCACTGGGTGAGGGGTGGTGTCACTGGAGGTGCCCCTGCAGTGCTCTCTGTCATCTAAAACCAGTAATTAATTTATCTGGATCAAACACAGAGATGCTGATTTATCAAATGTCTCATGGGGAGGTTTCCCCTCCCTAAGCAAAGGTTATCCCTGTAGGAGGGACTGCCAGGACCACCCTGCCCTGGGAAGGTGGCTGAGGGCAAGGAGCCCTCTCTGGAATCTGAATTCCTGCCCATCTCTTTCTCCTCTCCCCAGGAGTCATGTGTATTTTTTCCTAACTTTAAAACAGAGAAATCTCTCATTTTTAAACCTGTCACGTCCTCAATTTCAATAAAAACGGGCAGCAGAGTATTAGAGCTAATGATATGTTTTAGGGAAATAATAGTTTTATTGCCCTGGGTTTATAATCTTTTTGATTAACTGATTTTCGCAGATATTTGCACTCTCTCATTTTTTTTCTGCCTGTTCCTTAGAGCCATTTTTTGGTTGTTGTTTTTCTGACCAGTGCATGTGACATTTTCTAAGCTGGGTGTCCCACACAAGGTCTGGAGGTGAGAGGACACCCAGAGGTTTAATAATGTGAAGTCTAAAGATAATAATGATTTTCTTTTCTTTAGAAATATGCAAGAATGGGGAGAAGGGGAGGTGATTTCCTCTGGATTTTCAGGTCAGTGGAGACAAACACACAAAAAATAAAGATGGACATAGGAATACACTGGCACAGGGTGCCCAGAGCAGCTGTAGCTGCCCCTGGATCCCTGGCAGTGCCCAAGGCCAGGCTGGACACTGGGGCTGGAGCAGCCTGGGACAGTGGGAGGTGTCCCTGCCATGGCAGGGGTGGCACTGGGGAGGATTTAAGGTCCGTTCCAACCCCAACCATTTTGGGATTTATGAAAAGGAAACACTCATCACTCTCTCTCTGCTCACTTTGGTGTCTTTCCAGGGCAGCTGCTCTTCCTCTACAGCATTTTCCATATCCAGCTCTGCTCTCCAGGCCAGCCCAGGAGGAGCCCAGCAAAGCCCAGGCTGCCTTTAGAGCCTCTGCAACTCCTGCCTGGGGGCATGATGGATTTTTATCCAGAAAAATGTGTGTTCCTCGTTATTGTAACTTTGTGCTGTAAGAGGACAAAGCCAGAGAGAAATGCTCAATAAAGCAGACGTGATAAAGAAGGGTAAATCTGCTTGGGAAAAAAGCTGTGCCTTATTTTCTCTCCCAAATAAATCAGCTGGGAAAAGCTGAGTCAATAAAGCTCACTTTGAGCAGGGCTCCTTTTTGCTGGTCAGGAGATACATTGCTTGTATGTTAATTGGCCCTTTAATCACTCTCTGTGTGCTGGGCTGCTGCCTTTTGAATCCTGCTGGAAGCGCTGCCTGCCGTCCCTTAATGTCTGGCTTTTATGGGAAGAGCTCCTGAAAAGAGCCCGAAAATGTTCGTTATCTGCAGAGGGGCTGAGCTCTGCATCAGCCACGGCAGCTCCACTGCAGCCTCCAGCCCACTCTGGGGCTTGCTTCTGCCAGGTGTCTGCAATCCTCATTTTCTGCCCCTGCAATCTTCATTTTCTGCTCCTGAAATCCTCATTTCCTGGGATTTTCCATCATTTTTGTAGCAGTAGGAAAAAAAGAAAAAAATCTGTGGCTCCGGTGTGGCACAAAATTCCCAACCCATTTTCAGCTCAGTGATGGAGCAGCACAAGGCTTGGCAGGAGTTTGGATTCTCTGCTAATTAAGATGAAAAGTGGAAGGGGCCCTTCTCAGAGACAGCAACTCCTAATGAAAATTGAGAAGGAGCTGGGGGAGAATGCAAACAAACCCCATTTTGTTACAGAATCAGAAGCAGGGCAGCCATTCCCAAGAGCTGATCGTGTTTCATGGTGGGATAGCTGTCATTTCTCTGGAAAACGGGACCTGTTGGCCCAGGATGTGCCAGTCAGGCTCTGTGGGTGCAGCCTGGGAGGAGTTTTGTGGGCTCTTCTGCATTCTCCAGGGATTCCACAGCAAGGTGAGGTGTTGATTTCTGGCTTGGTGGGAAGTGCAGCAGCTGAGGTAGCACAAAGTTGTTTGATTCATCTCCCAGGAGAGCACACAGGGGGTGTTGGGTCCCAGGGAGAGGGTGAACATGGGCAGGAGGGGTTCAGCTCTCGGGGGCGGCTCCTGGTGCAGGTCCAGCTCCCCTGAGGCTGAATGTGACACCAAACCCGGGCAGATCCCTCTGTTGGACCTGATCCCGCTCTCATTCCAGCCTGGATGTGACTGGGGAGAGGGGAGGGAGCAGCCCCGGAACAGCTCTGAGGGTCAGGGCTGCCCGTGGCCCAGGGCTGGGCAGAACCAGGGACACGGGGAGGGAAGGGTCAGCAGCAGTGCCCTGGAGGGCTGGGGGAACTTCCCAAGGGGTTAAAGGGAATCTGCTTGGAATGTGATCCAGAGAGGAGAGTAAAGAAGAGATCATGGAACCATGGAATGGGTTGGGTGGGAGAGGACTTTAAATCCCACCCAGTGCCAGCCCTGCCATGGCAGGGACACCTCCCACTGTCCCAGGGTGCCCCAGTGTCCAACCTGGCCTTGGGCACTGCCAGGGATCCAGGGGCAGCCACAGCTGCTCTGGCAATTCCAGCCCAGCCAGGAATTCCCAATTCCCAATCTCCCATCCATCGCTGCCCTCTGGCACTGGGAGCCATTCCCTGTGTCCTGTCCCTCCATCCCTTGTCCCCAGTCCCTCTCCAGCTCTCCTGGAGCCCCTTTAGGTGAAGTACTCGAACTTTTGGGGAAATCAGGGGTGCCAAGAAGGATTGCTGAGATGGATCCCCCCCCTGCAGTGTCTGTCCCACTTTATCCATCCAGTTCAGCCTGAATTTCCAGGGATGGGTTATGGAGTGAGCTCAGAGCTGCCATTTATGTGAGGCTGTGCTCTGAGCAGATCCAGCAGGACCTGTGGTTGTTCCTTTTTTGTGGCCCCCAAAACTCTCTCCCAGTCCCCTGGGTGTCAAATCCATCTTGCTAAAGGGCTGTGGAAGGTTCACCCCACCAGCACAATGCAGCTGAAAGAAAAAGGGTCTCCACCCTTCTGTGGACACAGAATCCAGGATTCAGTTACACCTTCACAGACCTTTCCTTCTCCCAGCAGGCAGAGCCAGGAGGCTCCACAGGATCTCCCCTGGCACCTCCCAGGAGCTGCAGAGCTGCTGTGCCTCCTGTGCTGCTGCCTGAGCCTAGCTAACATTATTATTATTATCAGTTCTGAGTTCTCCTGGCCTCAGTCCCTGCCCTTGCTGCTGTCCCGGGTGGTTGGCAAAGCTCCTGAGGAGGGCGGGTCCCTAAAAACGCCACCTCAGCCTTCCCTGTTAGCTCACCTGCCTGCAGCTCCGTCCTGTGTCACAGGTCACCCACCCACCCATTCCAGCCCTCTGCTGCTGCAGAAAACTCCTCCACAAACCACAAAATGCAGCTTTCTCCTCCCACAGAAGGGAGCAGGGAGGGAGCTGTTCTCAGCCATTCTCCCGGCCCTTTTCTGCTGGGAATATTTTGTTCCAAGCCGCAGCAGAGCGCTCTGCTGAAGAACAAATCAGGCTGTTAGAGCTGCACTTTAATCTTCCCTTTGGGAACACGGAGCTTCCCAATCTAATCCTGCTGGCAGAGAAAAGCATTGCCGGGGTTTTAATGCTCCTCACAAGCTGCCATCGTCCCCTATTTGCAAAGGTGAGGGAAGAGATCTTTTATGGATGTGCTGGGATGAATGCAGGAAATCCAGCTCATGTTTATCCTGCCTCAGGCCCAGCTCTGCTGCAGTTAAACCTGAGCTTAAGCAGATGTGGCCTGATCACTGTGAATGATAAACTCAAAATGTTCCCCTGCAGGTTCCTTGGGTAAGGTGGAATTTGTGTTATCTTGAACTTTGGGATAAAAGATTGGATTTCCGGGCTGGGATGAAAAGACTGATCATGGAATCACAGAATGTATTTGAGTGGGAGGGACCTTAAATCCCACCCAGTGCCACCCCTGCCATGGGCAGGGACACCTCCCACTGTCCCAGGCTGCTCCAGTGTCCAACCTGGCCTTGGGCACTGCCAGGGATCCAGGGGCAGCCCCAGCTGCTCTGGGCACCATGCCCTGCTGTCTCCCATGATTAGACACAGGGATGTGTGGAATTCCAGCGGATTAGCTGATCCCTGGTTCTTAGATCCCCTCACTGTGCACCCTCCCAGGTCACGTATTTTCCGTCCTGCTCAGGAGCCTCCCCTGGGCCCCTTGATTTGTGCTGCAGCTCAGAACTGACCTCACCTGTGGCTCCCTCTGGGGCTTTGGGGTGCCACGAGCAGCTCAGGGCCCTAAACCCCCTTGTCCTCAGTGCCATAACCTGTGGAGCTGGAGCTGGCACTGGGTGGGCTTTGAGGTCCTTCCAGCCCAAACCATTCTGTGGTTCCATGATCAAAACTAAAACTAAAAGGAATAAAAGGAATCCACTAAGGTAAGAAAACTGCAAACGTGTCCACGGAATGTGGAGACCCTTTTGCTTTCAGCTGCATTGTGCTGGTGGGGTGAACCTTCCACAGCCCTTTAGCAAGATGGATTTGACACCCAGGGGACTGGGAGAGAGTTTTGGGGGCCACAAAAAATAATTTCCTAGGGGAAGCAAGTTGTTGAGGGATAGTTTTAGGATCTTGGCAGGTTTTAGGGCTGTTCTGGGTCTCCTTTGCTGGCCTGGACAGATGAGTGCTGCCAGGGGATGGAGCAAGCTCCCGGTGCTCGGGAACGCCGCTGTCCCTGGTGCTGGCTGGGGCAGGACTGGCTCTAACGGGACCCTGGTGACAGGCACCAAACCGTGCCAAAATTCCCAAAGGACAGCGTCTCCCTCCGCTCCCCAGTCAGGCTCTCCCACAGCTCCCTGCGGAGTTAGAGCTTCTCCTGTCTGAGCTCTGCCCTCGGGGCTGCCCCGCGGCTCCGTGCCCCGATCCCCAATCCTGGGGAGCAGGATCCCCCCAGCCCCGTTCCTGGGGGCAGAGGCTCTCCTCTGCAGCCCTGCCAGGTGCTGGCAGCTGCGGGCTGGGTGACAGGATGACATTATTAACTCCGTTCAGTTTGTCTGCAGCTGTCACACGCCTGCTTTCCCCAGCCCCGCTCCTGCATCGCAATATTTGTTTTCCTCTCATTTGTATGTGCACTTGTCTCTATCGAATTTTGTCTCTTTGATTTCCGACCATTTTCCAATTTATCAGGATCACTTTGAATTCTAATCCTGGCTGCCAGAGCACTTGTAATCATCCCCAGTCTGGTGTCACTCGCTGTTGCCTCGCTCGTGCTGCTGAATTGTTAATATTTCATGGAGGCACAGCCACTCCGGGCCCGGCTCCTCCAGAGGGTCTCACGTGCCCTGTGCCAGAGAACCCTTTGGAGCAGCCTTTGCCACGTTTCTGGGTTCTCACAGCACATTCGGATCATTATTTGCTTCAATTAGTGCTGCAGGATAAATTTGGATCATTGGCAGCAACCTCGTGGTCCTGGTTGGAAAAACACATCCCAGCTTTTCCGTAGCTTTTGATGTGCAGCTCCTTTGTGAAGGGATCATTTACACTTTGCTGTTCCTCCTCACTGCTTGGATTTGGGGTCCTCCTGCTCCTGCCCAGCCCAGCATTCCCTGGGGTCACAGTCCCCACATCCCAGAGGGAGCTCTGTGATCCGTGTGGGAGGAAGCCTGGACAGGAAGGAAAACCCTTTAGCGCTGGCACAGCTGCACAGGGAGCCGAGCTGGCAGGAGAGGGGCCCTGCAGCAGACAAACCAGGCCCCACAGCACCATCCTGACAGCACTGACACAACCAGAGCACACAGCCTCCAGCTGCACCAGGGGAAATACAGGCTGGATATCAGGAAAAAGTTTTTCCAGAAAGGTGATGAAGTTCTGGAATGGCTGAGGGGAGGTGGTGCAGTCACCATCCCTGGATGTGTTTAACAAAGCCTGGATGTGGCACTGAGTGCCAGGGCTCAGCTGAGGGGTTGGGGCTGGGCTGGACTCGATGATCTTGGAGGTCTTTCCCAACCCAGTGACTCTGTGAATTCTGTGATCCTGACCCCAGAAAGCCACAACCATCCCAGACAGTGCCTCCAGGGAAGCACCAACAGCAGCAAGGGGGAAGTTACACCCGGGTGGGGTGAGGCACTGAAACACTCTGGTGAGAGTTTGTGCTCCTCAAAGTGGTGTTTGGGCTGGCAGTCTTCAGACCCCAAGGCTTGCCCCTGCAGCTCCAGCTGCTGCAGGGAATATCCCGATCCATGGCGGTGTGATGGTGCCCAGAGCCCCAATGGGTGTGACATCCTCACCTGGGAGGGGATAAAGGATGGATTTCCAGCTCTGGGCACTCTGAACCCCCATGTACAGGAAGGGGTTGTTCCTTTCCCCCATTTCTCATGGAATTCCTGTTTATACCTCACCAGCTGCTCTCAGCCACCTGAGAGGAGGGTGGAGCCAGGTGGGAGTCGGTCTCTTCTTCCAGGGACAAGTGACAGTGAGGGTGCCAGGAGAGTTTATACTGGATATCAGGGAAAATTCCTGGGATTGGATGAGTCTGAAAAGCTGTCCTCACCTTTGGTTGGCCATGATAAGCTGGTGGAGAGAAGTGGCTGTTTCCTTAATTATGGTGATGAACTTGAGAGGAAAAAAGTGAATATTTGGCCTGAAAAGCAGGGGGTGTTGCCATGGTCAGTGAGAGGGGAATCAGCACATTCCTGTCCATGTGCTGGCATCAGGGAACCAAATCTGCCCAGCTGGCACCACTTTTACCACATCCAGCTCCTTGGGCAGAGGTTTGGAATTCCAGCTTTGGAATATTTATGAGGAAACACTTGAGCTGCTCTCCGTGGGGCCTGCACTTTTTCCTGCTCTGTGCTCTCCTGAGCCCCACACCCTCTGCCTTTCTGACATGAGGGGCTCCAGCTGCCTTTGCCCAGTGCCTGCTTGTGTAAGATCAGAATTGCAGGCTGGTTTGGGTGGGAAGTACCTTTAAGATATCTCATCCCACCCCTGCCATGGCAGGGACACCTTCCACAGTCCCGGGTTCCTCCAAGCCCCAGTGTCCAACCTGGCCTTTATGGAGTGACTTGAATGTCAAAATTCACAGATTAGGTTTCCTGATAGCTAAAATTTAACCTTTATCAAAAGGAGAAGAAAAGCTTTTTCTGCTCTTTTCATGTCCTAGATCAAAGCTCGCTCATTTAACTGCTCCCTTGATACTGCATTTTGTCCTTTGGCTTCAGAGGCTCGGTGCACACACAGAGCTCCTGCTCCGCCTTTGAATTCCAGCCCGTGGTGCTGTGATCCCAGCACTGGGACACACTGCAGGGACAGCAGCTCCACCAGCTCCTGCAGGAACCTCCAGGTGGGAATGTGCCTGGGTGTTCCTGTCCTGGCTGCTGCAGGGAGCTGGGCGGGGAGCAGAGCTCCTGTCGTGGAACAGCCTGGAGGAGACCAAAGGAAAGGGAATAGCACTCATTGTGTCTCCTCCATGGTCTGGGCAGTCCGTGCTGGTGGCCTTTTCCTTCTCCAGGCTCTGGGCAGTCCATGCTGGTGGCCTTTTCCTTCTCCAGGCTCTGAACAGTCCATGCTGGTGGCCTTTTCCTTCTCCAGGCTCTGGGCAGTCCATGCTGGTGGCCTTTTCCTTCTCCAGGCTCTGGGCAGTCCATGCTGGTGGCCTTTTCCTTCTCCAAGCTCTGAACGGTCCATGCTGGTGGCCTTTTCCTTCTCCAGGCTCTGGGCAGTCTGTGCTGGTGGCCTTTTCCTTCTCCACACTCTGGGCAGTCCGTGCTGGTGGCCTTTTCCTTCTCCAGGCTCTGGGCAGTCCGTGCTGGTGGCCTTTTCCTTCTCCAGGCTGTGAACAGTCCGTGCTGGTGGCCTTTTCCTTCTCCAGGCTCTGGGCAGTCCGTGCTGGTGGCCTTTTCCTTCTCCACACTCTGGGCAGCCCATGCTGGTGGCCTTTTCCTTCTCCAGGCTCTGGGCAGTCCGTGCTGGTGGCCTTTTCCTTCTCCAAGCTCTGAACAGTCCGTGCTGGTGGCCTGGGCCAGGCTGTGCTGCCAGCAGTGCCCTGGGCTGAGTGCTGGATGTTGATGCCCTGGCTCAGCATCTTCCCCTCAGCAGTGGGCTGCTGGAGAGGGGCACTGCCATTGTATCTCTTATTCAGCCGTGCAATAGATCTGCCAGCGCGTCATTCAGCACAGATTTGTATCCTTAAATTAAATTTAGCTACCGCGGGCTGAGTGATTTCCTTCCTGATTATCCATTTGCAGGAAAGAACAGCCACTCGTCCCTCTGCCTGCGCTGCTTCCCGGCTTTACCACCGAGCTGCCTTCAGCTCCACATTGTCCATCAGCTCCCATGGAAGTCGGGATGCAGCCAGCAGCGAGGGAGGAATTACTGTGCAAAAAGGGTTTTAATCTGCAGAGGTTGAGCACAAAGCAGGGCGAGGACACCCTGGAATCCTCTCACAAAGGGACGACGGCCTTTGCTCTGTTCTCCCGAGTCCTCGTGTCCTGGGTTTGCCTTAACTGAGTTTTTGGTAAGGAATAAACAAATAAATAATGAATAAATAATTCTGGTGGGTGCACCGAGCTGTGGACAGAAGCTGCTCTGGTGGCAAAGGGCACATCTGGAGAGGGCCTGAGGGCTCCCCTGGAGAGCCTGGCAGGTGAGGAACAGCTCCCAGCCTGGCTCCAGCATGAGGCCACTGGGGCTCTGCCCTTCTCCTGCCTTCCAAACACCATCAAAATGAAATCCGGGGGGTTACAGGGTCAGAATGGTAATTGCAGACTCTGGAGCATCTTTTTCCATTAAAAAACCAACTTTGCTGAAATAATTCATGCTCTCTGCTGCTTCTGAGTCAATGAATTCTCATTTTCAGATGGAAAAGATGTTTTTGAAAAGATCCTGACCTCTTCTATCAGGTCCAGCCCATGAGTGGCAGCGAGTCTGGGCATCAGCTTCCTTCCAGACACAAAACTCCTCAGAAGTCACCAGGTGAAAGAATTCAACACAATTTCTTCAAGCCTTGTGACAAGGCTGACAGGAGTCTCTCACCTCTGCAGTGCAGGGGCTGGAATTGTCCCTGCCCGTGGCAGTGGGGTTGGACCAGGTCACCTTTAAGGGCCCTTCCAGCCCAAACTATTCCATGATTCTTTGAGCAGAGAAAGAATAGAAGAAAATTAAATTGCAGGAAGGAAAAAGTGAGGAGGAGAGAAGGAAAACCTCTTTAGAGGGGGAGATTCCTGGGTTTTGTACTGCACTCACCTGCATCAGCAGCTCTGGAATAATTCCATAGTGTCTGCAGGGTGAAGGAAGGTGGGAGGAGGGAAGGGAAGAGAAAAGAAAATATGAACAAGATGCTATTGAGAAAATATGGAGAGCCAGAAGAGGGCAAAAATGAAGGTTTGGAAAAGCTGCTGTTGCAGCTGGACCTGGCTCTCAGTGCTCTGCTCTGAGAAAGGTGGGGATGGTCACAGGCTGGATTTGATGTCTTGGAGGTCCTTTCCAACCTAAATAATCCTGTGAGCCCTGAGGGCCTCACCCAACATCCAGGGCTGTTTCCCACAGCTGTGCCCTCTTTTCCTTTGCCTCTGTAACTGCCATCCCATAATCCCATCAATAATAACAGGTGTTCCCAGGCTGTGCAGCAGGCAGGAATAATGGAATACTTTATGGAGAGGGCCATCCTTCATCCCATTTATTGCCTTACCTGTGATTGAATTATGGCTGTGAAGCAACTCTCTGGCCACGGATAACCCATGGTTACTGCACAGGGTACAGCTGCTGGGTGGGCTGGGAGCCCAGGGAGGGTTCATTTCTGCCACCCCAGGCCCTGGACTGTCCCTGTTTCATCCCTGGGGCCGTGGCCTGGGGAAGGAGCTCAGGGGGTTCCGTTCCCCTGCTCGGCAGTGCTGAAAATTCCCTGAAAATGAGAAATGAGTGCCTGGAAAAGGGGAGCAGGTTGGAATCAGTGCCAGAGTCCTGCAAGGAGTGGTTGGAGGGCTCAGCCTTGGCCTAGGGTCAGCTGACCCCTGTGCTGGGCTGTGCTGGGGAATGGCATCAGGGCCACCACGGTCCCCAAATGTGCCCCTGTGTCCCATGGGCACAGACAGCCCTGAGAGCCCGCTCCCAAATGGGCTGGGAGGGAGCTGGGGGTGGCTGAGAGCCTCACCCCGGGGTGCTGCCCACAGGAAGGGGAGGCTGAAGGAGGTGTTATAGGTAAATCAGTGATTCAGCCGAATTAATAATCAAAAATTTGAGATTTTATTTTGCGATCAAGATACAATTTAGATAGCCACAATTAAAGGGACAACGCCGAGCCCGGGATCGGTGCTGGGTGAACTCTGGTCTGACCTCTATCGCATCAGAACCCCTCTGTTCACAAATGCCGCCTCCGTCGGGTCGGTTTTTATATGTTTCTTTTCCACTTGAGGCATAGGTTCTCCTATTCCTTTGTTGCTTCACATACTCATGAGGTTTTCTTTTCTCTGTGCTGGACTGGACAAAGCTGTTTCTGGGAAGTGATGAGATCAGATGATGAGTTACAGGAACCTGGCATTCAGATTTGAGGGGCTAACGACGTGGGCACTTGTCAGCCGATCATCCCGGGTGTTCCCCAAGGTGTTCCCCAGTCAATACCAGGAAGAGGTTCATCTCCACTGGAGCCACATCTTTTAGTTTGTAAATTAGGCTCTCCCCCTTCGCTGCCATCCGTGGTTTCGTAATTCTGTGAAGCAATCCTCCCCAGCCGCTGGTTGTGGGTTTAAACTTTCAGAGATTTTTCATACATGCACAACTTGTTTATGAACATGAATTATTTCACAATCATTTCTGTATTTCATAGGAGCATGAATTAATCCATAACATTTATCACAGATGCTTGGCTGGTTCTGCTGTGCTGATGGCCAGTGGGGCAGGGTCAGATGTGTCCCACAGCACATCTGTGTGGATAAGAGACCCCCCCTTTGTTCCTGAGCCCGGGCTGCTCCCTGCCCCTGGGGCACTGGGGGTAGGATGTGCTGCTTGTCCCCGGGGCTCTGCTGCAGCCCCTGAGTCCTGCTGCTCCTGCAGCCCTCCCAGCCCCCTGCCAGCCTGTCCCTGCCCAGGGGCTTTGGGCACCTCTGACCTTCCATTGCCTCTGTTATTTATGTGTTTATGTCATTATAGGGGTGTGTACTGCAGCTCCTGCCAAGGGCAGCTCCCATCTCTGCTCTGGGGCAGGGACAGCACCAGGGAGAGCTGGGGCTGGGCCAGGGAGGCTCAGGCTGGAATCAGGGAAAGGCTCTTCCCCAGAGGGTGCTGGCACTGCCCAGGCTCCCCAGGGAATGAGCACGGCCCCGAGGCTGCCAGAGCTCCAGGAGCACAGGGATGGACAGGGGGGGATTGTTGGGGGTCTGGGCAGGGGCTGGGATCATCCCTGTGGGTCCTTCCAGCTCAGGACATTCCATGATTTTCTGACTGATGAGCTGTGGCTCACAGGGGCTGGAGAAGGAAAAGCACAAACCCATTCATCAGCTGAAGGTGGCAGCTCCAGGGATCCCTCACTCCCAGAGCCAAGCACAGGGACTGGGGTTTGCCCAATTCTGGGCTCAGCCTGGGGGAATCCCTGCAGTGCAAGGCTCTGTGACAGGCAGGGCAGGTGAGAAGGATTTGATGGTCCTGTCTGGGCTGAAACCCTCTCAATCTAAGGAGCAGTAACAGCAGAGCAGCTGCCCTGGGTAGGAGCTGGTAATTAACAGCTCCGTTCTGTCCTGTCAGCTGTAATTCCCGGTGGGAAGGGCTGATCCTCGCTGCCTGCCCTGGCTGTGCATGAGGAGATATCAGAGCTTTCACCTGGAGCTGATTGCATCCAGCCAGGGCCGTGCCACAGGAGATCTGGGCTGGGAGAGAAAGCCCCAGCTCAGGCCAAGAGCAGCCTTTCAAAATGCTGGAAACCTCTATGGGCTGGAAGGTTCTGGAAGAGCTCCCAAATATCCCAGTGTTTGGGCTTAGCCCCTGGGCTGCGTCTTGGGGACATTCCCATCATTGGGGGCTTCCTGCAGTGCTGGCACAGCAGGGAGGGCTGGATCCCATCTCATCCCATCCCAGTTATAATATCTCAGACTGGTTTGGGTTAAAGGGACCCTAAATCCCCCCCAGTGCCAGCCCTGCCATGGCAGGGACACCTCCCACTGTCCCAGGCTGCTCCAGCCCCAGTGTCCAACCTGGCCTGGGGCACTGCCAGGGATCCAGGGGCAGCCACAGCTGCTCTGGGCACCCTGTGCTGGGGCCTGCCCACCCTGCCAGGGAAGAGCTCTTCACCAATCCCCAGCCTCATCCCTGGTGTTTGATCCATGGCTGGAGTTGTTGGGATTTTGCACCACAGGAAGGAAACCTGGGTGTGAGCAGTAGCGGAGGCAGCAAGAGCTGAGGGTGAATCCTCCCTCCTGCCCCCTCAGCACTGGGGGTCCCCACCTGCACTGGCTGCACTCCCGAGCTGTTGATTGTCTCTGGGGAGCCCTGGAGCCTCCGGAGCTGAGGCCAAACCCGGAATGCCCGGGGCTGTGACGGTGCTGCAGGGACAGCAGGGCTCGGGAGCTGCCCGGAGGCTCGGACAGGGCAGGCCCTGCTCCTGGAGGGAATGCTGAGTCTGGCTCCTGGGCTAATCACTGGCAATGGGAAGTACCCTATGGGAATAACTCACACAGACTCCACTTTCTTCATGGTGGAAAAGGCCATTCTTTATTCACATAACTCCTTTTGTACAGTTTTACAGACCTCCTGTGGGACTCCAGTTGGTCAGTGGCTTTCTTGCCAATCCCTTTATTGGTCAGTCCAAGTTGTTATTCTGCATGGATTGGTCACTCCAACCCCGGGTGGGCGTGCAGGGACAGTTGTTTGTGAGAGACAGTTTTCATTTTTCTATCTAACCGTGTAAAAACAGTTTATACAGGTGCTGGTTGTTTTCACCCAGGAATAGATTGTTATGTTAATGAACTGCTCACACCAGGATTGCTTCCACATGGGAACTTGCAAAGGGCCGGCCTGACAAGGCCAGCCACTGATTTTAACAGAGCAGGACTGATTTTATTTATCCTTTATTATTTTTCTACCTTACTGCAACAGTACCCCACATTGCCAAATCAGGGATCTCTGGAAGACTTTCCTGGGAGTGTTTTTCCCCACGTGCTGTTTGATTGTTTGGAGAGCTCACTGGATATTTAGGGAACATATGTGCCTTCCTGTTCCTCCTCCCTGCCAGCAATTTCACTTCCCGCCTGTAATGGATTTTTTCTCCCTTTGTGGGTATATTGCAGCACTTTTCTCTCCTGGAGAGAATTAGCTGGGAATGCAATGGTAAATGGCAGATTTGGGACTGGTTATTTGTTCGTTTGGTTTTGTGCTCATCTTCCCTGCCTGGCTCCCACCCTTTGCTTCTGCAGTTGCATTGTTGCTCTTGAACCCAAGGAGCAATAAAATCCAAGGAGATGAACAGGCTGAGGAGGTTGTTCAGAGAACAGGGGGTCATGTGGAGACCTCACAGCACCTTCCAAATCCAGAGGGGCCTCCCCACCCTCCCCAGCAGCATAGGGGCTGCTTTTGAAGAAGTCAAAAGTCATGGTTTGATCTGAAAGTTTTGGTCTGGAAGTCAAAACTTGTTTTCCTTGGAAATGTGCTCAACCAGGAGAATTTTCCTTCTTGAGGAGTTCATTGCAGTCAGCAGTTATCAAATCTGCTGGCGGGACCCAGGATTTGCTCACCTCAGCCATTCCAGGCTGGTCCCTGCTTTCCCATCTCTGGGGGCATCACTGCCCTGCCTGGAACCCCCTGGGACAAACCCAGGGCCACCTCGGGGGGGATGGAGCCCCAGGGACCAACCCAGTGGCACCTCAGGGGGGATGGAGCCCCAGGGACAAACCCAGTGGCACCTCAGGGGTGAAGGAACCCTGGGGACAAACCCAGTGCCACTTCAGGGGGGATGGAACCCTGGGGACCGAGTTCATTTCCTTTGTCAGATAGTGCCCCTCCACGTTTCCAGCTTGGAGCACTCTGCAGGACAGATGTCACGGATCCCGGTGTAATTTGGCAGTGAACTGGGGGAGGAGGCACCTGCCCCACCCAGCTGTCCCAAAATGCTGCAAACCCCAGTTTGCAGAGCTGGCACCCGCAGCTGGAGCTCCCACCCCATCCACAGCCAGCACTGCCAGTCCAGGCTCCTGAATCCGAGGGGTCCTGAGGTTCAGTTTAATTATTCCTGCCTGCAATCTTGTCTGGATTAAGAGAGAACTTTAATTACTTGGCTAATAGCTGTGCCTTTTCCATGGGGCTCTGTTCCCATTAACCCTTCCAGAGCCTCATCGCCGCAGGGCACGGTGAGGGAGGGGCTGGGTGCTCTGGGCTTTGTTAAAGGCACAAAGCCAGCGGCGAAAAAAGGCGTTAAATGCCATTTCCTGTGGCAGGTTTCAGAAAACAATCATTAGGAGAGGAATATTTGCAAATGTCACCGTCTGGAAATGGCCCGTGTTGTGCCTGGCTGCGTTCGGTGCGTCCCGATGAACTGGAAAACAAACACAGGCACCTCTCCGGGCTGCAGCTCGGGCTGCGGAGAGGAGAAGTGTTAACATTTATTACTTGATGGTAAACATCATTAGCGTGACCTTTTTGAGGCATTTGAAAGGAAAAATTAGATCGTGCAGGATGCAGAGGTCCTTTCTCTCAGCACTGCCCGGGCTCGCAGCTCTCCCAGCGCCTTCGTGTCTGCCAGGCGGTGAAAACGCTGCCTGCAGCTGGCACAGGCTGGGAATAACTGAGTAACTGCCCCGGGGCCCCAGGGAATGCAATGGCTCGGGATCGGGCACCTGGAAAACAGCCTGGGGGCTGGTGGGCTTTCTACGGTTTTTGTCTTCATTTTCTGTGAATATTATCACAAAACCCCATAAAGGTTTGGGTTGGAAGGACCGTAAAGCTCACCCGGCTCTACCCCCTGCCATGATCATCTTGAAGATCTTTTCCCAGCCTGCCCAGTTCCAGGATTTTGGGGCGTGTGCCTGTACTTGGCTGGGTGGGGCTGGGGGCTGTGGCAGAAAGCAAAGCCCCGGTGCGATAAGAGCTGCTCATTGCAACCCTGCCCAGCCCTTATCAGCAATTCTGGGCCCGAAATAAGGTGGCTTTTAACAACACAGGAGAATTCCCACTGCCAGCAGAAACTGTAGATCCCGAATTGCCGTGATCCCAATTAATTCAGCGGTGGAAGGTGCTTTGTTCCCTGCCCCGGGCATGGGGGCTGCTGGGACAGCGTTTGCTGGGAGGAAATGCGGGGCTGTAAAACATTTGCATGGAATGTGTGTGTACCTCCCCAAGGAGCAGCAGCAGCACAGCTGGGACATCCTTGTCAGCAGGGAAGGGGTGGGAACGGGGCTGTCTGTCCTGTAGGATGATGGGCTGAGGCCCCAGGGGTTTTCCTTCCTAAGTGTCCCTCGGTGTCACAGCTGTGCCAGGCTGAGCCCACCTGGGTCCTGCTGGCCCTTGGATTTCTGGGAAAAGGGATGATAAAAAAATAATCTGAAACAGATTTATTGCCTCCAAATCTTACAAAAATAGGAGATTAGATGGATGAAAAGTGAGTGGTACCGTGTTACCCAGAGCAGCTGGGGCTGCCCCTGGATCCCTGGCAGTGCCCAAGGCCAGGTTGGACACTGGGGTTTGGAGCAGCCTGGGACAGGGGAAGGTGTCCCTGCCATGGCAGGGGTGGCACTGGGTGGGATTTGAGGTCCCTTCCAACCCAAACCACTCCAGGATTCTGTGTGCAGAGAAAGTTTTCCCTCATCCTCCTTGCAAGAGGGAAAAAGTGAGCAGAAGAGAAGGAAAACCTTCCTGCCATCCTTCCCAGAGATCCTGGAAATCCTGGGTTTGTTCCTGTAGCCTGTGAGTCCTTCAGGGGGACCTGTCCTCTCTGAAAACATCTTTATTAGAGGGACTTTTTCAATGTGTTCAGACCTTTGACACCCCAATTTCATTCCCCCTCTGGAAGGTGAAACTCTGAGAGCTCCTAAAGGGAAGTGACCTGGAGCAGAAGCTGCTGCAGTAATGTCACCCTTGGGGAGGCACCGTGGGGACAGGGTCAGAGTGCAGAACTGCTGCTGGGGTGACGGGGTGGGGTGGGGAGCCCTGTCCAGCTGGGTGCAGCTCCTCAGCAGGGAAGGATCCTCCCTTTGGGATCCCAGTGCTCCCACTGTCCCCACTGCCTGTCCCAGTGCCGGTCAGCCCTTCCCAGCCACAGCCCCCAGTGCCGGCACTGATGCCTCAGGTTTGGCTTTTCTATTTTTCAGATTCTGTGCTGCTTTAGTGTGTGGGTCTGAGCTTCACATTATGGGATAGTGAGCTCTCTGCAGGAAGATCTGTGTTTGTTATTGTGGTAGAACCAAGTGCAGGGTGTTTGTCTCCAGTGGGATGCCCAGAGCTCCTTTCCCAGCGCTGATCCCATGTGTGTGATCCCACTGAATCCTTGTCTTAGGCTGGGAATGGGGCTGTGTGTTCCATCCCCATCTGTCAGAGCTGGGGCAGCTCTCTGCTGTTCATGGGGCAGTTTTTTCTTTATCTCTGCCACAGCCAATCCTCCCTCCAGGAGATCTCTTCTGTCCATGGCCACTGAGTGTCCCTGCATGGCTGAGAAAATTCCATCATCCCATGGGGAGAGGCTCTGCCCAGGGGAGGAGCCAAGCATTCCTACCTGGATCCAATCTGGGGATTGGGACACCACAGCAGCCTTTGCCCACTGCATTCCCAGAGGAGCAGCTTTCTGCTCCACTGCATTCCCAGAGCAAGAGCAGGCCCATCTCCAGCAGCCCTGGAGCTTCAGAGGAAAACTCCCCCCTTCTCCAGGATCCCTGCTCCAGCAGAGCCACCCCTGGCACTGCAGGAGGAGCAGCCACCATGGAATGGGACTGTGCCACACCCTGACCCACAGGGGCTCAGCTCCTCTTCTCACTCTGGCACTGTTCTTTTTTTTTTTCCTTGAACTATTGCATTTGTATTTTTAATTTTTCTAGTAAAGAACTGTTTCCCTGCTCCCATATCTTTGACTGAGAGCCCCTTAATTTCAAAATTATAATAATTTGTCGGGAGGGGGTTTGCATTTTCCATTTCAGGGGAGGGTCCTGTCCTCCTTAGCAGACACCTGGCTTTTCAAACCAAAACCCCGTGCCTTCCCAGGCTGCCTGCATCCCCCCTGCTGCTCCTGCCTGCATTTCTGACACCAGAGCTCTTTGATCAGGGTTCTGCTGCAGCTGCAGGACGCAGGCAGATTGCAGCAGGGAGGGAAACGTGCCGTGCAGCTGGTGCTGGCCTCCCATGGAACAGCCCCCTTATCTCACAGGGGCACATGGTACCCCGTGGGAAATTGGGGATTTCTCACTGCCCTGCACGGGCTGGGCTTGGCAGACAAACTCTGTCAAGTAGCACAGACTGGCAGGAAAATCTCTTTAAAGTGGGTTTTTGGATAGGTAATGGATTGTCAGTGCTGGCTGCTGCATCTCAACAGGGGCAGGGGAAGATGTGACGCCTCCTGATTTTCCTTTATTAGAGGGTAAATACCAAAATGGGCTGATGAGAGCCTATTTATTTTTATGAGGAAATAAACAAGCGAAAGGGCAGCAGTTTATGAGATGAAAGCTAATACAGCTGGGCCCTGATGTGGTGAAAGGCTGTCAGAAAACAAAGCAGAGATTTAGTGGTGGGGATGTTTTGATGGAAGCAACAGGAGCTGTGTTGCTGTATTGTACTGCTAATACAGCCAGGGCTGTATTAACAAATGAGATGTCGGGCACTCAGATGGCAGAGCCAGGGACACAGAGCAGGGTGTGAGGGTGCAGTGGCTCATCTCCCACCCTGGCTGTCACTTTTGCTGCTCTGGCCCAATTCAGACCCCCCTCAATCAGTTGCAGACCTGGATTTGACTCGATACCAAATTCCCAGTATGACACCTGGGGTGGTTCCAGCTCACACAACCCTTCCCCATCCCAAGGACTGCCCTGGAGCTCTTCTATCCCATCTTGCTCACACATCTGGACACAGAGGTCAGACAGAAGTCCCTGACTTTGCCCTGGCAGGGAGGGCATCCCTGTCCCTCCACTGTGGTTCCTGATCCCATGGGATCCAGCCCCAATGGGATGGATCCAGTTCCCTCCTGCCCCACAGTTCCTGGCGTTGCCTGTGACAGCACAGGCCCAATTCCTTCAAATTTCTGTCTGCTGTAGGACAATGATTTACCCTTTCCTCCCTCCAGGACACCTTTGTGCGTGTTCTGTCTGCTGCAGCTCTTCTCCTGGGGCCTGAACTGATCATCACAAAATTGCTTTTTTCCCAGCCAGGCAATCCTGAGCTGGAGCACACAGGGATCACACGGGATGGCTCAGCCTTGGAGCTGAAGCTTCTGAGGAGAAAATCTCCCCATGCCTTTGCTACATCAGGAGAGGGAGGGCTGGCTCCCAGCAGATCTGGAGTGGCCTGGCAAAACTGAACATCTCCAAGTGTGGTGCTGCCAATGTCACAGTGAAATCAGCTCCTGGGGAAAATGAAGGAGTGGGGAGGGAGGTGGGGATAGCACAGGCAGCCTCACAGCCCCTGAAGTGTTCTGTGGAGGAATGGCTGCTGAGGCAGTTATTACATCCTGGTTTTTTCATTGCAGACTCTGTTTTGTGATCAGAGTGAGCAACTGCACTGGGCTGTTTTGGCAACCAGAATAAACATGGAATCATGGAATGGCTTGGGCTGGAAGGAACCTTAAATCCCACCCAGTGCCAGCCCTGCCATGGCAGGGACACCTCCCCCTGTCCCAGGCTGCTCCAGCCCCAGTGTCCAACCTGGCCTTGGGCACTGCCAGGGATCCAGGGGCAGCCACAGCTGCTCTGGCAATTCCAGCCCAGCCCCTCTCCACTCTCCCAGCCAGGAATTCCTTCCCAATCCCCAATTTAAATCTACCCTTGTACAGCTTAAAGCCACCTTCCTGCCCTGCAATTGTCCTTGTCCAAACCCCTCTCCCATAGTGACCCCAAAACTTCAGGATATCCCCAGCAATGGAATCTCAGCAGCGTTTTCCTCTTTGCTCCCAAATACAGGGAAGGGAAATGTGGAGTTTGCAGGGAGAGGTGACATTGGGAATGCACATTTCTGGCTGTGTTTAAGGAGCCTTCATTACCTGCTAAATCACAGCTGAGGCTGATGAGAAACACATGAAAATAAAGGGATTAAACCACCTTCCAGATGGGCAGATAAACCTGGAGGAATAGGGATGTTAACGCTGGAATTTGGGGGATTTATTCTGATGCTGATAGAAAATTCTGGGTGTGTCATCCTGCCTGCACCCTGCATTGGAATGGGCTGGGAATCGCAGTCCCCATCCCTGGGGGGATTTCAAAGCCCTGTGGCACTTGGGGACATGGGGCAGTGGTGGCCCTGGCACTGTCGGGGGTGGTTGGACTCAGAAGGGTTTCCCAGCCTTTACTACCCCATGATTCTGTATTTGTGCACAGGATTTGCTGTGCCCATCCCACCCTGGCAGGGCTGTCCCTGGGTGTGGAAGGAGCTGTGCCAGGGGAGGGCCCTGCACGGAGCAGATTCTCTTTATTTCTTTGAAGTGTTTTGACTTTTGTAGCTCAACCAAATGTGCTTGTTAAAAATGTAGGGTCTGGCTCTCGGTACCATTAAAGATAAAGGCAAATAACTGCATTTCTTTCTTTCATCTTTGTCTCTGAAAGCGTCCTGTGCACCTCCCAGTGCTGTTAATATTCATATTTCTATGCTCCCCTCTGATGTTTCTCTAAGCACCAGACCTTGGCAAAATAGAGCTGGAATAACTCTAAAAGAAAAAAAAAACCTGGCTCATAATTCTTCTTCTGTGTTCCTTGTTCAGGTTTGGTAATTAGACCCTGAAATTTCATGCAGCTCAGATTTTTTAGTCGATCTTCTTAGCTTCTAATCCTCCTGCAAGTCATGTCCCTGTATCCCAAGGGGCTGAGAATCCCTTTGGGATGTGAAATCCAGGGCCAGGCTGCTGCTGACCTGCCCAGGCAGCCGATGGAAACCATTCCCAGCCTCCTGCAGCATCATTCCCCAGGGGATTTCAGTGCTTCTGCCTCAGCTGGGGCTGCAGGATCCTGGAATTCACCTCACCCTGCTCCACTTCCACCTCCTTGTTACTGAACTCCACCTTTCCCTGGAGCCCAGCCACCTCTGCCTTCCCTATGTTGCATTTTTCTCCTCACCATGGAAAATACAGAATGGTTTGGGTTGGAAGGGACCTTAATGCCCATTTTGTTCCACTCCCTTTGTTCCACACTTATCCTGTGCTTGATTAGTTCCCCTTTTATTTCTTCCTGCACATCAGACTAGAAATTTCCAAGAATTCAGAAGAAATCCTTGTTATTTGATCCAGCACTTCTGACTGTGGCCTTTCAAGTAGAATCTCATCTCTCCTCATTGTTTATTCGGGTAGTTCATCATTGCCATGCCAGAACATCCTTCCACTCCTTCAAAACTCACACTAATGGCTCTGCAGATTATTTTCCTTAATGATCTTTTCCTTTTGATTACTTCAAGGTACCTAATGATGCACTAAAGCGAGATATGGGTATAAATAATGTCCTGTGAATAGCAGCGATGCCCTCAAATTCTGTTTAGGTTTTTTAACTCCCTTTGTTGGAGCTCAGACACTATATTCCAGTGTTTTCCTCTGATTAGTTTCCACAGATGATTATGTCAGGAGCAGCCAGCAGGAACATGGATCTTCCAGCCACCAAGCAAACAGTGGTTGTTATGATCCCGGGCCAATTTAAATAACATTTAATTGTGATGTCTCAATCCCCTCTGTCAGGCTCAGGACAGCAGGATCCCGAGGAATGGTGGGGCTGGGGTGGCACAGGAGCAGCAGAGCTCGTTGTGCTCCCGTTAATTGTGGCAGGGAGAGCACAATGAGCCGTGCTGACCTTTCCCAAGGCTGCTCCATGGGGAATCCCAGAGCTCTGTTTCCCTGGCTCTGTCAGGCAGGAGCTGCTGAGACAGGTTAATGAAGGGGAGATGTGGATCAGTCACTGCCACAGAGCAGGAAACCGAAAATCAATGAGGCAGGCACTCGGATAATTCCCAGGCACAGATTCCAGGCCCCGCGGGATGGGCAGAGCCTGTGCTCTCCTCACTGTCCTGAACTCCTCCTCTGTGGGCACTGGGATGGGAGCTCAGCTCCGTGCACAGCATCGCTGATTTCTCTGCTCCTGCTTCTCCTGCTGAAGTGGAGGGTCCGGTGTGGGCAATCCCAGATTTCCAGAATGGTTTGGATTGGGAGGGACTTTAAATCCCACCCAGTGCCAGCCCTGCCATGGCAGGGACACCTTCCACTGTCCCAGGCTGCTCCAGCCCCAGTGTCCAACCTGGCCTTGGGCACTGCCAGGGATCCAGGGGCAGCCACAGCTGCTCTGGCAATTCCAGCCCAGCCAGCAATTCCCAATTCCCAATCTCCCATCCATCCCTGCCCTCTGGCACTGGGAGCCATTCCCTGTGTCCTGTCCCATGATGAAGAAGAAAGCCAAAATCTGAACTATTTTTAAATATAAACTAATACAACTGATATAAATCCCATGGGAAAAGCAGCTTGGATGTTGGTGTGCTCATTCCTGTGTCCTGGCAGTCCTTGAGCTGACCTTTCCTTAATTTCCTGCAATTCCTGCAGTTTGGCTCATCCTGTCCTTGCCTTTCCCATCAATATTCACACTGCTCTTGTCCATAAAGACTTTGCAGTGTTTGGCGGAGGCTGGGAAAGTTTCCCCATTTTTGGTGTAACCATGTGGGATAGACCCTTTCACTGGATAAACCAGAGCCAAAGGTCACAGACTCAGATACCTGCAAACTCCATTTATGATGTTTTGGAGGTGCTGTCTGCTCAGCAGATTTTGGTGGTAATGGTTTGGAAGGATCTCCTGATCTTCTCCCAGGCTCCCTTGATCTCAACCTTTTATTGAAAAACAAAAGCAAGTGGTGCCTCTGTCAGGCTTTCCCAGTGAGGAATTAATTAAGAAAGCAAAGCACACCTACAGGGACCGAGGGCTGCATTCCCTGTCAGGACTCTGGAATTAAAAAGAAGTGGAGCTATTAGTAATAGATTTATTTAGTATTACATCTTCCCCTCGAAATACTCTTTGGAAAGCCCATAAAGCCAGGCAGTCACTAATAGGCAATTTTAAGACAACTGGGTAAGTGGAGTGTGAAAGGCTGAAATGCCCAAAGGTCAGGTGCCTCTGAGATTTAATTCTTCCAGCCAGGAAAAGTCTTAATGAGTAGTTTAATTATATGACAGATTAGAACACTTTGGTTCAATGAATCCAAGGAAGTTAGAAATTGCTATTTTCCTGGGTAAATCATTTGAAAATAAGTTGAATTGTTAAAATAATCATTGACTACTTCAAAAGGTTTCCCTGGCACTCCGAGAGTGCAGCAGAAGTGAAATGGGAGCTGAAGCCTCATTGAGCTCCAAGCACTTAATTGGGATATGTTTTTGTGAGCTTGCTTTTCCCTCTGATAAGGAGACCATGATGGATACAAACAACCTTTGGGATGGAAGCTGCTCCCAGGATTAATTGCCAGTGATTTATTTTACTCTGCTCCTGGCTGCTGAGTGGTGGCCATGGCCTTGTCCCTGTTCCAGCTTACCCTGGGGCTGTGGTCACTGCCCAGCCCGTGCCAGTGCTCCTGGTCCCTGCTCCCATTCCAGCCCTGTCCCAGCTCTGCTCAGCCTGATCCTGGGCTGGTGGCAGGCAGGGGCTGGCACTGCTCCCTGCGCTGTCCCAGGAGAAGGCAGGGGTGGCTTGAGGGGCTCCGCAGCTTTCGGGAGCCGTGGTTGAACCTGGCCGTGGTGAAGATGCTGCTCTCCATGGTGCTGATCCTCCATAACCGGGGGACCTTCCTAAATATCCTAAATCTTCATTGCCCGGAGCATTGGCTGCCCCTGGATCCCTGGCAGTGCCCAAGGCCAGGCTGGACACTGGGGCTTGGAGAAATCTGGGATAGTGGGAGGTGTCCTTGCCATGGCAGGGGTGGGATGAGATGGGCTCTAAGGTCTTTCCCAACCCAAACCAATCTGGAATTCTAAAATACTGAGTAACCCAAATTGCCCCACTGGGTGCCACTGCTGCAGTGTCACGTGGCTGTGCTTGCGGGGTCTTCTCAGCCCTCCTGTGGCAAGGTGGATCTTCCTCATGGTGAGGTTAGCGACCTTTGAGGTTTACATTAGATAGGAGGAACATTTTCTTCACTGAAAGAGCTGTCAAGCCCTGGCACAGAGTCCCCAGGGTAGGGGTACAGACATCCAGAAGGGCAGGGTTGTCATCCCTGGAATTGTTCAAAAGCCACATGGATGTGGCACTTGAGGACGTGGCATAGAGCTGAACATGGTGCTGGGCTGGTGATTGGACTCAATGATCTTGGAGTTCTTTTCCAACCTCATCAATTCTATGATTCTGGCTCTGCACAGCTCCTGGCAGGAGGGGACAGCCGGGGGGGTCGGGCTCTGCTCCAGGGAACAGGGACAGGAGGAGAGGGAACGGCCTCAGGCTGGGCCAGGGCAGGCTCAGGGTGGGCACAGCAGGAATTTCCCCATGGAAAGGGGGCTCAGGCCTTGGCACTGCCCAGGGAGGGTTGGAGTGCCCATCCCTGGAGGTGTCCCAGGAATTCCTGGAGGTGGCACTCAGAGCTCTGGGCTGGGGACAGGGTGGGCATTGGGCACAGCTGGGACTCAGTGGGCTGGGAGGGCTTTTCCATCCCAGTGATTCTGGGATTCTCAGGAGCTTGGCCTCCACAATTGCCCTGGGTCTGGCAAGGAGCCCATGTGAGATCCTGGATCGTGTTTCCTCAGTTTCTTCCCCTGGGAGCAGAAAAGGGATCCCCAATGGCAGCAGGGCTGTGGCCATGTGTAAATAACATTTAGGAGCTGCCGAGTTCCTCCCTCCCTGGGTGACCGGCTGGAGCTGTAGCTGGTGAAGCATTTCCAGGAACAGTCTCCACAGGCGTATAAATAGCACTTAAATGAGTGTTTTCCTCCTGCTTAATAACACAGCTTTATTTTTAACTCCTTTCCCAGTCAGTGGCGCACAGCACAAGGAGAGCGATAGGAGGAGTGAGGAAAACATCCCAGAGGCTCCTGAAGTGCGGGGGATGAGCCCAGCGGAGCCATCAGCAGCGGGGATTTTCACAGCCTCCCCCAGGAGCCAGGCAGAGCCACTGCTGCTGTGCGGAGCCGTTTTCCCACGTGGAATCCCAGCAGATCCTCCCTGGAGCGGGCAGAGAGCTCCCTGTGACACCTCCCAGCCTGTGCCCGGCGCTCCCGGGACCCTGAGAGCGAATAAATGCCCGTTCAGCTGTGGCAGAGGTTATCGGGGCTGTCCGGAGATTTCCGCCCCGGGACTGCGGCTGCCCGTGTTGTTAATTAGCGGGGAATGAGGTGGTTAATGAGGTGGGGCATTTGCAGATGCTGGGAGTTATTTACAGCAGCCAAAGCCGCAGCTCTCACCCTGAAGGCAAATAAAGCTCAACGTGGTGGAATGAAACTTCTGTAGGACAGGATCACTCGGAGACCTCCATGTCTGGAAGGAGCAGCAGGGACAGGAATGGCAGAAATCATTCCTGGACTGGAAGGGACCGCTGGAGGTCACCCCACAAAACTGCCACCTTCAGCAGAGCAGGTCAGCCGTGGCTTTGGCTGGCTGAGGGTGGAAGTCCCCCGGGAGGGAGGTGGCCCCACCTCTGGGTGCCCCTTCCTCAGGTGCTTACCCCAAAATCTTGACTAAAGCCTCCCAAATTGTGGCTCCTGCTCCCAACCCAGCCAAGGAGAATTTGGCTTTGCTGCCACGCCTCAAGTGGTGCCGGGCTGTCCTTGGACACACAGGTGACCTGTCCTTGTCCCCTGGTCACCTGGGCAGCTGATGAAGCACAGAATCCTGGAATCATTTAGGGTGGAAAAGACCTTTAAGGCCATCAAATCCAACCACTAACCCAGCACTGGCCACCCTGCATTCTCTTCCCTGCTGACAGCAAAGCAGCTTCCCAGCCCTGGCCAAATATGAAAAGAAGTGTAAAATCAAACTGTAGCGTAAAATCTTGTAGGAATTTCTCATTTGTAATTTTTGAACACAAACAGGGTTTTTAAATTAATGGGTGTTTCTGAAATGCCTGCCTGGAGTTATGTCAGCCCTGTGCTGTCTGCAGGGTCAGGGCAGGAGGAGGCACCCACACACCAGATCTGTGGGATCCAGCTGTGGGATCCGGCTGTGGGATCCATCTATGGGATCCGGCTGCCCTGGCTGTGGGATCCATCTGTGGGATCCGGCTGTGGGATCTGGCTGTGGCATCTGGCTGCCCTGGCTGTGGGATCCATCTGTGGGGTCCGGCTGTGGGATCTGGCTGCTCTGGCTGTGGGATTCAGCTGTGGGATCTGGCTGTGGGATCTGGCTGCCTCAGCTGTGGGATCTTGCTGTGGGATCTGGCTGCCTCAGCTGTGGGATCTGGCTGTGGGATCTGGCTGCCGTGGCTGTAGGATCTGGCTGTGGGATCCATCTGTGGGATCCTTATCTCCACAGCTCCCTGTCTCTGACAGGATCCACGCCTGGGCCGCGGGGGAGTGCCGGAGCTGGAATTAGGAGTGCGTGGGGCCGGGCTGGGTGCAGGATTTGTGAACCAGCTCTGGTGACAGGGCAGAGCCAGCAGGCTGAGCAGGGATTGCTCTGTAGGACTGGCGCTGTTTCTGGGCTCCAGCCTGCCAGATAAACCAAGCCCACCCTACAAATCAAGGGGGCATGTCCAATACATCCCGTGTTTATAAAACAGCTGCTTTCCGCAGGGCACATTAATTATGGATGGCAATTAATTGGAGCTGCTAACACGTAAATCATGAATATTTTAGTCAAGTCCACCTACAGCCCGGCCCTGGAAATCAGACCCGCATTCCAGAGCCTGCATTTACCCAAACACTGCCTGCACTGGTGATGGGGAGCAGCAGCTCCTGAGCGCTGCAATAACCAGCCGGAGCTCCCGGCTCCTCCCCGTGCCCGATGAGTCAGCCCGAGCCTGCACCACGCCGTTATCGGGAAGGATCTCCTGATATGATTATAATTCATGTAAAGCTCAGCCAGGAAATACTATATAAATTTTTAATAGAGTTTTCTATTCAATGCTCATGTTTTGTAGTGCATGGAGGCAAATTATTTTAACTAATTTATGCCAGAGTGCAGAGCTGCTGCTTGAATTGTTTTATCTCCATCACCTGAAGCTCAGCATGACAACAAAACACTTGCTACATGATTTTATGAACTTTGTGCCACGTAAATACTGTGTGAAAATTGCCTGTAGTATGTAATTGTCTATTTTTCTATTTGAATTTCTATTTTATCCTGCTGATTGCCAAAGAAGACAAGATTTTCATAGAGCTTAATAATTTTATGTGGTTCTTTCAAGGCAGAAGTGAAATACCAGTTTTATATCTCACTGTGTGTGGCTGAAGGTCAAAGAAGTTTCAGAAAAGTGATTTGATTTTTTTTTTTTTTCAAAATACAGTGGCCCAGTGATCAGGGTTTATGGGAATCATATTTGACACTTATTGAAACCTCATTTCTGTATTCATAACTTTCTGATTTGGAATTCACTGGGCAGCTGGAGAGGTTTAATGCCCAGAGAGGGAAGGGTTTACTACCAATATCTGGAATTTATAAGGTGGGAAGAGCTTCCCCTCCCCAGCCCCGGTGTCCATCCCAGCAGCTTCAGCAGCCTCCTGGGAAGATTGAAAAGCCAGGCAATGAGACAATGTCATAAAGTGCAAAATGGGAATGGGGGAAATGCCAGGAGAATTCCAGAGCAGAGCTGAGGGAATTACGGGCACAGTGCTTGGATGAGGGTGGATTCCTGGGAACCTGAGCAGGAGGTGCTGCCGGACAGGGAACAGCAGTGTCTGGGACATTTTATTCACTCTCCCTGAGAATTCTGCCTCTCTGCTGGCGCGGGAAGGAAAAAGCAGGAGCAGGAATTGCCTGGATGTGGAGTGGTCCAGCCTGAGCAGAGAGTTAATTAAGAGGATTCTCTCCACAGAAACCAAGAGTGTTGGAATAGCAAATGCAGCAGAGCTTGAGGAAAGGCACAGGGAAACTCTGCTGGGAATAATCCCTGTCTGTTCCCAAACACTCCAGCAATGTTTGTTCATCCCCACTCGAGCCAGACTGAAGGGATAAAGGGTTCCAAGGGTAACTGGGGGGTGTGGGATTTTCCAGAGGGACAGGGCACTTCCCAAGGGGCTGCAGCTTGGGAAAACCAGATTTAGAGAAGTTCACAGGAGCAGGCTGGGGTCTGGGTGAGGAATAACAGAGTCATTTGGGATCACGGCAGCCTGTGCGCTCAGAGCCAGCCCCGAGAGCCCGGGGAGGGCAGAGCTCTGCTCCTCGAGAGCTCTGCCAGGGATGGGCACTGCCCCTGCCCTGCGAATGCTGCTCCGCGGGGGACGGGCGTGGCTGGCATTTTGGGATGGGCGTGGCTGGGATTTTGGGATGGGCGTGGCTGGCATTTTGGGACGGGCATGTCTGGGATCTTGGGACAGGGTTGTCTGGGATTTTGGGATAGGGGTGTCTGGGATTTTGGGATTGACGTGTCTGATTTTGGGATGGGCATGTCTGTGATTTTGGGATGGGCATGTCTGGGATTTTGGGACAGGGGTGTCTGGGATTTTGGGACGGGGTTGTCTGGGATTTTGGGATGGGGGTGTCTGAGGTTTTGGGATGGGGGTGTCAGGGATTTTGGGATTGATGTGTCTGATTTTGGGATGGGGCTGTCTGTGATTTTGGGACGGGGCTGTCTGGGATTTTCACACAGCCCTTTTTGTGTTTCACACGCCATGAATTCCTGAATTCCTGCTTGTTGAAAGGGAGCAGCCTTTTACATCCCTTGCTTTTGTGGGTTTGTGGAGAGGAAGATCTGAAGGTACAAACCAGAGCTGGGCTCCTTGGGAAGTGTGAGGGAGGAACAGTCTAAACCGGCCGGGATGTGTTTGATTCCTGCAGAGAAAGGAGACAGCAGAGATCCATCTCAGGGCGGAGTGGGTGGGGTTTTCATGGGATCGCAGACTGGAGGGGACCTGAAATGCCATCTCATTCCAGCCCCTGCCGTGAGCCGGACACCTCCCTCCAGAGCAGCTCCTCGGGGCTCTCAGGGCGTGGGTGGGGAGAGGAGCACAGACCCGGGAGGAGGCTGGAGCAGCAAATCCCGGGGCTGCTGACGGCTGGGAAGGGGCTTGGAAGCAGAACACGAAGGGAGAGTGAGTTCAGGCGCTGAGGAGGAGCAAACAGCGGCAGTGGCCGATTTTGGAGCTGGTTTTACAGCCGCAGGTCCCTGCCCCAGGACGGACAGAGGGAATGGCAGAGCTGCAGCCGCTCCGAGCTGCGCAGGCTGGGCTGGCGCAATTAGCGCGGCGTTAATCACCTCCCTTCCCCGCTCGGGGCTCAGGGGAAGGGAAAAGCGCCCTCGGGAATATTGATATCGGAATTTGCACGGGACAGGGGACACAAAAGCACGGAGCGATGGAGGAGGCTGCTTTAGTCTCAGCCTAAATGCTGCGCTTGTCCAGCCCTCCTGCAGCACATCCCGGGACGGGAGGAAGCAGGGAGGGGAGGCCGGGCTGCAGCTCCTGCTCCATCCGAGCATTCCCAGGTCACAGCAGACGGGTGAAATCCGTGCTCGGCCTCCAGCCCTGCCTGCAGAGCCTGAGGAGGGACAGAAAGGGCTGGAATTCTTTCCCAGAATCACAGAACGACCGGGTTGGGAGAGACCCCCAAGATCATCGATCCCAGCCCAGCCCCAACCCCTCAGCTGAGCCCTGGCACCCAGTGCCACAGCCAGGCTTTGTTAAACACACCCAGGGATGGTGACTGCACCACCTCTCCTGGCAGAACATTCCAGAACTTTATCACCTTTCTGTAAAGGCTTTTTCCTGATATCCAGCCTGGATTTCCCTTGGCACAGCTTGAGGCTGTGTGCTCTGGTTCTGTGAGTTCCTGGAGAAAGAGCCCAGAACCCTGGCCACAACCACGCTCACATTTTGGCTACTTTCCAGGGAGGACTTTTGCAGAAAATGGGGAAATTAGGGTTTGGTATCATACTAAGGGACATTTAGGACATGATAGTTCATAATCCAGGTTTTAAGAAGAAAGTTGGCTTTGTTAGCACTAATTTAATTCAGGTTCTGACGGTTATCCGAGAAGAAAAGCTTTCCATGGGAAAGATCCGTGTTCCCAGCTCTTTCAGCTGCAGAATAAGAAGCATCTTTGTAGATTTTGTGGTTTAAGCCGATTAGATGAGATTTAATATTCTTGATTTATTTGTTTACATATTTATTTGCCTTTTAAACCTAAGGGTAAAAAACACGAGCAGATTTTAACTTCTTTCATCTCTGGGAGCAGTAATTTCATTTCAGACCTTGCTTATATAACACAAAGCAGTGAAATTGTGATTCCCTTTTCCATTTAAATAGCCTTCAATATTTATTGCACAGAGCTCAGCCCCTCGGTCCTGCGGCTCCACATGCAGCTCATCAGTCAGTAATGGAGCCAGAAGGAGCTTCAGCTTGAGCCCAGCCATAAACTTCCCTGAATTAATTCCTATTTTAATGAGAGAGTGGCTTTTAAGACAAAAAGTCCAGTTTTGATTTGGATTGCTGTCGACGATGGCTCTCGTGGGGTTTGAGGTGACAAATGTATTAAAAATAAAAGGGAAAAAAGGAATTTTCTTCTGTTCCTCTCACAGCAAGCCCTGTTCCCCTCCTCAGGCTGTTTCTTCCTAATGATGCCACAATATTCATCTCCCACTGAATGCTCTCCTCTCTAAAACTTCCTGTTAGTTCTAGATGTGAGAAAAATCCCACCAGGCTCCAGTTTGCTGAGTTCCCCGTGTGACCCCATGGCCTTGGGGACCCTCCCCACCACACAGGTGTCCCCTGTGACTCCCAAGCCCCGCAGAGCCCCAGAGTCCTGCAGCACTGACAGGGGCAGGGGCTCCTGGGCTGGAATTGCCAGAGCAGCTGGGGCTGCCCCTGCATCCCTGCAATGTCCCAGGCCAGGCTGGACACTGGGGCTGGGAGCAGTGGGACAGTGGGAGGTGCTAAATTCCCTTCCATCCCAAACCCTTCTGGGATTCTGGGATTTCCTCCCAAATCTCCTCTTGTCTCTCCCCACACTCCCAGGACTGGCACACTGGGCTGGATCCTGGTGTTGGTGCTCCCCTGCCATGGACACAGGGTCACACTGGGGTCACACTCAGGGTCACACTGGGGTCACACTGGGGTCACACTGGGGTCACACTCAGGGTCACACTGGGGGCCAGGCGCTCCCTGAACATCCCCCCCCTCCAGGAGTGCCCTCAGCCCCCCACTCTTGCACTGGGGCTCTTTAATTAGCTTTTGTAATTACCCTTACCTTTAGATCAGAGGTTTGCATGTGCCCAGCTGGGGGCTGAGCTGTCCCTTCCTCCCCACAGCCCCTCCTGCCCTTTGCCTCCTGCAGCCCCAAATCCTGTGGGGTTTGCTTCTTCCCAGGCCCCACTGAAATGTGTGATAACCTGTGTTCAACTGAAATGTTTAATCACATGTGCTTAATTGAAATGTTTAATCACCTGGGCTGGAGGTCACTGCTTTGGGTTCCTTTTAGTGATGGACCAGTACAGAGACCCCCAAAATCCCCTCAGTGCCCCAAAGTTCCCCTCAGTGCCCCAAAGTTCCCCTCAGTGTCCCAGACCCCAAAATCCCCTCCGTGCCCCAGACCCCAAAGTAACATCAGTGCCCCAGGGATTTTGGGGCACGGAGGGGATTTTGGGGTCTGGGGCACTGAGGGGACTTTGGGACACTGAGGGGACTTTGGGGTCTGAGACCAAGTCCTTGGGAAGTGCCAACCACGCAATTGTCTTGGTAATAATATTATAAATAAAATAATTAAGTAGGGCCTAGTCCCTTTTAATGAGATTAGATCAGAGCTGCTTCCATTGCAGAGGAGCTGATTCGGTTCAATTAGCTTTATTCTCAGATGTGGAGCATCCCAACATCCTTTTTTGCCTTTGTTAAATTAATTTAATTAGAAAACACTATTTTAATGAAACAGGATACTGTAGCTTCCAGAAATGAATTTTTATCCACAGAGTGCTTGGGAAAAATTGCAATGAAAATAATTTTGATAAGTAACTCTCAGCCTGAATATCTCTATTGTTGCTCGTGCCCCGAGGTTATATTTTTAATTGCATGTAATAAATATAACTTTATTAATTAGGAATTATCTGGAAAGGAAAGAGACATTTTTTTTCTGCTTGATGGTGTAGAGAGGCTTAAAATAAAATCCCCATTCCTTGGGGTAGGTACATTTAATCCACCCTTGGTTTTTTGTTTTTAGGCTGGCAGCAAAATCAAGAGTATAAAATCCTGTCTTGTTTGTGGTGGGGTTCTTTGCTAACTGGAGAAGGAAAGTTTCAGTCTTTTGCTGAAGGAAATTTGGGATGTTTCTTATGGGGTTATTTCATGATGGGACTCTCATTGCCAACCAGCCCAGGGTGTCCTTTATCTTTGTTTCTCCCTTGCATCAGGCTTTTAGATCTCATTTCTTGCAGAGCCTCTGTTAATTTGCTATTCTGAGGGATGTTTGCATGTGCAAAGCACCAGCCTGGGGGGAATGATGGGATTTGAGATTGAGGGCTTGGCTTTGGGACACAGGAAAAGGGGAAAGTGAGGCACGGCGGGATTTTGGCCTTTTATCACTCTAACATTTAAAATGATAAAAAACCAAAAACAAACAAAGAAAAAAATCCCACCTAGATTTCAGAGATTTTCACTGGAGGGAATTTTTCCTCAGTGGAGGGCCAGAGGATATATTATTATGTATACATAACATATCTATATTATATATGCATATATTAAGTCTAAGGTGTTTCAAATTTTCCTCTAATTTATATTTGGACTGAGAGAATCTTCCCCCAGTCTGGGACTTCCCATCAGCACCTCCCACACCGGGAGCAGACCTGGGGGTCTTTAAGGAATATCCGTGGATATTTTAAGGAATATCTGAGTGCTTTGGGTGCTGCAGGTCTGGGAGGAGCAGAGCTGGGTGGGCTCTGTCTGCATGGGCTCCTCAGGATTTCCCAGATGGAATTTTGGTGGCTCCAGATCCTGGGCTGAAGCTCAGCAGGCACTGATGGAGGGGGAATCATCTGCTTTGATTCCTTCCTTCCTTCCTTCCT
>WBNO01033576.1:2080-19107 GCA_013400575.1 Peucedramus taeniatus
GCGGGTGCCGCCGCCCCCGGGCGCTGCGGAAGAGCGGGAGGGAGGAAGGCGGGCGCCGCGTTGTGCGGGCGCGGAGTGGCGCTTCTGCCCACCGCCGCCCCGGTTCCCACATACCTCCTCCGCTGGAAAAGGTGCGGGCTGGAGTTGCCCCAGATGCATTTCTATGAGAAACTTTATTTTTTTTTTCTTCTTTTTTTTTTTTTGGGCGAATTCCACTGGTAAAATATTTATGGATCTATTGAAATGCGCAGAAACAACAACATTAAAGTCCTCAATCAAGATCAAAGAGGAATACTGTTCAACAGCCACGCTGGGGAAGTTGAAAGACCTCAGAACAAATCAATCTGCCATATGGCTTTAGAAAAAAAAAAAACACACCAACAAAAAAGCCCCCCTGCCCCCCCACCGGCTGAAAAGTTCAATTCTTGTTTTCCTGCCTGTTTGCGAAGCCCGGTTTAATCACGCCAAATCTGTGTGTGCCACAGGCGAGGGGAGTGTGTTTAGTCTATGGCTGGGAAGCCTAATTTAACGCTCGGTACTAGACATCAAGGGTGTGGATGGAGCCTTTTTTTTTTTTCTTTCTTTGTCTCATAATGTGCGATGACGTACAGTTGACACGGAGCGCTTTTGACGGAGGGACGGTGTTATCTTGACGCCCCGGGCCGGCAGAACCCCATCGCCCCCGGGCACCCCGGCTCTGAGCTCCCCGCCGGAGTCGCCCCCCTCCCCCGGCCCGGCCCTTCCTGGGCGCACCGGCCCGCGCCGCCCTCCCTCCGGCTTGCACTTGGGACGCGAACTGCTCCGGCAATGAGAAGAAAACAAAATTGGGGCGGGGGGAGGCTTTAAATCCTGCCCTTTCCAGTGCTTATTACAAGAACCCTCAGAATAAAGGAAAGGGGTGGGGGTAGGGGGGCAGCGAGCGAGAGGGGAAAGTTGGTAATGAAGGATACACGAATCATAAAATGTAAGCTATGTGTGATTAATGATCTGCACTAATTTGTATAGCAGGCGTGTTAAAGGTCATTGACAATTGTTGCTGCTTTCAGCATGAATGCCTGAGTGGGATGTATTTGGGACAATCAAATTTAATTCTAATTTACAGAAAAAAAAAAAAAAAAACCTAGACGTGCATAGCAGCTGGTCAAAATATAGCGAGGGGGCACTTTAAAAAATGCACGTTGCCTGTTCTTCAAAAGCAGCTTCATTACATTAATGTGGTGTCTTTAAGTGCCTCGATAGTAAATAACGCATCTGGAATGTCTGGATTTTGTCCCTTATGCATCAGCATCTTTCCCGCACACTTTTTCAATTGCTAGCCAAATTGGGTTCCCAGTTACTCCAGAAGTGCAGCATTTTGTGGGAATTCCAAGTTCACTGGTGCCAGATTTACCTGTGAGTGGACCAGAGCAGATGTCACCTCTCTGAGCCTGAAGAACCCACCCCAGGCACACGCCTATAACACAAGCGTGTAGATTCTCTAATCACAGTTTATATAGCACTTTAGCATTTCTTTACACAAAGAGTAAGAAATCCATTATAAATCAGCATTCCTGGGCAGTATTTAGAACTACAGTATTAAGCTAACAATTTCCATATGGCGAAAATTGACAAGTCAGAGCAATGAAAGGTGCATGAGACTTCTCAACTCCTCTACCTAAAAATGTGATTTTTATGACCTACTCCTTTTCTCTCGGAGTCTGTACTGATTCTTTTCCTTAGACAGTAAAACATGAGAATACACAACACAGTGCTTGCTCTATTACTTGACAGAGTAGTGCTTAAAATGCTTAATATTTTCCATATTTGCTTCCATAGGGCCCTGTCTTACACTCCTTGTTCCCGTAAGAAAATAAAAGGCTACAGAAGTGAAAAGACTGGAGAACCCATCACAAGCTTAGTACACAAGGGGTATTCCACTTTAATGGAAAGGCAATTAAAAATTCAGAAGATGCAGAGACCTTAAAAACAATCAAGCGGTATATTAATTTCACGGAAAGTCACCAGCAGAGTTCCTCTGTCCATGTAATTTTAAATAGGAGATTTTCTCACATTTCTAATGCTGAGCCTGGCACTTCTGGGTTTTAAAAGCAAAACTGAAAGAGTGTAAGAATTTATAGACTCAAAAGATATGCAGGATATATTTGCATAATATCATCAATGTCATTAGAAATTTCAGGTAGAGATGATGTTCTTCATTTTCAATTAGTTAGTACTGTACCATTTCCATGGGTGACTAATTTGTTTGCAGACAGTTTACTCATTTTATCTTTGCCAGAAATCTTCCAGGAGATGTCCTCCAGTTTCAAATTCTTTAAATTACAGTATTTTGTATGAGAATGTCAGCAATATTAATGGCTCAATATGTGTTTTACTATTTATGGACTTGCATGTATAATAATTCTGGCTAATGAAATATTTGGAGCAGGAAAGCATTTATTTACTTTTGCTGTGGTCTAATAAATTATTTGTTCAGCGTTTGGGACCAGGCTTTCTCAAGTTAGGGAAAATGGCAGTTTGATGAAATTCTGTGCGATGACTTGTCTGCATAACTTAGCCTTAGGAGTGATTGGTGGAAGTTTAGATAAGAAAAGGTTCCCGAGAAACACTGTGGTAGAGTAGTGAGGAAAAAGGCCATCTCTGTAAAAGCAAGGCTGAAAGCATAGATAAATACTTCAAGACAGGCAAACAAGCCAAGTTTGGATTACATTTCATATAGATGTGCGTGCATATGTGTGTGTGTACATGTCACATACACAAATACAGTCTGTGAAATGTAATCTAGGGAAGTCAGTCTCTTTTTCTGTGTACTTGCTCAGAGTTACTCAGGTTTTGTGCCAATTAATATTTTCAGTTATTACAAATCTGTCTGAAATTCTATTTAAGTGTAAGACAGAGATTTTGCTCTCAAGCTGTGCTTGGTCAGAAAAAAGAGCACACAAACTTATGACAAATCATCTTGTATTACTCTTTACATTCTAAACCAGACTTTTTCTTGGTCTGTCTGGAGATACAAAACACACGTGCAGAAGTTACAAACTGGAAGGCACAGGCAGCTCTAATACCCATCTATGTCTGCAGATCACCACACAAAAGCATTCCCAGTAATGCTTTTAAAAAAGAACCTCACATTTCTGACTCCAGTGAAAATGAGCCATTCTAACACTGGTGTGCTTCCGGAGTTTCTGTGGGTGGCACAAATTCCACTCTGAAACAAAATGGTTTCAATTAATAACAAGCTTATACACTTGGATTAAATACATTGATTTCTGATGTGCACCACAACAATCTTTCTCTCTTCTCTAATCATGCCTCAGTAGCTGTGCGGTGTCAGGCTGCTTCCAGAGTTTGTACTTTGAAAACACACTCCCACCCATCAAAGTTTTGCACACCAGCGTACCCCAGGTCTGCGTGGATTGAGGTCAAGCTCTTGCACCCTGTTAATTTAGTCAGACATAAATCTAGTGAAAGGATTTGAAAATATTTTTCCATTTGTAGAGGTGCACATATTTCATCATCTGTCGTGTCTATTAATGTGTAACAGCAATAAGCAACCTGGTCATATCTGTTGACAAATTGTATCAGGTGTCGGGATGTGGTCATAACCTCTTTACTTTCCACTCATACAAGTTGCCCCCTTGCTATCAATGTAATTGCATCAATGATAAAAGATGACTGGTGTTTGTTTCCATCATCTCATGTACGGCATGTAAAGAGCTTTTCCTTATGGCAGAAATAATCTTGAGACCTTTCTTGAAGAATCAACATTTTTAACTCTAATGTCTTTCATATTTGCCCCTACCGCCAACACAGTTGCTAGGATATAGCCTGATTTTGATTTTTTGTGCTTTGATCCTCTCAAACCCACATTTTTTTAAGCTGAATTATCCAATATTGCTTTTACAATGACACTGAGAAAGAGAGCAGAAAAAGTTAATATTGCAAATAAGTACAGCTTCAGCATACACGGCTATTTTAGGTCCATGCTAAATGTACCAACTTTTCCAGCCCTGGCAGTCAGATTTTCTCACCCATATGTAATTTTATAAACTACATCACGGCTTCACAGCAGGTAGGGAGCCCACAAACCTGTTCTTAATTTCAGCTTAACTGAAAGAATCTCAGCAGCAGCTGGTTTCAGAATAGTTGATCAGACTTCCACAGATGTGGCCCATAATAGGTTCAGAAATAAAAAAGAACTAGGCCACAAAGTAGAATTAATTTTGAGGAAGACAAATTCAATAAGGATGCGACTTTTAAGATTTTTTTTTTCCTTTGAGACAGAGATCATTGGGAGGGCATATTTCTGTGGCTTGGGTTTTTGCATTCTGTCCTGCAATAGTAATACTGCAGTACACTGATTTTCTGGGAGGCTGGACCTGGCTGTTAGCAGGCTGTGCTCTCTCAAAGCAGAAAAAAATGGGGTATTTCTGAGTTTGTGTCGCCTCCTCTCCCCTCCCCCTCCCCCTTCTTATGTTCCTCCAAGCATAACTGATAGTACTGGAGTGCTTGTGCGCTCTTCTAACTGGACCAGACAAAGACGTACAATAGCTAAAAATGACCTGTGATGTTACAGCGAATGCGCCGCTTGGTAAAACTGGGGAAATTGGTTGGCAGCTCTAAACAATGTGTTATCTGGGGCTGTTGCACAAACTTTAAATAAGGTACTACAGGAAAAAAATAGTTTCACAAATGTTCATTTCTGGAGTTTAGCAAGGAGAAGAATTTAAATGATTTATGGAACGGCATGGCAAATACATCCTTGTACTATCTTCTGCTGAGTAAAAAATACCTCAAAAGTGGAACAAAACAGTCACTTGTCCTTACTAACAAAATTTCCCTTGACATTCTGTGCAGTGGTCTAAAGTGGCTGAATAATCTTAGTTTATATGGTCTTTCAGCTCAGGCATGCGAGGAAAAAGGAACTTCAAAAAGAGAATATTTTACCTGATGTGTACTATTTTAAGGCTTCAGAAATTAGAGAACTGCAAAGGTCAAAACAGCCATCAATATCACAAGCAACAGAGTAGAAGTAACATGTTTGAGAGGAAGTTAGTTGGTTGGCTGTAACATAATATGCCATAAGCACTTGGATGTGGATCTGCAATGACGAGCAGCAGAAGGAACAGTAAAAGTTAACCAGCATCAGATATTTACTTGGCTGAAAGCACACAGGAACTTGCAGATGAGAAATAGAGATGCTTTAGAGTCTAAATCCCAGAGTTTATTGCCTCACTGCAGAGATGCTGCAACTTACACCGAGGTCCATCCACACAGATCCATGCACAGGCTGGAGTAAAAGTTTGCCAGAGCCTTCTAACCTTTCAGTGAGCCAGGCAAAAACTCAACATTCAGAAGCTCCCAAATCTTTTTTCTACCTTCTGGATCTCATTCAAATCATAAATGTGTGTCATTAGCCTAGTTTTAGCATATTACTGCCCACATCCTTAAGTAAAATGAGGAAATACTAGATTGGGGTGGGTAGCTAAAATGTTGCTGTGTGTCTGCTACTCCTGAAACTGTGTGTGCTAGCCTGTATTTCTGAACTGGCATAAATTAAAAATTAGTAAAAATACAATGATTACATTTGAAGCTGCAGTAGTTTGCAACAGTATAAGTTATAATAAATATGCAGAATTTTGGGGGAAATTATTTTGAGAACAGGAACTCTTCCAAAAACTTTCCACTATTTCTTTCATTGCTGATAGACCATTTTTCTTCCCTGCACAATTTTATGCCAAATTGGCTACTCTTCTAATTTCCCCATAAATCACACAAAATTCATGATTCTTTTTTTCACATTTGGATCCACAAATCAACCAACTGAATTTGTTCTAGTGAGAGAAAGAGGCTGAAACAAACACTCAGGATCATTAGCATAAAATTATCAGCATAAAATTATCCTGACTTATAACAACAAGTTGCAGGCGGCGTCTCATTTGTTGCTTTCACAGGGTTTGAAAGACAGAAGTGAGTTAGGGAAGTTGGTCCACTACAGATTTTGTGAGGCATTTGCCTTTTTTCCCTCGTTAAACTCCAAAGCTAATAAACCCGGAGCATTCGGTAACAAGCAAGGCACTCATGTCAACAAAGACCTTACTTAGAGACGGCAAGGTTTTGAGAAACTTCTGTAGCAAGGATTTGAAGATATTTTAGTCATATGCAGTGCACTTTTGCTTCTCTGTGTCCTACAGTATAATCCCCCTTGCTTTCCCCCCTCTGTGTTTTAAAACGAGCACAGAAAAGGCTGAGTGTTAAACTACACTATTCAATTGTCTGGTAAGTACACAAATTCTGTTCAAATCAGAACAAACTTTCAAGTAGACAGAAAGGGGTATTTGGATTTCTATTTGGATTTCTGTTTTATCCTGGAAACCCTGCTGAACACCAGTGTGATGGGGAATATAGGCATATCAGACCAACAAAAGGCTCCTAATGTAGGGAAGACCTCCTCCCCCCTCCTCTCCAAGGAAGCCGGCTGGCAGAGCTTTTGCTATCGGAATTGTTTGCAGAATAACCAAACTAAAGCAGCTCCCTATGTGGGTGCCTCATTCAGCAATAAGCAGCACTTTTATTCTAAAACACTTATCTAGTTTCCTGAAGAGAACAGGCTATTTGGAAGATACTTCTTTGTTTTGAATGTTCTTGTGGAGCAATACCTTATCTGGGTTTTTTTCCCCCCTTTTATTTACATTTTCATTTGCTTCTCTGACAAAAGCAGAGACGTACTCACTCAATAAAGCAGTTATCACATATGCCAGCAACTCTTAGATTCCTTCTGCTGTTCAAAAGAACTGGTTTTATTGCAAAGGATCCCATTAATATCAGTGGTGCAAACATGCTGTTTGCTCCTCGGGGCTTTAAAAAAAGGGTTATGCTTTAGAAAGTCAAATGCAATAGATCTGCGTTTCACATCACTATTATGACAATGTTCTTGCAATGCAAGATATACCACCAGTCATACTTTTATTGCTATGAGTATGTTGCTGTGTAATACTCCAAGTATTTTTTCCTAAGATATAAGAACATTTCATGCCAAATCCCTCTATCATCTAAGGAGTCCAGGACCCTATTTATTTTGATGGAAGTTGGGGTAATAAAAATAATAGATTGCAAAATAACTGTGGTAACAAGGCTGCCAGAAATGCTCGCAGAATGATGCTGTTAGTATTGTCCAAGCCAATGTTTTCTCCAGAGAAGAAGGATGCATGTGAGTGTGTGCTGTCAACTCCATTTGTTGTTACTAAGGCTAAAGTGTGTGTTGGTTTGTTTGTTTATTTGTGTCACAGAATTGAAGAGAGTTGGGTTCACCATTTGGTGCTTAACTTCCTGAAGGCTCCACCAGGTAGAACTGACAGAAATATCTACATCTGTAGTCCACAGGAGAGACACCACGAGGCATAAGTGGGAAGAAGGGGTCACTGGGTTGTGAAGAGAGGGTGGGAGCCCTCTGGAAGTGCTCTCCTCCTGCCTTGTAACTCCAATAAATGTTGTAGTGGTTCCAGTTCCAAGTCTGTGAGAGGCCAGCAGCTGGAAGCTGGTGTGAACAGCTGAACATGAACTGCTGCCCTAAGCTGCAGGAACTAAAGAGGAGTGGCTGTAGAGGTAACAGCCAGGAGCTCTGCTCTGGGACCTGGACCAAAGCCGGTAGTTTTGGCTACCCACTGCCCGGCTCTGCGTCTGCTCCTGGAGCCTCCTGTGTTCCCACCTTTGCTTTTTTGGAGAAAGCTACTTGGCAGAGCATTAACACTACCTCTGCACACTCCTTACTTCATTCGCAAGTGCTTCTGCAAGGAATATATAACTACATTAAGTTTATGTTCAAGGGTTTTCTACTAAGTTTATACCATTCTGCTGTAGGGCAGGCATAGTATCCATAATCCGGTTATTAAAAAAGTGCTGGTGAATGGGATATTTGCATGAATGACCTCATTTTTCACTTGCTCGGTAGAACATTTTTAAAAGGAAGTATTTGCTTGGTTGGTAGCCAAGTGTTTTCTCCTTGACTACCAAATGTGTTTAGTCCATATTAAGGGTAAAATTCTCTCCAAAGTTCACTAGTAATTTCCAGACCCTGTAAGATTTGCACGCAAGAGACTGACAGGAACATTCTTATTTAATCATTTCCCACCATATTTTAAAAAAAAATGTGGTTTTCCAGATGCTCCTGACTTCCAAATGCAAAGTGGAAAATGTCCAAAAAAGGCATTACTTCATCTAATGTCATTTATTTAGCACACAATCCTTCTGTCATTCTTCTGCTTTATCAAAAGCAGGGGGATGTGTGACTAGTTTGTATAACTTAAATTTCTTATCTGGACTTGCATAAGTGCATTCAGCAGCTTCCTCAGATGTACAGTTAATGGGAAATTCCATGAGTTTTACACTTAAACTTAATCAGAGATATGAATGGAAGAATGTAACCATCAAAGCTATTGCGGAGTCCTTCACTCCCTGACCTTAGGGCCCATAAACCCATGAATAAGTTACATTCATCCATGTACTAACGCCTTTTTTTCATCACTAATGCAAAACGGGTTTAGAACTCCAGCTATTAATCCAATTGAATTTCACTCAAATCGCTCACGAGTGGATGCTGTCCTTACCAAGGGTTCCTAGGACTCGTCCTCTCTTCACCCCATGCAGCACAGGTAAGTGAGGAGAGGGGAAGGACTGCACCACTGAGTAGAGCTGATGTGGCTGATCTCAGTCCCAGGCAATTACTGGCTGCATCTGCACCTCCCTGTCAGCAGGGTGATGTGTGCCATGGTCCTCTCTCCCTGGGTATCACTGAAGCTGCCACAGCGAGGATGCAGGAACAACACATCTCTGTTCTGCTCCCAAAGCACCTTGCTGGGTCTGATCCCCATTGCAGCTGTATATACTGGGTTTGAGGAGGACACTCCACTCACTGCATAAACCAGTTTTTCTTCTCTCTGAGCCTCATTTTCTTGTAGCTGCAAAATGGGTCAGTACTTTCAGAGAGCTGTGCTCACTACTGCTGTAATAAAATACCCTGAGACCTTTGCTGACCCTGGCAGAGCAAACTGTGGCACAAGTCATGCTTGGTACCTCTGCTTGGAATTGTGTTTTGGCATTTGTACCTCACATAGCAAGGGTTATATCCATTCAGCAATCTCTGCCGAAAGCAGTTTTGCACCTTCTTTGAGTAGGCTGCATAACCAGAGTCAGTCACCCAGCTAAAAGTGAATAAATGTGCTTTGAATAAAACACAAACTCTGTCCCAAACGTGCACCAGAGAAAAAACACAAGGTCTGCTGCGCATCTATTGAAGGTTTTATTGCAGTTCTCCAAGATGGTAGATCATAAAGCATAAGAAGGAAGAGCTCACTCAGATAAAGACCTCTAAGATAAAAATATCTCCATCAGCACAAACTGAATATTAACAAAAAGATTCAATGGAGTGAAAAGTTAATGCTTGTTTTTGTTCAGATTTGGGAAGTGAACAGGAAAAAATAATCAATATCAATAAAATAATATCATTTTTTTAAATAGTTCTCATCCCAGCTCTGGTTGCTAACATTTTTTTGTTAAAAAAAAAAAAAAAAAGAATACCATTTAGACACATCTGTAAGCCAAGTTTTGACCTAGTGCAATTTGATACAGGTGAGATATTAAACCCTGAAGACCAAGTTAACAATGGAAACAGTGACAGTTAACAGGAGTAAAGGGTGGTAGCTGCCATTATACTCCTAAGTTACACACGCTTTTCACAGTGTAGAGGGACAGCTGATAAACCCTGAACTGCCTTGCTGCCTTTAGTTTGCCTGTAGTTTTCTTCAAGGAATGATCTTGTGTTTACTGATTAATTCTGCGACTCACTTAATGGGGAATTAGAACAACAAGAAAATTTTTAATATCAAGAGCATTTTGCCTCATTTCTTCAGTCTTTGTAATTTAAATATCCTGTTGTGTAAGCCTAAAGGCAGGAAGTGAGCTATACAAACCCTTACAATAACAGTATTAGGTTGCAGATAAGCCCATGTGCTCAGTGGTGTTGGGTAATTTTTTTTTCCCCAAGGTAATACAAGTTCTACCAATACTGGAAGAAATGCTAGAATGCTTTAACACATTTAAATTTTTCAAAATGAGCTTCATCTGTTACACACACACAAAAAATACTCTCCCGATAACAAGAAATTACCTTGGCCCATTATGCCAGGCTTTAATTATTTATCTTCACTCTGTATTTGTGTTTCTGCCGTGAAACCCAAACCTTTTCAGCAGGCAGAGAGACGGTTGTGGGGTAGGTGCCTACCTGTCCTCTCTTCCATTCTTTTGCCTCCAGCTCAGCACTGTTTTCATGCAAATCAAATCCTTGGTGCGTACATAGCCAGCACAGATATCCTTACACTTCGTGCACCTGGCAGTCAGCTTTCCTGCCGAGGCTGCTGCTGAACTGGATTCTTTCCTCTTGTGATGATTACACTTGGCTCTCTGCAATAAAAGACAAGAAGAACTTCTTACAGATGACAAACATAAACCTTCTTTTTTAATATATACCTGGATTTATAGGCCCAAGGAGAAGATTCTGTTAATGGTAAAATTTAGAACTTTGCAAGTGAATCAAATCATTTTTGCGAGCCAGACACACAGCGAGCATTTCAAACCGTGTGCAAGCCATGTAACCTAGCAGTGCTGCATTTAACAAAAGTAGGACATGATTTCTGCATCTATTCTCCTTTAATAAGATTATGATCCTGACTGTCCTGTTCTGACTGCAGTCGGAGGTAGCGTTGTTGCTGAGTGGCTCACGAGCAGTAGGCTTGTGTGCTTGCATAACTGATCCCGAATTACACACGGTGACTATCTATAGGTGCTAATCTTGAACATGACAAAACATTTGATCTCTCCGAGTATATTTGCACAAGCACGTTTCCAGCTGCGTGCAAATACACACACACACATTCATATCAAATGCACGGCAGTATGTGTAATGAGATTATTACACGTTTGTGTAGGTGCACTGTGAAAAGGAAAAATTGCCTGACACTCTACCTTTATAAGCCTGTCTTCACAGACAGCTAAATTGTATCAGTTTAGCCATTTCTGCTGTCATTTTGTGCAGCATCTAATTTAGTCCTAAATGCTAATGACAATTTCAGCCAAAACTGTTTAGCTGTTTCTGAAACAGAAAGCAGGTTGTTTTGCTTATCAATAAACAGTCTGGATTTTCTCTGGGAATTGTTCTAGCACCTTCACAATCTGAAGCCAGAGTCTGAAAAATCTGAAGTCTTCCTATGCTAGGGCTTTGCCTTTTGCTATTCTCGTTACACATTTGGCTGTGTTATAAGTCTGTGAAAAATCACAGTTTGCACATGCTCCATCACTACCTCTTCAATTGGAATCGCTGAATTCTAAGGTTCTGCTGTAACTGAGGATGCTCAGGTTTCTCACAGCTGGTAGTGCTGACTGAGCCACATATGCCACGTCCTCAGTTATAGACTACAGTGTCCCACTATTGCATGCTCGAATATATTATTCTAGGGTAGATTACATGGGCAAAGCCAAAATTTCACTATACTACGAACAGAGCAGTAACGTTGGGATGAGTTCCAAGAGCAACTGCCAAGAGGGAGATAAATTAATTTATGTTCATGAAGCATTCAAATACTGCAGAAGTGGTCACCACAGAAAAGCTCACAAGGAATTTGATTCTTTCTTTTTGAGAGAAGCATTTGAAAAAAGTTATTACATGGCTGTGCAATTAAAGGTGATACCATAAAGCATACATATAAGGATTCAAGTGAACAGACTGAGTATTGGAATTCTCACTATTGGAACTTTCTACATTAGTTTGTCTATATGGCTTAAGAACATAGTAAAGAGCCTAGTTCCTTTAATTGATACATTCACGCATCTATATGTCTATAAGTAGCTTGCTTCCATTTCGAAATACCCAAATAATGGTGGACAAGGGGTTAATAGTTAATTGCATTTAACAATATAAAAAAGGCAGGAATAGCTTATCAGAAGTTATCGGAGACAATGATTTACTAGACATTATGGACAACCCACAGCGTAGAGCTTTCAGCTGTCCTCGCTGGGATATTAAAATCTGTGATAGCAGTGAAGTACAGAGTAAAGGGCTTTCTGGAGTTTCCATTCATGTCTCAGCAGGCTTTTAACAGAACAACCAGGCAGAACTGTCTACAATAAACTTATCTTTGTCTTCACCTCTTCCAGCTTCAGTATGCAAGGAGCTCCATTTTCAGCTATGGAAATGAACCATTTCATTTTTATGAGATCTAATTTCAGTAGCCTACTTTGAATAATAAACAACAATTAACTTTCAGAGCACAGAAGATGTATAATTTTTAAGGCACATCCTGTTTCAAGGACTTCAGGATATAAACTACCTAAGAGCAAGAAATTGTAGAAATAAATGAGAGAGAACAAAGTTGTTCCCAGTACAGTGAGGCTGTCAGTCTTTCTGTACTCTTGCCCTTGTAATTGTATGCGTTGGGCCTGATTCCCTGACTTCATTTGAGACCCCCTGGGAGAAAACCAAAGTAACATACTGTGGGATTGTGTTCTTCTCCCAACATTTGTATTTTGGAGGGCCAGTCCAGTGTCGTGCTTAAAAGCTTTGCATGAACTGCACAGATCTTACATGATTTCTTTTGGTTTTCTGAAAGGGTGAGTACGGTAGAGCTTGTGCAGCATTATTTCCTGAGAGCCTATTTAAGCAGGTTTTAGTGTTAACTTCAACTTCTTAACAAGCTTAAGTACAGCATCACATTTGATTTGGTTTTGCAAATGTCTGGAACTTTTCATGTGGAGTTAGCAGATCTCAGTCTTCAAGCCTAATGAACTCAGATAAAACTCAGCAGGATGTCCTGTTGGAAACTAATTTTTTTGTATGAAGACAGCTCTTTGGTCCTCTTTTCTTGCCTTGCGTTTGTTGACTTGTCTCAGAAGCTCGTAAGCTATCAGCTCTCTTATTGATCTACTCTAGAGTCACTTGAAAACATAATTTTGAAAGCAGCATTTCAGCACCTCTCCTTGTTTGATCTCCTTGCTGTGGCACAGTTTTTCAAGCACTAGGCTGAAATCAATGTTGGGGGTTATTTTATGCTTAATAATACATATTTTTTAAAATCTTTACATCTGTAAAGATTTACATTTAAAATGCCTCTCTATATGTTAAATTTTCAGCTTTATTAAAATCTGTCCGAGGATTCACATCCCTTCATTTTAATTTAGCTACAAATTGATTCTTAAAGTATCACATCTAATAGCCTTTGGGGTTTGATGCGCAAACTATTCTGACGTCTATTCATAGACCTTTATAATGGGACCCACTCTAGTTTATCCCTTGAACTGTCAGGCTCTTTGGGAAATAATAGCTCCTGACAGTTGTAGAGTTAAAATATAGGATTAATGATCAGCTTTTAATGTGCAAATGGGGTATTCAGCTTTCCTCTTACCCATCCTATTTAATGCAAATTCACTGTTGAAACAGGTAGAATGAATTTTTTTCTCTTACTAAACATAGACTAATCTATCAGGGTAAGTCCCTGAATCAAAATAGAAATTTAGATACACACTGCAAAGTAAATACAGGACACTGCATTTGTGCTGATTTATAAGCAAGTATTTTTCTTCTGCCAAGTCCATCATTTATTTTTAAGGTTTCAAAACCTCCCTTTCACACAAAAATAAAAATAGCTGTGCACTGCAGCAACCAATTTAACCATCAGGAAGAACTCTACCTTTCTCTATTAAGTACAGCTGCAGAAAGCCCCATGGACTTTGATTTAATTGTTTCCAATAGTCCAAAACAATCAGCTACCTGCGCTTAGTAAAAAGTAAAAAAAGAAAAAAGACAGGGATTTCTACAGTGAAGAATGAAGCATGGAGGAGATCAGATATTTTCATTAGGAGATTAATGACATATTTGTGATTCTCGGCCTTAGGAATTGTATGTTAATTGTCAGTTGGGGCATCCTATTAAAAAGCTGCCTATCTATAGAAAAAATTAGACTATTTGTTTAGAAAATGTTGTATACTCATGTAATTGGAAAATGCATTTTAAACATAATAAGAATAAGAAGCATTTGTCCATTATGTTCTGCAGTGAGAGGCAGTACTATGTCCAAGGAGCAGAGCAGGGGGAGGAGATGTTTGGTTAAGGTGATGCCTAAAGAACCTTGCACCTGAGAGTATCTGGGGGGCAAAAAGGTAACTTAGTGAAAGTCAGAACATGAAAAGATAAAATAAACACTGAGTCATTCCAAAAAATCCTTCATATTTAAGGCAGTCACACACCTTCCCATACACCCCTGATAACCACTAGCTTTCCCAAGCACATGAAACAGAAAGGTGTCCCTCAAGATATAGGACTTAATCCTTGCAGTGCTTGAATGCCTTAAGTTGCCAATAAAGCAGAGTGAAGTCTGTTGTCTGCAATTATTCCTTTGAAAGGAGTCTCATCAGAGCAGCACACATATAGAAGTACCTTGAGAAGCAAAGGAAGAGGGGGAAGAGCAAGAAGAATGTGCAGCACATCGCTTGCATGCAACTTTTGTGTCTCCTGTTACTATTGCTGTTACCTTAGCGTACATGCTTCAACACACTAACAGGGAAGAATACCATCAACGTTATTTTGGAACTCTGGTTTCAACAGCATCTAAATGGCCTCCAGGGATTTCTTTTGTTGTTTTGATAACAGTGTCAATTTACATGGATACTATGCCCCCACACCCCCACCCCCCATTTCTAAGAATGCAAAGCAATCTATCATTGATGACTCTTGAGAAACATAAGCTAAATTTAAATGAAGCTCACAGACATTGTTTATAATGTCCTTAACTACTCTGCTCATAATTTTTCGCTGCCTTCTACCTTGTATTTACAGCTGTGCAAAGCAAGTCAAAACAACAGTCAGGCAGCAGTGTTCTGCAGACAGGCTGCATTCACATTGCCTTGGTGTAAGTTAGGGACAATTCAGGAGAAAATAAGTGGTTGCAGACATTCAGGTAAATATATAGGTATAATAAGCATAGCAGGCTGTGGTTACCAGGTGGACTAAGGGTGTTAGCTGGAACTCAATGAGCTGGAGGAGGCTTTAGCTACCTTATGCAATTTCTGACCCTTGCCAGCAGCTTCTGCCTCCCGTGTCCATCCTGCACTATTTTCTCAGTTGTGTAGGAGGCTGGATGGTGGACCCGATTCCCCAGAAACAAAAAACACCCAGGAAAGATAAAATAAACAAACAAATAGAAAATACAAGAATAAATGATTGTTCTCCCAGGGATTCAGCTCTCTCACCCATTTCACTGTAAGGCAGGGCAAATCAGTAAGGGCCAAGGCCAAGATGAAGCAATGGCAGGGGACAGGGAAAGAGGAAGCTTTCCTGTAAAGCTGTTCATCAAATTACACCCGGACAAACCAGAGTATTCTAATTCCTAATCAGAAATCTCCTTTCTGTAAGAGACTACAGCCAAACTCCAGCTTTTTCATGACTTGCTGCAGCTGTCTGTTCCAGTCTTCCCTGGACAGAAAGGGAGTGATGTTTCCCCAACACAAGGTATTGTGTGTGCTGCAATAGGTGCACGGGAAGGCAGTTTGTACTTGGGCTTGGAGCCTTAATTTTCAATATCTTTGTGGCTTTGGTTTACAACGGTTCCAAAACGCCTTCAAGCTTGCAAAATGGTTGTCATGCCTTGTCGAAGTCAAACCCACAGGTTCTAAATTATATGGCTGTTTTCTGTATTTTGAGAGAATTTTCTCTGGAGACACATTTTTATATAGAGAGATGGGAGGTTTTTTTAGACTTTCTGCAAAACCCTTTCAGAATTCTTAAATGAATGAACTTTAAAAAAAATTAAATTAAAAATTAGTCATTGCCTTTAACAAGTTTCACCGATAAAACTGATTTGTCACTCATGGTTGATTTGATTTCACAGTCATATTCAGGAAATCTTTTTATTTCTTTTTGGACTTGCTCGTTGGGCACTTAAAATTAGAGATCAGAAAAAGTGCAGCTCACAAGAAGATAAAAAAGTTTTTACTAATCCAGCAAGCAGAGATTAACTGATCTTAGAATTCAGCTAATGAAGGGGAAAAACTCTAAAACCCAGGAGCTGCAATGTATGTCAGAGGGCCAGTTTGAGGGGCAGTGAGGAAAAGAGGAGCAAGGAATGAGGAGCTGCTGATGCCTCTGGATATTTATTCATTTGAAGTATCCCAGAAAACAGATCCAGCAGAACTAGGAAGCACAACTGTCTTCCCAGGCACGCCCAGAATTCATCAGTGCATGAAACTCAAGAAAAAACACCTATTAATCAAAGGACACAATATTTCTCTTCGTTCTCAGCACAGTTGTTGTGGCTTATGTTTGGGGAACAAAAGGGATGGGCCCTTGATATTGGGACACCTGTCTGCTAGCACAGGCAGCAGCATGGACTGATATGAGCACTGAATCCCAGCCTGTCCTCCTGTTTTTCCCCAGAGCAGCAGATAAAGAAAGAACCATTTCACACACCCACCTAGTTCAATGGAGCGCTTTATTTTAACCCCAGCTATTAGCCTAAAATGATGTCAGGATTCAAAACACTTAGAAAACTGGAATCCAAATCTCTGTGGTTAAGGGGATGACCCCCACCTCATCCTCATGCACCTCACCACTGCCCTGATTTCACGTGCCTAAGTGGCCATAATTGAAGGGGATGGACTCTCCTTGCTCACAATTTTGTCTTGCAGCCATTCAATTGCCCCTCTTTTGTTTTGGCTTGTTTTGTTTGTATTTTCTAACCTTGCATAACTTTAAAATAGCCATGCATAATTTTTTGGACAGTTTCCATTTAGGGCAGAAACGCTTCTTGACAGGTTCAGCAAAAGCTGCAATTTAATGGATGCATTTCAAATTCTCTAAAAGCAGGGTTCGAAGTGCTCAGACACCAGTTTCAGCACTTCTGGAATCACAACACAGCAGAGGAGGTGCAAGCGTGTGTTGTTTATGCTTGCCTGCAGCTTTACTGCTGTTTGGACGTAAATAGGGGGGG
>WBNO01033578.1:348-14652 GCA_013400575.1 Peucedramus taeniatus
GCTTCATTTTATATGGTCAATAATCAATTCAGTGCTCTTTTATTACCAAAACCAAATAAAACATTAGGAATTAATAGAGAAAGAAGACTGAACAAATAATGGAAGGCCATATTTGTCATCATACAGGACCATGGTTGTGCCACGTCCTGAATACTGTGTACCATTCTGGTCTCCTCATTTTAAAGACAGAACTGGGAGTGGAGAAGGACAAAAAGGAAATTCAAAGGTATAGGTATAGAATAACTTATGTACAAGGATTATTTGCATGATTCAGGAGGCTGTTAGGGCTGGAAAAGAGATCAATATCTGTTTACTATTATGAATGGATATAGTTGAGGCATGTACTAGAGCTAGAAGGAGGCTTCCTCACGCAGCTAAGAATCATCAAATTTTCCACTCAGTGGTGTTTGTAGAAAAAAATAAAGCATAGCAGCAGAGAAAAGTAATGAGGAGCATGGGAAATTTGGATAGACAGAATTTTCCATATGAAGGGTTCTCCAAAGAAGGTGTCAAGAACCAGGTTCAAAACAAACCATAGGAGGAAACAGAGCTGTGGAACTCATTGCTGAAGTATCTTCTGAATGCTAAAAGTTTACAAAGGGTCAAATGCATGTAAGATCAGTCCATTTAGAGTTACTGAAGCGGAAAACTCATTTGGTCCTTCAGTACACAGACTTTTATATGTGATAGGATAATATTGTAATATTGTAAAGGAAATGATGGAACAGAAAACATATACAGAAACAATATCTAGCAGAGGAAACTAGAATTACTGGACAGCTGGGAAGAAATTAGGGATCTATAATATCTTTCCATGATCTTGCCCTTCTCCAGGCATCTCTTATAGTTGCTATTGGAGACAAGTTGATTTTTCTAAATGAGTCTTTGGTTTGATCCTGCATAGCCACTTTTGAATTCTCATTTGACACAGTAGATCATGGGTTACTGTCCTGTTTGTCAGACTCATCTGAGTTTGCAGATTTTTTGGAAGACCAACACACATCCTTATTCTTTTCATGTCATTCAGCAAAAAGGTTTGTAAGTTAAAACCAGAGGGGCCTGTTTCTGTGAAATATCCATGTATATGTTTTTTTGTGTCCATCCTTCCATTCCAAAGTGTCCATTTAAGAGGTACAAGTCCTTCAAGTGTGTTTTACTCTCTCCCATTTGAATCATATCTCCTTTAATTTGCATTCTCACTTTCTTTGTTTATTACCAAATACCTGTAGAATATTGACTTTGACTTTTCTGGAAATTATTCACTGAATACAATATTTCCATGCCACTGGTAACATCGTGGAATATGTAGACAGCTGCAGGAAGAAAAATGGATCTAAATGGAAGAGTAAACTTGGGCTTGTTTTCCCTCCACCCATTGCATAAACAGGGTGAATTTAAGGACACTGGACTCAGGGACAACTTTCTGTGTGCTTCCCTGCCTTGATAAAGGTCCAGCTTACTGTAATGTCCATCAGTACTCTCCTGCCTATGTTTTACCTGAGATATCTTACCGAGGAAAAAAAATTCTGAATTTTTTCATACAGAGCATTTGCAAACACAGTGCTGCCAAATTCTTACAGTGCTATGCCAATAAAAACAGTCTTGGTTTTTGATTAGTTATTTACCTGAAGAGAGAGATTTTCCACCTTGAGTATTAGATTGTTTGTTTATATTTTCATTTGCTCTGAAGTAGTCATATATTCAGAGGAATAAATGCATAATTTCTAAACCAATACTGTAATTAAAGTTAATGAACTGCAGTAGAGCTAGAATAAAAGGAAAAGAGTGAGAAATCAAGATGAATTCTGTATATTTTTGAATTAATATTTTTAAAACCTCAAATTGATCAGTCTTAAATTAATGTTAATATACCTATGGTTGATTTTACACTGAGAAGAGGACCTAAATCACCACTTGAGGCCTTCATTGTTTCCTGAAATTCTTTTTTAACTTCATTTTCTCTGCTCCAAATGTTAAGGTTTGACTTGGCAAAGCATTCATGGCTCACTGTCTTGAAAGAGAACTCCAAAATTTCTGAGAGAAATAAACTGCCTATCCTTTAGGAAGTCCTAAAAGAACTACATATATTAATTAAAATATGCTTAATGAAGCTAAACATGAAAAAAATTCATCACGCTCAAAACATAGGATAGAAAATGAATGAAGTATTCTATTTTAATAGATTAAAAAATTATTTACAGATCAATCCTGTGTTTTTTAATGATGCTTTCTGATACTGTGCCCAGTGAAATCACTGTCTTTCCTTCTTCAAAGAAGAAGTAGAAGAAATGGAATAACAATTTGTCAGTATTTGTTGGAAAAGAGTTGCCAGGCAGTAGTAAAAGCTCCTGGTGCCTTTTCGGTATCAGTAGAATTTACTAGGTGGTGGAAACCCATACTTTCCAGTAAAAGTACAAGACCAGAGCCAAATATCATCCTGCCATGCTTAATAAGTGCTTTTCCGATGACACTTGTAGCACTAGATAAGCACTTTAAATCTTTTTGCTCCTTACTATTTTTCTACACAAACATTTCTGCCATCATCATCATTCAGAACCACTTCTGGCCATGCTGCCATGGAGGAAATCCCCTACTCAGCCCTTTTGAAACACTGATTTACTGCACTGCAGTGGTGTTTTGGGTTAACACCGGTGAGCAGCTAAGCACCTCACAGTTCTTTGTTTACTTTCCCCCTTCCCCCTTTCCCCAGTGGGACAGGAAAGAGAAACAGAAGAATAAAAGCAAGAAAACTTGGGACTCAAGATAAAGAAAAGTTAAATAACGGAAGGATAAGTAGAAGAAGAAGAAAGAAAAGAAGGGAAAAAACCAGAACAAGTTATGCAAAGGCGACACTCAACACACAACCTACTGCAGTGGGTAGAATGATGACCAACCAGTTCTTGAACAAAAGATGGCTACCTCCTCTAAACCTCCCACGCTTTTAATTGCTAGGCATGATGCTACATATTATGGTATATCTCTGGTGAATTCAGGTTCTCTGCTCAGCTGTCTCCATTCCCAATCCATTGTGCACCCTCCCAGTCTATTCACTTGAGGGGCTGAGAGAGAGATAGAGAAGGCTTTGGTGCTGTACACTGTTCAACCAGAGCTAGAACATTAGTGTGTTACCAGCATTTGGGTCAAAACTCTAAACCACAGCACCATATGAGCTGCTATGAGGAAAACGGACTCCATCCTAGTCAGAGCCATTAAAATTGGGCCAAATATTTCAATGTTTCATCCAGGAGTGACACTTAGCTATGGAAAAGGAGGCAAAATTGTTTATAGTGAACTAATAAATAAAGTAGAATATGCAAGTTTCTGAATTACATGTAGGTATCCTCAAAGAAGAGGACAAGAAAACTACCATAGAATTTAGGCTGCTCCATGTTTTATTATCCACTTGAAATTGTCTCTTTTTCCATGCACCCCTAAAATAGGTCTATGTTGCAGTTTCACAATACTTAGTGCAAAACCTCATGCTTTTGCATGCTCTTTCTTGTATTATTGCAACCTTGTGTTTGGGAAGAAGACAGATTGAAGAAAACTGAATCAGTTCACGTGAAAGAACTGCTGCATTTGCAGAAATTCTATTACACAGCAATGCTCTGTGTTATTGGATGTGTGAGGTCTCTGAGGATACTTTCTATAGCATATAGTATACTAGCAGTATATGAAAAAGCAGTTGGATGGAAAATGGTAGTGAAGCACAATGAATTCTAGAGCTTCTTTTTATTAATGCTTGTGGGCTGACTTTTTCTAGTGCTAACACAGACTCTTGAGTAGGAAGGGCAGGTTCAGGCCTTTATTCATGAATGCAACCAGTTACCCACACTGAAAATCACAAACAGAGGTCTCAGGGCTAACTGTACACAGCCAGAAATCTTTCAGGTATTACAAAATCGATGACAGTAACAATCAGTTGTATCTGTTAGATTGGATATGAAGCAGTATAGAATGCATGTAGCCTAAATCATCCATTTCCATGAAATATGCTGGCTTTCAAAAACCATGTATAGGATCAGCCATCCGTCATTTCAGAAAATTTCCTCCCTTTTCTGAGTCTTCGGTTTCACATATCTGAAAAAAAAGAGAGACCTATTTTAAAGGTTTTTATACTCTTCAATATTGTTACATGGAACTGGTAGTCTAATCCTATGAAATGTAAATCATTAGATGAAGAGAGCAGAACAAAGGAAAAACAAACTACAGGCTAAGAAAATGAGAGTGGTATGCAGTCTGTATCTTACCTACAGATTGCTGGTTTACTAGCTCTGCTAGCTAACTGCTTAGATTCATTGTAGGTTGACAGATTCATTCTAGACAGGCACATTTTTCCTTTTAACCACATATCTTTTCTTATTTTGCCCTCCTTCCCCATATGCCATAGAAAAATATATATTCTGAGTCTCTTTCTCTCTCCCTGTGACATCTTCATTGCTGCTTCATTAACCAGTGCACCATCAGTGCATTTTATTACAGCTTCTCTCCTGGCCTACTGTGTTATTGCTAAGATACAGCTATGAACTGGCTATCAAAATGCTAGTCTGTGTTTTAATCCTTCTGTCCATTCAAAAGAGGGGGAAGTTGTCTCTTTGGCAAAATCCTGAATTAAATCCATATTTTATCTATTATCCTTACTGGTCCCCCATGAAATGGATTGGGCAGGTATAGTGTAGGATGCGACAGATTTATTTACCTATTTATTTGCTGTAAAAGGCTGGGGGCATATCTCCTGTGTGATCAGTGTATTAAGACAATTTAGACTGATTTTATGTATGTGCCTTCAAATGACCTTGGAACTACTAAAGTTAATGGAAGTGTGTTTCAATTTCATGATTGTTAAGAAATGAAAAGGCCATGCTGTGATAGATATCCTCCGTGACATATACCTCCAGTTGTATCAGTAGGGAGGGGACATGATTTAAATACTTTCTGGTTTCCAATGGGTTTCCTAGATATGGAATGCACTCTATTCATTTTTAAGTGAAGAGAAAGATATAACTGTAAGTATGATAGAAGCACATAAATCAGTGCCAGAACATAGAGGAATAAAACAGGCATATTTGGAATCTCATACGTAGCCATGAAAAGGGAAATAAGAAACTTGATGACCTCTTCAGAGCAGTGCAAATGTTAAAAAATTAAGCAGTGTGTGTGGTGCAAATTTTAGGGAGAGTGGGACTACACATGTTGTCAGACCTTTTCCATCCACCCTGCACGAATTCCAGCCCTCCCAGGTATGCTGTCAGAGCTCTCTGCCAGTGCTGCATGTTAGACAGCTGTGAGACTGCATCTGTTCTCTGTTTTCCACTCAATTAGAGCAAAGAGAAAAAAATATAAATAAGACAAATTGCTCTGACAGTAGATTTTGTGAAAGACTATGTCTGAAATATATGATTTTGTAAGAACTTGGGATTTGCTGTTCTTTTAAAATGTGATTTTGCAGGATTTTTTTATTACTGCTTTTAAATTGGTGCCTCTATCCTTTTTTTGTAAATATACAAAAGGCTTTCTGTCTTACACAGATTGCTATTTAATTTGGGGAGGAAATGGTGAAAAAAGGAGTGAAGCGAGAAAGGAGAAATGTTTGTCATATTAGATACAGACAAGGCAAATCAGTAGTTGGTCTATAAGGGATTATTAGAAAAGGCTGTGACTCCTCCTGCATTAAATGATGTGGAGTACACCGTATGTACAGCTGTCAACTCAAAACTCATTAAAATTTTCATTATTCTGTTATTTGTATTGTAGTTGTGACTGAAGATCCCAGTCAAGAACATAGACCAATGAGTATTCATAAAAGGGGTAGGGAAATTGTATTATTATTATTAGATTCATAATGATATGGACTCCAAGCATGGTCAGGATGGCACCACCACGGCAGCACCCTGACAGTGGACTCCAGGGGCAGAAAATAAATGAATGTGTCTCTGATGGTGGAAGACATAGCAGCCTCGCAGAGTGAGCATTCAAGCAAGAGCACTCTGAGATGCCACATACAGCCTGAAGGATGACAAGACTGTGTACCGCAGTTTTTGTAGTAATTCATTACATACTCATCACTTTCAGACATCATAACAGACGAATAATGTGATCGTCTGTGATTAAATCTGAAGGTCAATTTAAAAAAAAGTGGCTAAGGAGAAATGAGTAATAACTACTTGTAAAGTGGAGGAAAACAGACCTTTCTCTATTGGTTTACTGAGTAGAGAGGTACAATTTCATTTCTGAAAAAAATATTTCTCTAAGATTACGAAATCTGGTTATTTTGGTCTCACGTGGAAATGATGGGGTTTGTATCACATATCTCAATATATTGTTTCTTTCTTCTTCCCTTCTTTTCCAGGTTACTTGTGCAAATTTAACAAATGGAGGAAAAACAGAACTTCTAAAATCAGGAAGCTCCAAATCCACACTAAAGCACATATGGACAGAAAGTAGCAAAGACTTGTCCATCAGCCGACTGCTGTCACAGACTTTTCGTGGAAAGGAAAATGATACAGATTTGGACCTGCGATACGATGCCCCAGAAACTTATTCTGAGCAAGATCTCTGGGACTGGCTGAGGAACTCCACAGATCTGCAAGAGCCTCGGCCCAGAGCAAAGAGACGGCCCATCGTCAAGACTGGGAAATTTAAGAAAATGTTTGGCTGGGGAGATTTTCATTCCAACATCAAGACTGTGAAACTAAATCTGTTAATAACAGGGAAAATCGTTGACCATGGCAATGGGACGTTTAGTGTTTACTTCAGGCATAACTCCACTGGTCAAGGGAATGTATCTGTGAGCCTAGTGCCCCCTACAAAAATAGTGGAATTTGACTTGGCACAACAGACAGTGATTGATGCCAAAGATTCCAAGTCCTTTAACTGTCGAATCGAGTATGAAAAGGTTGACAAGGCTACCAAGAATACACTCTGCAACTATGACCCTTCAAAAACCTGTTATCAGGAGCAGACCCAGAGCCACGTGTCATGGCTCTGCTCCAAGCCCTTTAAAGTAATCTGTATTTACATTTCCTTTTATAGTACAGATTATAAACTAGTACAGAAGGTGTGTCCTGATTACAACTACCACAGTGACACACCCTACTTCCCTTCAGGATGAGGACCAACTTGTGTCTGAGACTGAAGCCTGGGGAATAAAAGAGGTCGAATGACAGGGCTGTAACCTCAAGGAGGAAGGCCACATCTATTGCCTGGAATGTGTCTACCTGCTGCTGCTGATGTCAAATGGCTGCAAATATGTTAGTGGAAAACAATCTAATGTAATTTTTGCCCAGTCAGCTCCATGTATCCATCTAGGTGTAAATCACTATGGATTTGAAATAAAACCATGCACATACACAGAGACACAGACACATACTTTTCAGCACACATTATTGAGATTCCTGTTAAGAAATCTTTCATTGTCTGATATCTAAGGATTCAGCATAACCTATCATCAAGCAAAATGGATTAACTAGACAGTACAAGGTTTCTAACACAGACTGTTATGGAAATCTCCTTGAAAGTCCTTTGAGTACATGCCAATCAATAATCCCCACTCATGCATTCTACTGCTTGGAGCAGCTGTACTGGTAAATAATACTGTAGGAATAAATACTTGTAAAAATGGGAAAAAAAGTGTGTTTAGAGTTCAGTATTCCGTATTATATGAACACAGCAAAGTGTCATGACTTTTTCCAGCACACAGTAGGCACATTCAAGGCCGTGTTGGTGGCTCTTTTTCCATGGAGCAAGCCTGTTTCTAGTAAAGATGGGCAAACATTTGGAATTTACATGTGAGCAGACATTCTGGTTTAATGTTTCTCTGACTCTCTAAGCTCTGATTCTTTAAACTTGTTTAAGTTTAGGCCAGCTAAACTACTTAGAAACTGGAATTGATCTCTAAGAAGGAAAATGCCTGGCGGAGAACATGTAAGTTATAAGTGGCTGTCTTATCTTTATTACAAAATATTGTAACAAATTCAATATCCTAGTCTTCATTTGTATGAATGGTTTGTATTGTACATAATTTAACCAGTGTTATTTGAGCTGCTTATTAATATTAACTTGTAATTGTCTCTCTGCTTGTTATTGTTTAAAACAATCAAGGAAATGAGGAATCCATTTTATCAATGTAGCTGTAAACTCCATTAAAAGACAGAACTATGTACAAAGCATTTACTCAGCTAAAGTATTGTTGAAAGCTATACATATACAACATTACAGTCTGTCTGTATTTAGAGATTTTATTTCCAGAGGAAAAAATGAACTGTACATAAAAATAAAAAATCTTAAAGTTGAGTTTCAATATGTACTGTGTAGATAGTAGTTTAAATAGTTCTGACAAGCAGGTAATATTCCAAGTCTAATATGATTTTCAATATTGTCTCTTTGCATATGTACATATATAGACATCTATTTATGAATTTGTGTGTGTGCATATTTGTGTGTGTATAAGTACATGTGTGAGTGTGTGCAAATACATATATATGTTGAATACATAAAACTTTCTTGAGCCCTTTTCCTAGCAAGCAGATCCTATTACTGAAGGTCTTGCTAGTTCAAGCAGAAGCCCCCACTCCAATAAGAAATAACAGGTGCAGGGCTTTGTTTAAAATGAGTCATTATAATTTAGTAGTGGGAAAACATAGAGCCACTCTCTGTGTACAAAGGCCTGTCTTTGCCTTAATTCTAGCCTCCTGTGAGGTACTGATCTCTATGAAATGAAGAGATCCTTTTTATGGTACTAGGGAATTTTCTTCCTGTAAGAAAAAGCTCATAGCTTTTATATATATCTATATTTTGTGGCTAGTGACATACTTTACCCCCAACATCCAGAAAACCAGCAACTGTAAGAAGTCCTTGCCTAAAAGAAGGCTGCCCAAAGAACTCAGTATTTCATATCATATCTTTCAGAGTTATCACTCCTGGAAGTGTTTTCTTTCCCCTTCCGCCTTTGCCCCCATGTTCTGTGCTCTTGGGTCATGACTGTGAATGCAAATATGGGTCAGCTTCTGACTGTGTGCAGCATTATGAGCAGCTTCTCCAAAATCCCAATAAACACTCCAGTAGTGTTTCAAGAACAGAAAAGTTCAAAACAATTACCAGTTGAGGACCTCTTTTGCTGAAATGTGCAGAACCTAAATGAGAATGGAACAAAGCAAATGGATAATGTTATTGAAAGTAAATGTTTTCCCACTGATGTTCCAGTAGGAGATTTTCATATTATGATTGCTTTGGCTTCTTTGAATAGATATGGTTGTGGGAATTTCTTAATTTTGTATGACATTTCCCAGGACAAAATTGTGACCCTTGACCATGTGTAGATTTGGAGAAAGAAATTTTCCAAACCATGTAGTCCATATTAGATCTCATTCAGGAGTATGCTGACACACATTTTTTTTCTTTTACAGGGATTATGATTTAACTGGTAGTGTTTATCCCTTGTGCTCTATGAAAAGTAATTGTTATGAATATATGCCATAAATTAATTTGTGTTGTTGTCAGTAGTTAGATCTTGGGTCTATTAAATCAATGGGAATTTTGCTATTGATTTCAATATAAATTTCCATTTAATAGTATGTAGAACTTCGCTGTTAAATATGATTAACAATCTTAGCAATCTGTATTACAATTGAACATTATATGGTTTTTTTATATTCCTGGAAAATGGATGTGAAATAGTATTGCTGGTACAGTTCCATTATTTTCTATATTTTTTTAAACTTCTCATAAATATATGAAATATATACATTCTATTAATATATAAATATTTGTCCACTTTTCAGGTAACATCCATACAAAAAGGAACTATTCATCATGCAATGTTTGATCCAATTAATTGTTTGATCCTATTAATTGTGGTTGTTGGTATTTTATCTGCCTCTGTCACAGCCATTCATACTATTAATTAGTCTTAATTCTTTGAAGAATTTGCTATTCTTTATAAGCATTGTTGAGTTATAAGTTGAAAGAGCTCTTTTGGTGATTGAGTTGTGAAACAGTGATCTAATACCGGAATAGATAATGTATTACTTAGGTGCTAGTTCATTGCATTTCAACCAATCCATTTGGGAAATATTTTGTGTTTACTAACTTTGTTAAAGAATGTTTTTGGTTTTGTCATTTGGAAAAGGATTTTAATGAACATGAATGTGTTAAGTCAGTTAAACAATGTATGTATGAGTGTCTGGGTCTTGCACATGAGCAATGCCTTAATGGAGTGCTAGGCCAGGCAAATGTTGCCACACTATAACTCACTAATTCTAGGAGTAATAAAGATGTATATCTCTAAAGGTATATTTTTAGGATTAAAGAAGATTAAGTTACTTATTTTTAAGAAGTGAAGAGACTGTTTCTGTTTACCCTTTTTTTTTTTTTACTTTTAAATCATGCTTTGGCTCTTATTTTCACTTCATAGAGAATCACAGATAGAGATATTTTAATGGAACCAATTATTTCTGGTGGAAAAATACATGGATCATGCACTTGAGCAAGTAGCAGTATATTAAAATTGCCTTGCATGGATCAGTGATATTATTTATGTCAGTTCCTGTGCTTTTGAAAAAAGGAGTTCAAGGTATAGGAAATGGGCAGTTTGCAAAAAAACCTGCAAAAATCACTGATCAAGTTCTAAACAGTGGTGGAGACCTGTAAGGCTTTCACATGTTAATTTTATCCAAATATTTCAGCATGGGGCAGAAAGTATAGTATACTATCTTCTCTCTTTATGAAATCACTTGTAAAATTTTATCCCTTTCTCTCTTCTTCCTCTTACACTGATGGCAAGCAGACTAATAAATTAATCTTTACACAGATATTGTTTTTCAAAGTTTGCCCTTACTTAAAAAGTAATGATGTCAGAAACCATTGAAAATTACTGTAGTAACTTACAGTAAACTTAGAAATTTTCAAACTCCATTTATAGGAGAGCAGAATGAAAGTTTTCTAGTGTTCTGACACATGTTACCACAGAAATTTAAATAATGCCATTCAAGTCATTTGGTCAGAGGGCAGTTTTACTGTGATTAAATTATGACATCCTCATGAATTCTGAACACTGTGCTGTAAATTGCAATTCTACTAGAATATCATAAACTACTCTGAAAATTATGTGTTAGAGAATTGCGGAAGAAAATGGATAAAAAATATCTGCTAAGCTTACAGTAAAACCAGCCTTAAGTGTAAACAACTGAAGATCTGAAGAATTATTCTTCAACAGAAGACAATGAACTTCAGTCTTGGCATCTTGTGGGTCCTTCTATGTCCTTCCATGGCAGAGGTAGTAAAATTGAATCTGACTGCATCTAGTAAAGGAAGAACAGCTTTTCACTAGTGATTTGTGCTTAACTGCATGTCTTAGGACTGCCAGAGACCTCAAATGGCTGCATCAAGGATCTGTTGTGCTAGGAGCTGCATAATATATAATGTATACAATACCTATCTGGGAATGGTTTTGATGCCAAGAACTCCTAATTTCCAAGATAGTGTACTGCAGAGTTCTTGTGAACCATGTACTTATAAATTTGAAGCGTACTATTTATTATTTTTTTGTTAAATATCCACAGTTCCCAAAAAAGAAATATTTTAAAATCTCATACATACATACCTCAATGAAATACAAACACTTTTGGCCTCTCTGATAAGTTACAGTTGCCTCTTTATTTAATTAATATGAATACTACTTCCAAAAATATTTTGACAGTGGAAGAACAGAGTATTTTATTTAAAAAAACTTTCAATTTTTTTTAATGGTCAGTATCTTAATAAAATTATTATAAAATTGGCAGATTAAATAATTTTGTAAATTAATTTGACAAAATAAATATCTATGGATATGGTTAACACTTTTTCTGCTTGTGAGAGGAACACATTAAAAATAAACTGTCATATGTAAAGATGCAACAAATTTTGGGACTGTGGAAATATTGTATTCCTTGAGTAGTACACATCTGAAAATATGATCTAATACTTTTAGCACGATTTCTCCAAAAACATTGATGCATCTTACAGTTAAAAATTACATTTTCTCATTGTTTCCTGTATTCTGTGCTAATTAGTTAATGTACCCAAACTAGAAAGCAGATTACTTTGTTTTGTATAGGAGCATTTTCTCATTGGAAAATATCTATACAATTAAAAAATTCTGTTTGAGGGACACAGCTGGCAAATTTCTGCTTGAGCTTGGACTGATGTCCTGTGTACGATATACATAATTTTGAATCCTTTATCTTAGTTTGCCTTTGGGATAAAGAAAACAATGTAGGTTTTTGTAGGTGCTTTAGATAAGGAGCAAGCCAATGACTCACTTGAACTTTAATTCTAAGAGAGTTATAGTCCCATTGTCAAAGAAGAAATTTGAGAAGACAAAGCATGTTTGGGATTTATTCCCTGTTCAAACTGTACCTCAGTCATGTATCAAGTAGGGATATTGTTATGAGGGAAAGCTTAAGCGGTGTGTGAAATGACTTCTGCCTGTTGTTAATAAGAAATTAGAGGCACCAGAAGAAAATTTGTAAGTTTGAAGCAGTTCATACACATCAGTGAAGATGTGGCAATTAGCCATTTCAAAAAGTAAATCACTGTTTTATGAAAGGTCTGCTGAGTTTCTGGGAGAAGCCCAATGTACTTGCAGATCTGTTCATCACAGAAAATAAGTAAAACCAGACTTGGCAAAGGAATAAATAATATGAGATCTTTAGCTCCTCATCTAGGTCACAGAAAATCTGGAATGACTTTCAAAAGCCTACTTAGAAACAGGTAACTAAGGAAAAATGAGATCACTTATGGAGTGTAAATAAAAAGTCATATTAATTCTTCCAGTATCCAATAGCTATAATTGTTAAATTTATTATGACATATTTATGAAGCATTTTAAAATTTATTTTGTGAAAGTAAGGTATTTTGATTAGTCATAGAGTGGAAATAAAGACGGATTTTTTTTCAAGGAAATTTCTACAATTGCAACATACTTCTTCCAGACGCAAATATTCTGAACTCCTTTCAACTGGCTACATGTGGAGCCCAGTACTGTGATTGCTGATAGTGAACAATCCAGCAATAATAGAACTTGGATGGCAGGGACCATGGTGATCTTGAGTTCACTGTATGTTAATTTTGTTGTGTTTGTTTCTGGTTTTGTGTTTGTATTTTTGTAAATTTAGAGGCATACCAAGTGCAGTTATTTAGCCATGATTCACTTTGACACTAAGCATGGAGTTCACTCATAAACCCTATGAAACAAACTGATATATAGGTGTATAACATTAGGTGCTCTAGTCTTTATTTTGCTAATGACCTGTAGGTCATGTCTAGTTAATAAGGCAGACAGACACTAACAACACAGCTTGTGTATCAAATGAATTCCCAAGTGAATCTTCTCTGACTTGAGAAAATATTACTGAAACCTTTAGATGATGAACTTCAGTTTAGCTGTGGCCCTTCAGAAAACAGGAGTAATACTCACAAACTTTGAACTGTATTTTTCTCAAGATCTCACACGTGTTTTTCAGTACCGTCCCATTTCATGGAATTATAATATCTCCTCTGCATCCCAGAGACTTACCATTTCTCTAACCAAAGCTATTACTCTGAGAAATGTTTTAGCAAGTAATCTCCAGTTTTTCAATGAGGTGTTTTTTCCTAAAACTTCTTGTACTATTCTTCTACAAATGTTGAGTAAGTTTCTACTTTTTACCCAGCAGACTATGCTGTTACTGAATTTCCTCTCCCAAAAGAAAGCTTTTCCTCCTACTGAGGTAAAAGCGTCCCTTTCATTTATTCATGGGAATCACACAAATTTGCCCAATTTACTTCCTTTTACTAATTGCACAAGTATTACCTGCAAAGTTGCTTTTAATTAACCACTCCAAAAGAACTGTGTCGGTCTTTTCAAAACAACTCCCCCATCATCAGTCTCTAACACAGTTAAAGACTACAAAATGAATGCAATATTTTATGTGGAATTCCAATGATAAAGGGTCTCATCACCTTTCTCTAATGAAATTCCTTCATATTGATAGTTACAGTGGTTTCTCTCAGGTCCCAAACCGCAAAAAATTTACTGTTAATGAGCTCTCCACTATTATTTCTATTAGAAGNTTCTATTAGAAGCAAGTCTTAATTATACTGCTTTCCAGTGCTCCTTTTCATTTGAGTTTTGAAGTAGAAGTCTTCAGATGTATTCATGGCTACGCTCCTTTGCCACTACTTTATGCAAGTCTACCTCTTTAGGCCCATTTTTAATAAATTTCTAACCTCACAGATGGAGGAATTGTCTATGAACTTCATTAGCACATTACTTAGACTTCTAGC
>WBNO01033580.1:0-49111 GCA_013400575.1 Peucedramus taeniatus
ATATATATATATATATATATGGCACTGAAAGCAAATTACCAGCTTATTTACAAACATCCAGTATTCTCAGCGTTTCATTTAATTCAGTGCTGGCTGTAAAGGTTTGGTTGTGGTTTTTTCAGTTGATTATTTTTAGCATTACATTCTTTGAAAAATAAACCATGTTACTATGCTGACCATTTGAAATGTCCAGATTTTAGTAAGTTTGGCTGCTGGATCTTAGGACAGTGTTTCATTTTGAAAAATAAATCCCTAAAGAGTTCCTGATTCCATGGCCTGCTCTTTATAGTTCTTGCTGATTTAATACCACAGGAGTTTAGATAGCATGTTGCAAGATAGTTTTCTTTTTTGTTCCAAGAAACTATTTTTTTTCCATACCTTTAAGAAAACTTATTATCTTGATACCCATCCTGAAATTCCATATTAAGTCCACATCTTCAGCTGCCCCTTTAAAGGGTAAATAAAGTACTTAAAAATTAGGAAAAGGTTATTTATGTAATGCACATATAAACAGTAGTTTAGAGATTCTGTTTACAGCAGGACATTGAGAATAACTGGTCAAGTACCTCTTTCATCCACCTTGGGTGTTTATGGAATATAATCACAGGACATGAGTTGCAGGAGATTCCAGCTTATATAGATGGGCAGTTACAGTACGACACTCACAGGTACAAATACAAGAACTGCATTGACATTGTCACAAAAAATATTCTAAAAGTGCTTCTCCAAATGGTTCCATGTATGGAATGCAAATACTGTACAGGTAAGAGATAGATTTTCTTCCATGAGCTGTAAGTTTTTGTCAAACGTTGGTTTCTATTTGCTTTTGGCTCTCAGAAGAGTTCGTCTGCTCCATGCGCTCGCAGTCGGCGCTGAGCTCGCTGGTGTCCATGCTGCAGTCTGACTCACAGTCCGACTGCTCCATCTGCTCCAGGGCCTCTCCCTGGGGCCCTCTGCGTCCGTGGGGGGACACAAGGAAAGGTGCCTCCGGCCCGCCTGCCGTGCCTGCACACGCAGCCTTCTCCTTGGCCTGGCGGATGCAGTTCAGCCACTGCTGCTTGTTGAAGGAGTCATTGGCTTGGAGAGAGTGAGCCTGGATTTGGGATCCATTTTTGAAGCTGACTCTGAAGAAGTTTTTGACTGAAAGAAACAATACATATCAAACCCCTGAATGCTTTGGCTAAATGGATTTTATAATCAAAGAGCATATTTAAGTAACAAAATTTGTACAATCTTTGCCTTAAGATTGTGACAAGACCACGTCAGACCAGAGAAAAGAGTCTGGGTATCTTCTTGTTTCTGGGAGAAGACCACAGAACACCACAAGCACTTCTAGTAACTTCATATTGCTGGATTAAATAATTTTGGTTCTGCCATGCATGAACTATCCATAAAGCTTAAAGTGAATCAGCAAGATTAAGCCTGACCCCACACTTTAATGCCTCTCCTCCTACTTCTCTGCTAAGTGAATTTCCAGAACCTTCACTGAACACAACATCCTTGTGCCAGCCAAAGACTGCCTCATCTCTTCCTTTCACTTCACTAATACAGTGGATACATTCAAAAACCCCTTGAAATTTTGACTGAGATTTAAAGGACCCTTGTAATAGAAAAGCATCTTCATAATATACTTAACTGGAAGGACGTAAACACGAATAGCTGCAGTCTTGACCCTGAGTACTACAGCATCTGCCAGCCAAAGAGTTATTGACTAGCAATCAGTGTCTCCAGTACAAGGAAAGGCAAAACAGCTGAAGCTCAAGATTTCAAAATACATTTGCTTATAACTTTGCAGTTTTGCCACTACAGTCTGTATGTTCTCCCCTTCTCAGTTCAGTACAGGAGCAGGTGTGTGGAGAAATTCTATTATAGTTCTAGTGAGCTTTGAGGAAGAATTGAAAAGAAACAACTTAGAACATAATAAACCAGTCCGAAACAAAATTCAGTATGTTGGACGGAGATAATGTTAATTTTAGAGAGACTATTCTGATGTCGCATTGGGTCTCTTATGGTTATGCTGACCCTACATGAGCAAATATAAAAAGTTGTTGTCATACTTCTCTCGTTGTTGCTGAAGGCTCCGCGTAAGGAGCCGCCCAGGCGCACCTCCCCGTCCTGCAGGTCCTCCAGCAGCAGCTCCCTGACGGGAATTGGCTGCCGGTACAGCTGGTAGCACAGCTGCTCATTGTGGGTCACGGCACGAGTGATCACCAGCACCTCTTCAAAGAGGAAGACGTGCAGTTTCTGTTAAAAGATTCGTAGATAATACAGCATTATTCCTTTCTTGAGACATCATTAAACCAAATGGAACAAATAAAGTTCACCAGAAAGATGAAAATTGCCAGTGTCTTCCTGGTAGTTTGGTACTGAACTACCCTCCTTCAGGTGAACCAGGATGTTTCACCTTTCCCTCTCAGCTGTGTGGTGAAACAGGACCCTTCCACTGTATGCATAACCATGCTCCATAGAAGCAGTTCCAGAGCTGAAAAACCGCACTGCTTACTTTGTTGCTTTTTAAAATAAGCTTTCCTTAAGTTTTATCTACTTACATACATGTCATAAGTGTCATACTTCCATTAGTGTCAGTAATGAAAAAAGATCTTTTTTCATTGTTTGTCCATTCAAAAGTTCTATTTAATATTGAGGGGGAAAAAATCTAGGAAAGACTAAGTTCTCTTCTACTAATCTAATATCTTTTTTTTCTTTTTTTTTTTTTCTTTTTAACTGAAAGCTCAGTTTGTGAAACTTATCAGTAGTGCATTGTCCCAGAGAGTGGAATTCAAAGTAACAAATTTCTCTGGTCAATAAATTAACCTTGATCTCAACAAAGAATAAAGTACAGCGTTTTAAATAACCACATTCTTTGACAAATTTAAAGTTTGTTGGTACATTTTATGTGTTCCTTATAGACATTAATATCATATCTCTGAGACCAGAAATTCAGGGGTTTTCCCTGCAAGTATTGAAATTGATCAGATTTACAATTTATCCAGGATATTGTTAGGCTCCATAAGAGACAGGGATACATATAATTTTGTTATCTCCCTATACAGATACTTAACTACTAACAAAAAAGATTAGTGTTATATATAATAATTAATATTTATCAACTTCCTATATATTAGAGAGTGATGTTTCTCTGTGTGTGCTCACAGCTCTTTTAGCTGTCATGCAAAATGAAGATATCTTTTAAAGTTATTTATGACAAAATATTTATTCCTTACCACTCCCCTATTGTTCTTCAGTTCCCCGTGACAACACACAGCACGTGAATTATCAATCAATGAATCCCTTTGGCCTTCTTCAAGATAAATAAGTCTCTCTTTGTAATACTGGCATTCAGATTCACCAGTCTTTATGTTGATTTCAGCCACAATACCCTGAATTATATTTATCTGCAGAAACACAATGAAAACACATTAATTTTAATGACACAGCCCAATATTCAGCTGTTCACATAAATTTTTATGCTTTTTTATATTTTAAGTAGTGTCCCTTAATTCACTAATAAGATAAAGCTGCTATAATCTCCTAAAAAGCCCCAAACCCAACAGTAACTCACAGCTTCTTCCAGATGCTGTTGATCTGGGTGTTCATTTGGTGTGTGTCTTAAAATTTCTCTGAGCAGTAGTGGGTATTTAACCAAACGGCTTCTGGGGATGTCAAGGAAATTCCACAGGTCCAGCTTGCGGCTGAAGGGAGACTCCAGGCAGCGCTGCAGGAAATCCTGCACTCTGTGATCTTGTTTCTTGTGGTCCAATAAAGCTTTGGCTGCTACTTGATTGCTGCAGTAGCTGTCATAGGAGTTCAAGCATGGCAGCTGTGGAAAGAATAAATTATTCTGTAGCTGAAGCAAAGCACGATTCCTGCACTGAAAGGTTCAGGTGATTCAGGATGTCAGAATTCCTGCTGAGACTCTTCTAGCTGGAGATTTATCCACAGTTTATTGATGTAATGTTGCCAACAAATATAACCTTTACAAGGGTCTTCAGACCACCTTGTTCAACATTTAAGTAAATTAGAAGCATTTGCTCATCACTCAGATCCTACAGATCTCTGTTACTATTGCAAAACATTAAAAATATAAATTACTTAAGACTGAGCACCATGTAGTGGAGACAACAGTTGAACACAGAAACCTGGCTTTAATTATGAATGGAAATAAAAGCCTAAGAATGAGTATTCTCAAACCTGGCCTTTTTCATATCAGCAAACTTCCACAACCACACTTCTATATTGCCCACAGGAACCTTGACCAAACTAAGGCAAAAATGTATATATATAAAAATCTGAAAAAAAACCCTTGCCTGTTGAATAGATCAATATATACATTTCCAAAACCTGCTGTATTAACACCTAAACATGCAAAATCTTTTTAAAAAGGGAATTACACTTGAATATATTTGAACCAAAAGAAGTTAACTGATGTTCAGCACACATCAGAAAATATATTTTAAATTACTTTATGCAAAGAAAACTGAGATTATTTTGACATTTACAAATTAATCATTAACTATTTGCGTTATATACATTATATAATGCTTCCCTTGTTGACCATAGGCCACATTTTCCCATAGAGCTCCTAAATATCGTTACTTAATTCCTTAAAAATTTCAAGCCTTTTTTTCCCTGCTAAATTTCATTACTTACATTTACTTAAAAGCATACTTCTCACATATCTAAAACCAAAAATAACTCTTTCTGATAACAATGAACAATTTTATCAACAAAACTCACAAAAGCTATTTTCAGTATTTATGCTGCTGGATGCTAGTGAACATGAACCTATCTACTTCATCTTTTATGAGGCAGCAACATTTCTCTTGGATCCCTGTCTGACTTTCCAAGGAATGCAGAACAGAAACAGGGGCAGAATCTTAAAGGACCTACACAAGGAAAACTCTAGTCTGACTCTTGATTTTTATTTAAAGTATATTAAATAGTGCTCAAATCCTGAATAGCAAAAGCTTTAAAAACAATATCCCAGTCTAAATCTTTTCATGGAAAATCCCTGAAAAGAGAAAATATTCTATTGGGCCCTAAATAGTTGCCTTACCTTTTAAAAGTATTTTGAGACTATCTTTTTGACACATTATAGAAAGGAAATGGTCTGAGAAAAACTACATTACAGCTCCAGCTAAAGTCCCAACATTTGTTAAATACTCTGCCTTACCCAACCCACGAGGATGTGGCCAACATGGTCTGTTGATCCATCAGGTTTCCTGACTTCTTGAAGTCGCCTAAGAAGATCTGAGAGTAAATAGAAAAAAAGAAGAGAAACCTCACTTTAATAAACCTGACTTTAAATGTACATGCTATAATTATGCAGACAAAGACTATCTGAGTTTTACCTTCATGCAGAGGAATTAGAGAGTCCAGTGTTCCAAAAATTTGGTTCAACTCTTGCTCTGTCATTATGGAAAGCTTAAGCATTGGGTCATGATAAGCCTGAAAAGAAAAACAAACATTTGTGGTTTGTTGGTTGCAAAATTCATGATAGAATTTAGTGGTCTCTGTAAGTAAGTTTCATAACCATATATTAAACTATCAATTTCATATTTTTTAAAAAAGGCAGCACACTTAAGGCTTTAGAATGGGAAGACTGAAATATGCTTTGGATTTTTTCCTCTTTTACTGACTTAGCAATTATAAAAAAGATTGTTTTAAACATGTTATGAAGCAATTAGTACATTTTGTTGTGGTTTGGTTTTTGTTTTTGTTTTTTAAACAAACCTTTTTTGCCAACTTCAGATCTTCTATCAGGTCTTCTTCTCCCTGGGAAAGTTCAAAGATAGCCTGTAAAAACAGACAAATATTAGAAAATGTCTCTATTTAACCTATACTTCACTTCCTGGGTTGATGTTATATTTTGAACAGCTGTCTTAACACCATGTAATAGCATTACTCCAGTAAATCTACAGAAATAAAGTAAGGCTTTATTCCATAGCTACAGAATCAAGTGCATTGTTTTTTTAAACAGTTATACTGGAATGTTCATTAAAAGCCTCTCTCAAACAAAGAATTCTTTTTCCAAAGGGATGTGTTCCCAGATGTAGGAAACTACCTTCATTGTGGTGTTTTGACTTGACTGTACCTTAGCCACTTATACAATTGCTTGCATAGGAGTTTGTGTGTTCCATTTTAAGACATGCAGTGGCAGAAGTTACAGGGGATTCTACCAAGTAGGAGACAGATCTTACTTAAAAGCATTTCTTGGTACTGAGCACTTTTATTTTGGTACCAGTTCATTTTTTGTTACAAAGACTGAGCTCTAGTAAACTGTTGGCTGATGTTAGGTACTCCTCTTAAAGCACATTTGAGACTTTAAAGCTGGCAGATTAAAAATAACACCACCCTAATTCACTGGTTTATCAAACCCCCACTGTTATTAAACTTATTGCATGATTTCCCCCTTAAACTGGGGTACAGTAAGAGTTAAGGACATTTGGGGCTAGAATTCCTTGCTTTACAGTCAAAGCTTTCAACCAGTATAAATCATGGCAGGGCAGCCCCAGCTGGAGCAGGTTCCTGGGGCTCAGGAACACCCATTCCTGCCAGGTTTGCCATAGTGCAGCAGGTCAGGTGTCCCAGCAAAGCACACAGGATGGGAACAAACAAATGGCAGAGCCCTCCTGCTAAACTTGCTGGGACACAGCTCACTTATTTGAGTTGTACCAAGGATCCTGGCTCCTGCCCCTACATAGCAGTGACTGCTATATGCTGTGCAAACAGTTTCTACAGTTTAGTTTTCAGTAAGCTGCCTTTGAAGTTCTCAACTACAAATTTATTTCCTGTGAATTCCTGTACAATGTTAAAATTTGCAAGAAATGCTTGACACTACTGTTGTTTGATTTATGACTCAGTCCCTGAAATATTCTCAGGTAGACTGTTACAAGCTTTGTTGATACTGCTAGAAATTTCTTTAGAAAATAAAAATACCTTGATTCTGAAGGAGCTCTGTGTTGACTATAATATGAACTATTTAGACTTTGTCTTGTCTGACACATTAAAACCACTGGCATGCTTCTTTTTTGATTTGGAAGACACATCTTTTGATCAGCGTGTCATCTGTCTAGCACTGGAAACTTCCTTAAAGACATTCTTTTCCAAAAGGGAAATGATGGTGCATTTTTGTGTGTCTTTATCACTTGATGAACACCTGTTCCTGGCACAGCATGCTCACCTCATTACTAGAACAACAAAATGAAACACCAAAATATCAACCGTGACTACAGAAAGTGTCAGACAGAACACGCACACACACACAGTTAATCACAAGACAACTCAGTAACTTTGGGTTTGTTAAGAAAATATGATGAGCTGGATTGAACAAAGAACACATTAATCGAATATAGCTTGAGTCAAAGACTAGGGATGAAATTCTGCTTCTAGAAGAGGTGGTGACACATTTTAATTGCAGGACATCTTCAAGTGCTATCCCAATGCCTATGAGCATTCCCAACTCTACGCTTTAAAGGTGACTTTTGAACATGAAATTTATGGTTAAAAGAATATATACATGAAATATATGGTTAAAAGAATACGTATCTATATCTGTACCTCTTGCCTCTTGATTTCCTTGGCTGTAAGCATGTGGTTGACACAGACATCGAAGGTCTCACTCCACAGTTTGCTGTCTCTCCTCTTGGTGCTAGCAGGCGCCACATTGCGAGACCACGGCCGGGGGCTCAACAGGTCGGGGCGACTCTCGCTGCGGAAACTGATGGAGCGCTGGGAAGAGACAGTTGGGTTTGTGTCACATCAGTTTCATCTCACACCCTCACTGCGCTCATTTTCTAAGGAATTCACATACATAGTTCAGTACAACAAACGTTCTCTGGTCAGTTTTTACTTTGAACTTCACAGCAACATTTAGTACCTGGAATGTAAGAGAAATTATTTCAATACATTCTCATGGAAGGGCAGGGCCTCCATTCCTGCAGTGAACTCTGTCCATGTCCTGTCCTCAACACGTACAAGACTTCTGCAATGCATTCCCATACAACAAGCACCAAGAGTGTACTACAAGGATAATGCAGAATGGTGCAGCACACTAAGCTAACAGAACTAATCAAATACAGAGCTTCAGTTCAGTGGACAGTCAGGAATTACTCGTACATTTCACATCTGCTTCATCAAAAATTTAGAATTAATGCAAATATTAGACACGCTAGCAGTGTGTCCCAGCATTTCTGTATCTACTATGTGGTCTGGTCCTAAACTTCAATAAAGCCAATTTCAATTTTAGGAGAGACTTGAGAGTTCCAATTGCCTGTAAACTCTTAGAAGGATTTCAGGCTACAGATGGATCCTTTATGCTCTTACTATTCTATTTTGGAAAGGTTTCTTTTTTGCTTCATTAAAATGAGAGGCTTCTTTTTGAAGTCATACCTCTGAAATGCTTAAGCAATCTCACATAGTTGAAATACTCTACATTTTTATTGTTATTTAAAACCTGCCTTACATAACAAAATCATATTTCAATTGCCTTGGGTAAGAATATTTAAAACAAAATAAATTCTTTCAATTTCCAGGTTGAAAGCAGCGTATACAAAGGACAATATTTGAAATTCTTCTCTGAAGGTAAGAGCCCATGAAATGCAAACAAAGCCTACAAATACTATGTTTTTACCACAGCAGAAGACACAATATAAATAAAAAACCTGTCTTTTAAGAGAAGCCAGTCTGAGTTGTACTTGGAATTGACAAAGACCTTAACAATAAACACGCACACCTCCCCTTCCAAAACATTGCAAGTCAGGTGCTAGTCTTCCTTCAAGAGTTAAGAAGATACAGAAACACACATGGAATTACATGCTTAATTTACACTTGTTATAATGAGGAATCATGGAGCAAAGTCAAATTAGGCAGTGTTTTGGGAAAAGTGACCTTTCACAAGCACTGACAGAATGTTCCTCCCTGCTGCAGGGGAACACTCCATGTGATTCTCCACAGCCCTGAACTGTCCTCATTGGGCAGAAGGGGCACAGACAGGCTAAAAGACTCAAAATGAAACCAAACTCCCTGAAATCCTGCTTGCTTGTTTGCTTAGTATCCTTGCTAGCTAGACACAATGAGTATATATTTAATTGGTTTCTGTCATACATCAGCCTTTTCAATAACCATACAAAGTGTACCTTGCTTAATAAGGGACACAGGACTGAGGTTATTTATTAGTGGAATAGAGCCCTAAACTGAAGTTCTACCAAAAAATTCTAAAAACAAGTTTGAAGATACTCTGATGCTATCTTTGCTTTGTACTTGTCAAGAAGAAAAAACTAAAATAAAAAATAAAAAATAATAATTAAAAAAAAAAAATAAAAAAAAAAATCAGTCATGTGATAGAATCCCATGAAGGAACTGCAGGAATGTCAAAAGAGCATTTCTACATCTCCAGTCTTTTAAAAATATTTTCCTAGTTTCTGGCTTCCTTAAAAAACATGTCTCACACACTGTTTAAAAATTCTGGCCCTGTGGGCCATAATTAAAATTTAAATTTAAAATTAAAATTTTCATAACAATTCCAAAAACTAAAGTAGTTCGGGGAAAATCCATCCGGAGTCCTTCATTTTGTTTACCATATTTCTCTGGTGAAAAGAAACCTATACTGTTCTCAAGACACAGTGACAGCTATATCAAAACATAATGAAGTGAAAAAGCTATGTGTACTTCCCAGAATGTTTCTAAGTAATTCCACAGGGGACACCTGAGCACAAGGTCAGTCTTTTTTGTCCCTGCTCTATAGCTATTGAGAAAACCAGATAAGGAATCAATTTACAGCTGGGACATTTCCAGCAGGATCTGGAGAACATAGAAGCTGATTTCTCATCCCAGCTCATTCAAGTACATAGTTAGAGGGGATGGTATAAATAACATCACTGTTTAATCTGCTAATTAAAATGTATTCTTATGGTCAATATGAACAGAGCAAAACAGAAATGCTTGCAACAGCAGGACTTGCAACAAAGCAGTTATTTTCCCTCCTATTTTTGACAAAATTTTACCCTGAAACACATTAATATAGTTCTCATTTCAGGAAGCTGCTACTCCATACATGAAAGGATAGTTGTTTTGGTTAGTCTGAAACAACTTTATTAAATACAGTATTGTTCTGGGCAGTGCATTGTGCAGTCCCAGAGGCTGTCACTGCAGAACAATAGCACAGGTACCTAAATGAGGCCAACAGCTGCCTAAGGCTGTGGAAAGGGAAGCATCCTGCTCAGCAGCAGTTTGGCCAAAAATTAAATCCTTTTCCACACTCCTCACAACTGGAACTGATCCAGCCCTTCCAGAGCTGAGCCAGTTTCCCCTGGAGGCAAACTCTGCAGGAGATTCACAGAGCCCAGGGGATTCAGGGAGCTCTGCTGGAGTCACGCAGACCTCACCTGCACCGAGCCAGGCGGGGGGGCAGACATTGCTGATCCTCCAACCCTCTGCAGAAATCTGCACTTTCAACATCACAGGAACCAAAGACAGCAAAACCAGTGTCAGAAAACCCTGTAATATCAATTTTCTAGGTAATTACCACTACAGAAAAATGGAGTTCTTTCCCATGACTTTTTATTTCTCATAAGACTCTGAAGGTTTATTTCTTTCCTCCTTAACTTCAGTAAAGCTCTAATTTAGGAAATTTTGATTAAGAAACATTTCTAACACATTCAAGTTACTTTTACAGATCCTCTCAAGGAAAGTAAGCTTGTTAAATAATTCTCTTTAGATCTTTGACATGCCTTCTTACATAAACTCTTTTTAAGAGGAAACAGTTGCTTTCTGGGCCAGACCCTGAGCAGTGCTGCAGCTCCCAGCTGTCATTGCAATTAGGAGTTGAGCACCCCAATACTTTACCATCTCTAGGTCTGAAGGCACAAATGCTTGATAAACTAAAGTTTCATTAGTCTCCAAGTATGTATAGTATTACACACCTAATCTGTAACATAGAAACTGCATTTAAAATTTGTTATCCCTTTATTAATTTTCATCATCACCTTTGGAAAATGACTTGGAAATTTCCAATTATTCACTAACTCTTTTTTTTTAGCTAAGGTCAAAGTTCACTCTACAGGAGGAAATTTAGCAGTCCTACCTGACCAACTACATCAAAAATAACATTTTCAAAGAAACCAACCAACATTAAGAAAAAGCATTATGGAATACTCTCTTCATCAAATTTAAAAAGCAACTATAATCCTTTAGTAAACTATCTTTACATGCTACAGGTGCAATAGCTTTCCTCCTGGTAAGTGAAAAACATTAAACAGAGAAGTGGTTTTTTGAGGTGAGATTTGAAAGTTTTAAGCTGAGTGACCTTTTGGTGACAAGATGCCTAAGCCTGTTTGGCACATTGCAGTGGTGGCTGTCCGTGTACATCCCTGCTCCAGGAAGGCTGGAAGGAGCTGCAGCTGCGTGGGAGCAGCAGGAGCTGCTGCCATTACCTGCAGAGTCTGGCTGAAGCGCTTCAGCGGAGTGGCTCGCACTGGGGGGATGAGGCTGGCCAGGGATGTGACTCTGGAAAGAGGCTTGACCCGTTTCTTACTGGGCTCCTGCAGCACAGGGAGGAGGAGGGAAAGGAAAAGTTAGCAGAGTATGAGTATAATGAGATAAAGATTGCTAACAGTTCTGCTGATTTTCCTAAGAAAGCATTTGTAGCAAGAGTGTTTGCAAACCTGGTCTATAATTAGGGCAGTAAATAAACAAAAGCAGTTTCAAATGCAGACAGTGACAGATTGCTCTTGGCTGGTGCATACAGGTCCTGGAAACTGCTGAAAGATGTAATGATGGAGAAGCTGGCATGGGGGAACAGGGGAAGGGAGGTAAAGAGAAAATAATTTGATTATTTTAACTCATTCTTAGCAGACAAATTCTCAGCAGTGCTCTGCAGCTAATTCATGTTATGATAATCTTCTCACTGAAATATAAACAATTCTATTTGTGCATTTGCTTCTGGCACTGTCAGCATGTGACTCTATTCAGTTAAATGTATTTTCTTCCAGAATATATAATTTAGACAGAAATCTGTAACTCTTATTGTCTCTGAATGCATTTTCTTATGAAAATACTCTTATATACAGACAAACACATTAATAACATGCTTACATACATTTTTGCATAAAATATAAAGGAAAATTAACAAAATCTACCATAAAGCACTCAATTCAACATCATCCTTCTCATATATATTTTAACAGCACAACAGCACCCAAAGTAATGTATAACCAAAATAATATGCCAATTGTCCTGCAGATATATATATAAAAAAAAAACAAAACAAAACAAACAAACAAAAAACAAACAGAAATCATAACACAGAAAAAAGTGATTATAAATACATAAAAATAGAACAGTTACCCTTGGCTTCCTAACCTCCATCTGACATTTAATGGATCTTGAACAGCACATGCAAAAGGCAACAGAAAAGGAGCCAAACCTTCCAAGGGAAGTTAAAAACCCCATCCAACACCATATTTCAAGGACATCCTAATGCAGTTCATCTTTCTTTTTCAGCCATGCTTATAAAGTTTGTGTAGGTTTGCTACTCCTCCAATTGTCTGGACATAGCTTTAAGAAAATGAAGCATGCCTATTATCCTTTTCTTCAAAAATATAAATCCTTCTGGAAATAATGCAGATTTGTCATCCCTCTTGATACCAAATAATAATAAATCTCAGCAGCGATGATCACCATCTGTATTACTGGCAAGAAAAATTCTCTTCCATTAGTGCAGAAACAGAGGAAAGGTGAGAAGCAGCTACATATTTAATTCACTTCTCAGCAGGCAGACCTGGAAATCCATAAAAACCAGCTGAGATGAGCAACAAAGTGTTTAACCCTCTAGCAAAAATAATGTATTCCATCACACATGACACCTGGCATTAAAGAACTGTAGCAGTCTAAAGCAAGTTAAATCCTTATCTTCACTGTTATTCATAACCCTTCCTTTTCAGCAACCATGTCTTTGAGGCAGGTTTCAGAGGAGCATTTTTACGTCATTGCAGCACTCGCATACTTATATGCTCACATACTTCTCTCCAGCAGCAGCATCCCACCCCCTCCCCCACTCCCCAAAAGAGAGGAAAAATCTTTGAGATTCCAGTGCAGTTCTCCTCTAACTGGTGGCACAAGCAGGAGCTGTTTGTGACTATTCTGAGTGCTGGTGCCCAGAGCAGAGCCCACGGCAGGGCCAGCTGGTCAGGAACCTGCTGCACTGCAGTGCAGGGACCCCGAGCCCCGGCCGGGCAGGCAGTGCCAGCAGCACAGCCTGTGCCAGCAGCTCTGCCTCAGCAGCACGGGCACTCAGGCACCAGCACCCCAGCCCTACAGCAGAACCTGGAAATGAACCATCCACGGGCTGTCCAGGAGACAGGGAGAAGAGGATTAGGATTAATAGAAATTATTACTCCTTCTTTATGTATCCCTTCTGGCATCCATTGCCCCCATCCATTTCAAGGAGAAAAGTGCTAAGGCAGTATAATTTTTGATAATGTTCATGATGCAAAACCTCACTGAAAACAGAAACTGATTTTAAAGAGGAATTCCAAGCAGGGTTTCAGCTGCCATCAAACACCATTAAGACCTTGTGGAACCTCTTGCTGTGAGCCACTAGAGGCCAGCCATTCCCCCAGCAGGCAAAGCCAGGTCAGATAACTGCAGTCCTGCCCTTCTGTGTCAGCACCCCACCTTGAATTCCTCATGCAATCTATTGTGTTCTGATTTCACATGGAAAAATTCTGACCAGAATTCGGAACAGTTAAATATGCAGTCCAAATTTAGAAATCAATTTTATGGAAAGAAATCAGCATTATTACAGGATTCTCTCAAATAACATTACTTCAGATAACTTCAGAAGCCTGAGACTTTACATCTTTACCAATGAGTTCTGAAAGAAAATCTTGTTAATCCTAAGTTCTTAAGTATGAGGAAGGCTTTTCTGAATATTTACAACATGATTTTCCCTTCATCAGAAACTGTGTGGTAGGTTAAGATACTGAGCTGGAAGTGAAAACCCATCACATCTTAGTGTTACAGGTGTCATTTTATTCAGAGAAGTCTCACAACAACCATCAACACTGAGTCACCCTTTCTACTGTAGAAAAATGAAGTTTATACAAATAAGGCTTTGACTGTGCAATGAAAATATAGCAGTGCCAGAGCAATTCTAAAACTGCCAGGCAGTAATGCTGAAACTGCTGCACATTTGATCAGAGGATTTCTGCTGTACTGTCTACATCCATTCTGCCTCTGCCTCCCCAGCACCCTCATTCTCAAGCTGTGTCACCTCTCCAAACCAGCACTGCAGAGAAACTGAACAAACTACTGAAACCAACAATGTGGAGATGGAAAAATTCCACAGTCAAGGGCAAGTTCTGAACAGGTGGGTATTTTTCTCACCAAGGACTCCGTTCATCACAGCCAACAAAACAAATGGAAAGAGGGGACTGCACGAACTGTTCTGCTTTACCCAGAGATACTGACCAGAATCTGCACTTGCACATTAGTCCTGTATGTTCATTATTTCACTAATTTGTCTCTGACAACTCTCCAATTTTTCAGTTAACCAGAAGTCCCACAACCATAAAATCCTTTGGGGTGTGAATGTTGACCGGTGTCTGCCCAGCATGAGGAGGCTCCATGAGCACACACTGCACTGGTGGAACGAACACCAAACTCCAGGCTGCACTCAGGGCTGCCAAAGTCATCACTGCTCCTCTCCTCCTGCCCTCACAGCTCTGGCAACTTAGAGGGGATCAAGAGAGAGGATTTAGGAGCTGGATCCATTGCAACAACCATCACCTGTCCAGACTGGGAACCAGGCCAAGTTAGGACAAAAAATTCAGGAGTTAAAATGTGCTGCCTGACCTTTTAAAGCCATTATGATTGCTATTAAAAAAAACCAAAACTTATTTCAGAGTTTTGAAATTATTGCATGCTAGACTGTATTTTCAGTGTTATGAAGGCTTGCCAAAGCAATATGGGAAGTACGTTTAAAAAAAAAGACCCAGACTACAGTTTGGCAGAGTTTCCAAAACGTGGAGCTGGTATATGTGAATAAGTAACATTAATCTGACAGGGCTTTAAATTTGATATAAGGCTAAATAAAGCTGAGGGAAACATGAGTGCAGGAACTTCAAAGGCTGAACAGTCAAGTGAAGTCAAATTAATACCTGACTAGGCTAGAACAATGAGCAGATGGCTTTTGGAGGGAGCTGTATATTTGAACTCAAGATGACTTCAGGAACATTTGAATTCAGAGACAAAAAAAAATTAAGCTGCAAATACTGTGAATACATGCAGCCTCAGAAATAACTTGAAACTGTGAACAAACTGATAAAAGAAGCAAATCCGTGTCCAAAATACAGTTCTGAAAACCAGACAATGGACATTTCAAACACTTACCATGTCCTTCTTGGTACATTTTTCTAATATAATTTTCTGAAGAATTAGTAGGAAGAAAGACTAATCACCATAGCATAATCAGTGATTATCACCTATTTAAGATCAGAATCTATCACAGAAGAAGTTTCAAAGATGCCATGCCTCTAATTAGGCATGAAGGACACAGTGCTTCCAATTGCTTCTAATTTACTCTTCACGCGTAGGTACAATTATATCTCCAGTATCTTCTATATATTAAATTCTAACCCAGTGGTTTACACTACTGAGTAAGCAAGGAGAGCTCTATCTTTTAACATATAACTCTCAAAAATTGACCCTTCTGCTGTGGGACAGTAGGAAAATGCAGCATTCATCTCCAACAACAGCATTACTGGGAAGCCACACTGAGAAGACCAACAGCTGCCAGCTCCCTTTTCAGTAAAATTTAAGTATTTTTCCCTTGCAGAGCTGATGTCTTGCTTTCTAAACTATGATATGGTAATTTCAAAATTATAACATCCTGACAGAAAGGTAACTTTTGTATCATTATTTTGGATCTGATGCACAGACCCAAACACAGGTTATCATTTAAAAGCCTGAATCCTAGCACACAGAACCTGCTGCCAGGGCAAGCTGAGCATGCAAACAGCCACAGAAGTGTGTTAAAGCAGAAGATCCTGTGAAGAATTAGGCACTTATATTACCTGCAATGCACTAACAGCTAAGTTCATGCTATTTCTGCTTCGTCATTAGTGGAACTGGCACCTAAAAATTGGTTATATTGTATCCAAGAACACACTACACAGATAGGAAAGCTTCTAGATGGCTATTTAGGGGAAGAAGGTCATAATTTGGTCACTTCATCAGCAAAATAAAAAAAGCCTCTTTTACTAGTACATGTAAAGAATGGAATATTCCCAAAGTTCAAAGCAGAGTGAGTTAAACCCATTTCATTGTATTAAGTTTTTGATACATTATCATTCAAGACCACACACAGCTTAATTATCACCGTTTGGTGGATAAATTACTCTAGCAAAAAACTGCTTTTCATTTCCTAACAAACAGAAAGAAAGGAAACAAAAAGAATGAGGCCAGATTCCCTCCATATTGCCCTAAGAACATCAGAACCAATGACCTGGATAACACATGCTCAATAGTAGTCTGGGTGCCATATAAAAGGTCTTCCCTTGCTCCAGTACCTCACTTCAAAATTCTTCCACTCTGAGCCCCTCAAGGGCTTAGTCACTGATTTCCTGCCAGTGTAGAGCAAATTATGCTCACTGCTGCTATGATTATTTTTCCACCTGACTCCCATCTCTTATCAGCAACTTCAACAACGCTCTCCATGTCGGAGGACTGGTGCTGAATCCGACAAACAAGGGAAAATGTTTCCCTGAGGGGCCGTTATTCTTGTGTCTGCTGCACTACTGTGACCAGGATGTTGTGTTGATTTTTCTGATTGTATTTAAAACCTAACTCAACAAAAAGAACTCGCAGAGGTTTTTACCCAGCACAGAAAATTAATGCTGTGTGAAAACTGGTACAGAAACTTAGCATTTTAGAATAGGAGAATTTATCCTGTTTACCTTTAACCTTCATAGACCAACTGACTTTCTCTCAACTCACACACAAAGTGGCTGAAATTGTCAATGCCTGTTAGAATCTCAGGTTACTGGAGTTCAGCAAGTTCTGAGACATTCACAGCAGTAATTCTGGATTTAAGGTAGCTACCTTGCTTAACATTTTATAAAAAACATGCTGGTTAACTTTTTCCTTTTTTGATGTGAATCAGGACAAATAGACATCCAAAGTATTCATTCTGTGCTATGGGAGCATTCTTTAGGGAAAAATACTTTAAATTAGTCTCAAGAGTGTAATAAACAGAAGACACTATAAATTGAAACAGTACAGTAACCTTTGTTTCATACCTAATTCACAAGCAGTGCCAGTAAACTCAAACAGAACCACTCTGTTTCAGATTTCAAGTAACTGGCTATATTTCCATACGCCTTAAAGGTTTCCATACTTTAAAGGTTATTAGTTTTTAGTCAACTTTATAAGGGTAAGTCAACATTTGTCATGGCAGGAAGCCCAACAATATTATTTTTGTTAGTCTGCTACTAGTTAAATTGGCCTCAGATTAAACAGCTCTAATAAATGCCCCTGAAACTTGGAGTTTAATAAAAAAAAAAACCCACATTCGAGCTCTGTTCCACAGGATGTTATCAGTATTTAACCTTCAGCAGGATAAAAAAACAAAACAAAAAAGGTTAAAATAGAAAAAACAACCTATGTTACAACAATCCTTAACACAGCAAACACTTAAACCTAAAAATAAATTAAACCAAGCATCTCAAGCTTTATGTACCTTCAGAGCAAAGCAAGTCTAAAACCAGAACAACATTCTCAATTGATTTTGACACTTAAAAGACTGGAACAGCAGAGAATTTGCCTTTGCTTCATAGTATCTTAGAAAGATTTTGATTGGAAAATTACAGAACAGTGCTTCTTCTAGAACTGAGGTGAATGGTCAAGAAAAACAAAGTAGGTGGCTCTAAAGCAGTTCTAAGTATAGTTCAGTGTTGTACAAAGGTAACTTAAATCATCCACATGAGTTCATACTAAAACGTGGGAGAGGCATCCCTCTACTAAAACTACCAGCATCTCAAGGAGAATTTATTAAGCAATTTTAGTAAACTGACACAAAGGCAATTAGATCATACAATTGTGTGCACTGGTGATACAATTTTCCTTAAATCCATAAGGTCCCATGCACCACCTTCCTGATGGTAGCAAGAAAAGGTCTGTTATTCCTCCTCTGTCAGTCTCCTCAAAACCAGCAAGCAAACAAAGGAAAATCCAGAGACATTTTGTTTTAATCACAGCATTACAAAGAAGAGAACCTGAAATGATAGCTACAATGAAGACCCATTTAGGGAAGTGGTGAAATATTCCTGGTCAAAGACAACAGTGAATATTGCATGATGTTATCCCACCATGTGCTAATCAAAAATTGGCTCCTGGCTGCACACAGGCTGCCCTCGCTGGCCACCACCCTCAGGGCTCAGATTTCATTTGCCATAGGCAGGGCAGAACCATTCAAGTGTCAGCAGCATAAGGCAAGTTGCACCCAGCAATCTTGACTGATCGTTCTTCTGTCTGCAATATCCGGAGATCAATACATCTATCAGGAGTTAGGAAATGAAGGCAAATTAACAGAAAAACCTCACACTGAGGTGAATTAACACAAGCAACAGAAACTCTGAAAAACCCAGACAGCTAATGTAGGTAGAGTTGATTAAATTCTGAATTTCCTCTCATTAGAAGTTGCTTGTACAGACAATCTGAGCAAGACCTTTTCCATTCTGGAACTGACTGGGTATTAACCTGGACTGCCAATTAGCCAGCAGATATCATACAGTGATTTACTGAATGGAAAAATAAAGACAAGCTGTTTATTTCACACTGCCATTAAGCAGAACAGATCAGCAATTCCAAGTGCAGGGGTTTGACAGGTTTCCAGCCACACTGCGCATGAACTTACCTGAAATATGTCAAAACTGCAACTTACTAATATTTCATTAAAATGAAATACACACATTTAGGAAGATCAAAGAAAATTCATGACTTGGAGTTTATCTCATCTTTTGGCCCCTCTCCCTCTGGCTCCACGCCTGGTTCCCTGTTAATGATGTGCCATGGCCTAGAGGCCGGTGGGTTTCCCTTCCCATTCTCCATCCTGCACTCCCCATGCCAAATAAACACCATCCTGAGCACCAGGCAGCCCAGAGCTCCTGCACACCGCTGCTGGGAGGATGGCAGGAGACAAGAGAAGACAGGCTGCAAACAGCTCTGGCTCTGAGGTCTGAGATTCTGCACTGTAAGGGCTGTAAGCAGGCATCCAACATACTGGAGACACAAAGGAATTCTATGCCGCCGTGGTAGTTTTCAGAGCCTAAATCCAAGTACCGTGTTGGATCTTGTATGGCAGAACAGGACATCCTTACTCTGAGGAATTGGGGAGTTCCTTCCCCTGACTTCACATTCAGACCTTTAAACCTCAATCTGTGGCTGTGAAAGCTCCTTCTCACCTGCTGCCCACCCAGCCTGGGTGTTGGCTTTAGAAGGGGTGATAAGGGAGTCGCATTAACCAGTGAAAAATGGAAAATGGGGTTTCTCATCGGGAAAGGTGTGGGGCTTTTTCTAACTTAGAGTCAGCGAGTTTCAAATTTTACTAATTGTTTCTGGTTTTGAATTATTAAAAAGTTGGGAAGAACCCAACATCTCTGTACTGTTCACACCTAGAATTGTACTCCAGGATTTTTTGTAAATGATGCAATAGGGCATGTAATGATGCAATAAAGACCTTACAGTGTTTGCCATATTAACTTAGGTACTAGGTACTGCAGTGTTTTGCTGCCCTTAAACTGCACTTAAAAAGAACTACGATGACTTGGACGAGAACAATAGTTTTTTATCACAATCCAGATTTTAGTGTTTACATGTATTTTGGAAATTTCATTTGTCATTGTTTTGTGACTGTGCAACTTTCCACAGAGTTTATGCCAAGGGAGCTGGCGCAGCTGAAAGAGCCGGAAACAGAAAACCTCGGTTCTCTTTTCTGCCACTGACTTGTTCCTCAAAATATCTATATAGCAGAAAATCTGTTCAAATCCAAACGTACCAACATTTATGCACAATTAGAGTTATTTAAAAAAACAACCAACTTCACATGTTAATAACTAGAACGAAACTCGCGTTTGCAAAGGCAGAAACGCGCAGCCCGGACACGGGAGCGCTCTGCTGCAGTAACATCCAGCTGTGGTAGAAGGCGCCCAACAGCTTTAACTCCCCTTGTAAATACTAAAAGCTGAAAGAACAGCTTAATGTTAGAGCTTCAGGACTTTCCCCCGTACAGATTTCAAAGAAACAGGCTGCATACACCAGTCCTTATAATGCCTTTCTCAAAGAGTAGCTTTTATTTCTGCTTTCTTTATCAATTTTTTGGAGTGGTGGGTGGTCTTACCCTCCTAAGACAGGATATTTAAAAGTTTATTTTTCAGAACTCTGGAATCCCATGCTACTCTCAGAAAACAGCTCAAAAGCATAAGGGTGCATTTTCTTATTCGTATAAAACACAAGCTGTTTTCACCTTGTAATTTTGATTGATCACATCTGTTACTCAATACTTCATCACGCTCTCCGCTTTCATTGAGTCTTTCTCTTTGGAATTTGACTATAAACAAGCTGCTCTTCCTAACTGCAAGAGAGCAACACTCCAACTCTTCATTTCTGACAGTTCTATTAACACACAAAAAATCCCTTCATGCAGTAAAGGCTAAAATTATGTTTCTTTAATATTATCATTAATATAATGAGTACCCTTGAGAAAAACATTTAGTACCTAACAGCTTGTGTTTTCCATAGATGCATACACACACACACTCAGGGTGTTAACTTTTCAAAAGTTAAAAACACATAGCTGAAAAGAATTCCACTTCCCTTAACCTCAGTAATTAAGTCTCTCTATGCAAAAGTACACTGCAAAGCAAGAATGCAGCATCATCTCAGTCCTTAGCTTAAGCATCATGATTAAATAAGGTCACTGGGCTTATGTTACTTTTACTTTAGACCTATTCAAGTGGGGAGGTAATTAATCTTTGACAGAGATGTATTAAATGAACCCAACTTAATAAGCTGTCTTCAAGTTACTCAGCAAACAAGATTATTCAATAAACTATATATTTAAGTAATAAAAACTTTCAGATAAATGTTCTTCCTTCCTCCAGAGCATCCAGAGCAGTCATAATCCTTAATGTCATTGTTTTTTTTTTTCCTAAACACAAACCAATATTAACCTAAAGTATCAAATATTTAAGCTTTTCGTGAACACTGCTGAATTTGAGTTAGTGAATAAGATTTTTTATGTCACTTGAAAGGCTTTCACGCTTTTTAAGAAATAGAGCAGTCAATCGGCTCATAGGGCAGGATTTTCAGTTAACTGTACATCAGATTAATTTTTTGCTTATTGTGATGAGAAAAAGACAGTTAATGTAAATGGCACCTTAAAGCTAATGCTTTAAGACACCATTTTACTGATTCCCTTCCAGCTCCTACACAAGTTGATCAGTGTGTAAGTAATGCTTAGTCCTGGAATAAAATACGACTAAATCTCTTCAAGCTACTTATGTGAAACAGGTACGTCTCAATCAGCTATTTTAAAGTTTAATTTTTCTAAAGTGACAGATGACAAAAATCTAGATTCTATTTCTGGCTTTACTCCAAAAGAAAGGTGAATACCTAGAGAAGGCAGTAAAGAATGCCTAAACAAAAAGGGTATCTATACCCGAACTGCAGCCTGTTCTCAAACCACGTTACTCTCCCCCAACGCAATGCAGGTAACACAATAAAGAAAAACAAAGTTGCAGCCGTGTCAGCAGTACCTCGGTCTCTTTCGATGGGCTGGTCACCGTCTGCGCTTCCAAGGCGAAATTCGCCCTCTTGGCGGACAGGTAGAAGGGATAATCCTTGGCCACCATGGTGGCTGCAGGAGCGGCGCTCCCGGGGCTCGGCGCTGGCTCTGTGCGAGCGGCGGGCGGGAGGCGCCGGCCGTGCCCGGCCCCCGNTCAGGGCCCGCCCGGTGCCGCTGCCGGCGGAACGGGCGCCTCGGGCCTCGCTGTGCCTTCCGCTCCCCCTTCTCTCACAGCGCACGGGTACCCGGCTTCTCGGCAGCCGAGTGTCCGACAGGAGGGCAGGACTGACAGCGTCCCAGTGGCACAGACCCAAATCCAGACTGGACTCCAGACCTGCACAGGGCAGTGGCGCCTACATTCAGTGCGCTGTGCTCCCGCTCTCCGAGCGGAATCTGCACCGTGTCACGGATGTCACAGTGCCGCAACACAAAGCATTGCTTTTACTCCCTTCCCAGCACGCTTTTCATTTCTTTTTTTTCCCCTCCTACCCATATTGCTGTTTTTTCCCCATCTGTCAAGGTGGAGTTTGTTTCTTGTGTTTTTGAAGTTCCACTTTTGTTGCTCTTGTTCAGCCAAATTGCTCCCCTGCCTGCATGTCTCATTGTAAGGAGCTGAGAACGTGGAAAAACATCTCTGCCTAAGGCGTCTCACAGGGCATCGCAGTGTCTGTGCAGCCGGGCAAATTCTGTTTGATGGCTACCTTAAAACAAAGGTAGTGAAAATTTCCTGAAAAGACAGAGGAAGCATTAGGGGCCCTGTTTGCAACACAGGATCAGTCTGACAGAGACTGTAAATACGGGAGACAAGGAAAAGGAAATTGAGTAGGAAGCTGGATAGGGGAGGAGGCAAGAATATTTTCAGCCACACAGAAGCAGCCCAAACAAGAATAACTTCACAGACCTTGAAAAAATTAACTGATTTTAAAGGGAGATCATGTGATGGATGTGGCGTTACAAGCATCTATTTTTCTAAAGGCTGTTAATTAGATAATGATGACTTTAGAATAAGATCAGTCAAATGGCAAATCTAGTCCTCATTTGGACTTTCCTTTGACTTCACCAATATCCCAAACATATAATAAGCTCTCACACTTACCCTTCCCTAGGCCTTTTGAGGAGCAGTTGCAGTACAACCAGAGATGCTTTCCTGTGCCTGTCATGCACATCTCTCTTTTATGGTAGTCTGTCCTTAAAACAAAAACCCCACTAGCTTCCCAACCCTGAAATTCCTACAAAATCACTACAACAGTTGTCAGTACTTCTAGATGTGCAATGATTCTAGAACAAAATGTGACATTTGAACATTTGGATGTTCTGTGCCTCCCCATCTGCATCACAGTAGGGCAAGACAAGGTTGACTGAAAGTGAAAGTGTTGACAAGAGGCACAGAACAGCTTTTATGCAAATAACAGTTAAGCAGATAGGATATACAGAAATGAGAGAGATTACAGCAGATGTGATAAAGACCTACAAACCACAATTGATAGAGGAAGCAAATATAGAATTATTTTTCACTGTAATCAACTACAGGGAAAAAATGGTGCATCAGATTAAACCAGATGCTGGCAGATTCAGAGCCAAGAAAAAGGAGCTAATTCTTCATATTATATACAACTTTTGTATTATACACAGTGGAAGTATCTGTCACAAGCTGCTCCTAAGAAACGTTCTCAGACACAGGTTCTTGACTATTGGGGCAGTATTTTGGGAAACACCATGACAGGCTATTTCTGTTTCAGACTCCTCTCTAAGCATCTACTTCTCACCACCACTGGATATCTGGTGTTCGGTTAGATCAATTCTTGCAGCCATCATGTTACTTTCCATATTTAAAAAAAAAACATGCAAAAATGTGGCACTTTATTTGAAGACTACGTACAAGTCTTAGCTCAGGATTTCTGAAGCTATGAACAGTTGCTTCAGTCACATGAATGTACACTCACTTCTGCAAGTCTTCTTCCATGTGATGTTCAGAGGACACAGCTCTGAGCACAACCTGACAACGTTGGGCAGTTTTATCCTCCCACTTCAATTACATTAAAATACCACTACATACAAATTGTACAAAATGGTCAAGAACCTCCACGAGAACAATGCAGCTGCTGCATAACCATTTAAACCCAAGAAACCTTGATTTCAAATACCATCTGTGTATGTTTGTTTATGAAGGTGTATGTTAACACCATTTCAAAAATCAGCTTTACTTAAATCATTTAGACAAAATACCTTCAGGGCATGTTCTCAAAGCAATCTAATCCTGTAACATGCTTCATGGCATGAACAGCACTTCACACAGGACAAGAGTGTACTGGTTTGGAGATTGAAATAATGAACTTGAGTTTATACACAGAAAAAACATCCCAAGAAAGGGATTATGTCATTTCTCCATTAATCAGGCCAGTGCATTTCAGCTTGACTAAGCATTCTTAAGAAACACAAGAAAAATTAATTCTAAGAGGAACATGATTGTTAATAGGCAGGACCTTCATGTCAACAAGTTTCAGAGCATCTTGAACCTACAAGATAGACTTGGATGACATGAACAGTAGAATTCATCAGACTCCATGAGCATTTGTTTACTCAACCAGAAAAATGTAAATACAGTTTTAGAAATGAAATTTGGACCCAAAGTTCATTGATGAATGGCAGTGAACTTTATAAGTCTAATATTATCTGATAGAATAACAAATGCAAACAACTCTCAGAGAGCTGAATGTCTGTAGAATGCTATCTGCACTTATAAACAATGAATTATGATTACAGTTTCATCATAGTATTGAATCCCTTCTGAACTGCGTATCAAACACTTGGAGTCCCTTCTGAAAGATCTTACCAACTTAGTGTGATTTATATTTCATTTCTACATGAACTTAGATTGCACAGTGGCTGCCCATCAATAGTCACTGCACTGTGCATGTGGGCCCAGGCAGAGCCAAACATCAGTTCATAAACTTGTGGCTGAAAGGCTCCCTAGAGAACTCCAGTTGTACAGCTGGAGAAACAAAGGTTTCAGTGATTCCACTAGGTGTGGAACCAGTGAGTCCACTCTTTCCAAAAATTATACTTAGACTACAAATCTACACTAATGCTATAAAAATTGTGAATCTGAATTGTAAGGTATTTCCAAAAAATAAGCTAGTATTTCAGATAAAATTATGATAGTGACTAGATTGCAGAGCAGGCCAGTGCATCAGTTTTGCCATTTCTGGAACACATTTTTTGTGGGTTTAGTTCAGTGGGGGGAGGTGTAGGAGGGTTTTTAAAATTTATTTAGGCCAACAAAGAATTTAGTCAGACACTTACCTGTCAGGGAGAAGTAAGGAAGGTATTTGGTAACTCTGGAAAGCCCAGCTCAAAGGTGCCTACCACTGCTGACCTGGTTGAGGTCTGAAGTTCACTGACAGAGCTGTTCTGTGGTCATGGTCTTCACACCTATGCCTTTAGTTCATTTCCTCTCAGATTCAAGACTTAACACGGAAGTAACCCTTGCAAAAACATCTGTGAGCACAGCAAAGCCCTTTGAGATGTGTTCAGGTTCAAAGCTTACAAAAGCCTTAAATTAAGTAGAAATATTGCATACACATTTCAAGGAAAAAAAAACCCAGTTGTTTGCAGTTTATGGAATATCTCTCATATAATTTATGTACCCTTCCTTTCATTTAAATTGAAAGAAGGTAGATTTAGATTAAATATTGGAAAAAAACCTTTTCACTGTGAGGGTGGTGAGACCCTGGCACAGGTTCCCAGAGCAGTGGTGGATGGCCCATCCCTGGAAGTGTCCAAGGCCAGGCTGGATGGGGCTCTCACCACCCTGGACTAGTGGAAGTGCCCCTGCCATGGCAGGGGGTTGGAATGAGATGAGCTTTAAGGTCCCCTCCAAATCAAACCATTCTGTGATTCCATGCATGTGGTTTCACAACAAACAAACCAACCAATAAAACAAAAGCCACTGCTTAGGAGAGGTACAATTTTGCTAAGAATACTCAAAGCAAAGCTACTATTCCTCCTATTCTGAAACGACCAGTGAAAAATCAGCCAGGTTAATGCTGCACATACTGAGTATCTCTGAAGCCTCTCTCCAATATGCTCCAATATCTCTCTCCAGGATAATAATTATGAAGCTTTCCTTTCAGAAAAACAAAGACAAACTAACAACCACCACCCCTGAAACTGCATTCAAACAATCCAAAGAGAACTTTTGAAGCAGTCTTTTTAATCAAAAAAGACTAAAAAAGTTTAAAAAAAGTTAAAAACTTGAATCTTCTCAGAAGATGGAATGCAGAACCACTGACAGTGTTGAGTGAGAAGCCAGAAATCACATAAACAGCTAAAAAAAGAGCATTTATTGGGCGGTTACCCAGCTGTTCAAGAAACTGCAATTTCCTCATTGCAAATACAGATTGTTCATGTTGATGGTAATGAGATACAATTTACTAAGTAATAAATATTAGGAAGACACTGCTTGATTAAACACTTTGGTGCTGAGAAATTCCAATAAAAATATTAGAGAATAAGTGATTAGTATTAAAAATGTGCTCTCAAAAACAACACCTGTAATTTTTCCAGGTAGAGTCCTAATGATGGAAAGATCAGTGCAGAAAAATGAAACACATCTCTGTGGAAGATGTGACATCACGAAACTGAACCCCAAATTCCTATTCTGTCTAGATTCTCCATTTGAAGACCTTTCACATGTTCATTATTTGTGCCATGTGGGAGGTAACATGAGAAGGAGGAAGTTAGGTTTCCTCACTATTAACATGGGCTGTGCTTTGGGATTTGCAGCCAAGATGTCCTGAACTATTCCCCTAACTTTCCAGTCAGTAGCAATAACCTCCCTTGTCTCCCACTATGAATGATGGCTATTTCAAAACACCACCTCTACCCTGAAGTACACTCATGTCAAAATGATGGTGAGCCATGATTCTCACGCCAACCACCAAGAATGGTTTATTGAATAAACACACATCGAGATCAGGCTGCAGGCTTTCAAACTCACAGTGTTTCTTCATACAAATGTCACTGGTAGAACAATTCTGCACTGGAAGAGAAACAGATCAAACAACCTGCCAAGTTGTTTTGATTTGGTTTTATTTTGTTAAATTCATGTAATTTTTGATTACCACAGGAACTACTGTACAGTTAAAGGCTGCCTTGTAACAATCACTTTCACACTGAGGCAGAAGCACTCCTTTCACAAGCTTCCCTAGGGATGAACAACAGCCCAATTTTAAATCTGCCTCAGATTCATATACAAAAATCATTTTGGTGACTGGTCTGCAGCTCAGTGCTAAGGATGGCTGGCCTGGGGACACTGGGGAGGGTTCACACTTCCCCATCCCACTACCACACCCAGCAGTGCACATCACTTGGTGGTCCCTGAGGAGGGAATCACAGGGTGTGGTGAGGTTGGCCAAAATGATCCTCCACGAGTCACACTTATAAACAAAGGAGTTGGTTGAGTTTGTCTGAGTACACTTCCCTGGGGAGAGCTGAAAGGAGGAGGTGGGGAGGATAGTGCTGATTTATCCATATGGACTTCAAACAGCTGCTCAAATTCTGTAGAGGGTGAATTGATCACCCTAAGTGAAGCATCCTTTCCTGAATTTTTCATTGAAAGGCATTCTAGGGAGAGGAAATTACTGGAAACATTTGCTTGATGTTTAAATGAGATTAAATATAATTAAAATACTTTTGTTTAAGTTACAGGCAGTGGGGGAGCAGGAATTTCTCTCCAGAGCACTTATGCTGACTGGAAAATTAAGTAACAAATTTCTTTACAAGAAATCATTATCCCTAATACAATGTTTAGCAAGACATCACAGTAGTGGTCTACTTTTCATTTTGATTAAATTTTATTATAATCACATTTATATTACATGAGTAACTCTGTAATATTAGTCCTCAGAGAGGATTGTATTTTATAATTTTTTGCTGTATGTATGCACGTATGTTGCTTATATATGTATGTATGCCCAGATAAGAGCAAGAAGAAAATTCTGTTCTATTCATAAGCAACTGGAATTTTCTCTCTCTGTAACTGATTCCACAATACTGGCCAAATGCCACTTGGTTTGTTCTTCCAACCATCCCCTCCAAGTGCAGTATGTAAAGCAAAGTTTCGAATTTCTAGGGTTTATTAGGCAAATCACATAATTGGGAGGGGGAAAAAATCAAAACCCAAACCAAAGCCTACAAAAAATCCTAAACACAAATAAGAAAACAAAAACCCTAAAAAAACGGAACAAACAAACAACAAAATAAGACCTTTCAGCTACAGAGGTCATTTTCAGGTCAGAAATAAAACTAGCAAAAAAGGATAAGACTTGGGCCTTTTGAGTTGTCTTTTCCTATTCACCTCTTTACCTAATTATACAAACTTCAATCCTTATTATACATTTCTTTGTGTTCAGCTTACTGTGCTGCACTCAGAGTCCCAAGTGCTGACAAAGAATAGGATTTTACAGTATGGCTGAGGTGAATTGACAATTTGCCATTCATTAAAGTATAAATCTCACTTCCCCTCTCTACCCAAATTCCTCTTCCTGCTCTTCCACTGGCTCTGCACCCTCTTTCTGTGTAGTCCTTCCCTGCCATCTTATTACAACTCTAACATTCATCTCCTCACACAGGTATATCAGAGTCCAAAAACCCAAAATACTTTCTTTTGACAGACCTCTTGTCTGCTGTTTTTGTGAGCTGAACGAGCTACTGTGGCATGAGAAAAGCACCAGAACTCACCGAAGATAAATGGTGAAAAAGCTCACAGGTACAAGTAAGGACAGGACAGGGAAAAGGCTGTTTTTTCTCCTCCTAGTAGCTCTAAACTGTTAGCTCAGCTACTTTCATGAAGTCATACCCAAAACATACTATCATCATTTCTTTTTTTTGGATGAGAGATTTGGATCAGAAGCCTTATTTATTTATTTTTAAAAACAAACCCACCTATTAATTTCCATAACAACTGCACTGTTACTCATCTAGTCAGTAATTTTTGCCAATTTGACTATCTTAAAATTAGAACATTTGTGCTTCTTGAATAAACATTTAGAACACAAACCTTGAGACTGATTTCATGTTCTCCTGAGCAATAGAATTAAGGTTGGAAAAGACCTTTAAGATCAACACATCCAGCTGTTAACCCAGCATGGCCCACCACAATACATAATTGCAAAAGGTATTCAGAAAAATTAAATTTGCAAATTGAGGTCATCCTACAACACTAGAAGTTTAGAGGTAATGTGCCCTTAAGAGTCTAACAATTTTAGGAAGTGAAATCAGAACCATGAAAATTACAATTCATGTACCCTTTTCTAGATCATAGCCAAGGATGTGCCAGCAGTGTTTCTAGACCCAAAGGTAAGCAAATAAAAATTGTTTGACACAGATTACAAGACTTCCGTGAGAAAGAGTGGTGAAAGTCAAGTAAAACAGTGAGACTACTAAGTGCTTTACAAACAGAAATGAGAGTCTGATATCCCCACTACAGTGAAGCAGCCTTGAACCTGAGAGGTCTTTTTTTCACACTGCAATACTGACTGACAATCCAGTGCAGAAAACCTCCACTTTTGGTCCTTAACAGAGCTCCTTGGATCACTCAATGTCTTACAATCCAGATTGTTACAGTGATTATACAAATTACAATATTCCACTGTAGTGGTCCATTAATACCTTCAGAAATGTTGTTCAATTCCCGTATGCAGTGACCTACTGTACAAACACATCAGACAAAAATGAACACAAGAAACTAAATCATCTTTCTGTTAGCCACATCATTCCCCTAAGAGCAGGCAGGAAAACCATGTTATAACTTCAAAAAGAAGTGTCCTTGCAAAAACTGGTAATGCTTCAACAGCTGATAGAACTACTCTACTCCCAGTACAACTGCACCGCAGACCTGTATCCTAAAAGATGATGTGGCATGAAGTAACAATGTGACTAATCTTTAAAAGACAGCTGAAATGGGACATAACATCTTCAAACAGACAACAACTTACACTGAGACAGAACTCCTTTGTTCATATCCCTTTATCAAGGATTAGGGAATTGAGAAACCATTGCCAGGAATAGAAAAGGTTTTATTTAAAGTTACAAAATAACTGTCTTCCCAAGTGTTAATATAATGATGTAATCCCATCCCATGGTACAGAAGTTACTATAACAAGCTTTAATTGACACAGAAATATAAATAAGAAACAGTTTTCCTGAATACTTTCCTGATTTAAGAAGGCCAGCTGTAATTTCTAAAGGCTATCTCCTCTCAGGTCGTGCTGTTAACCACAAGCTGCTCTCCGGCACTGATCAAGTTGATCCTGCTTTTATGTGATCATTATCAAATCTCCAACCACAACACACCACAAGTGTTCTGTTTCCATTCACGTTCAACTGTGAATTTTGGACAGGTGACTAATAATCCCAGTTAGTTTAGTTCCCAAGATAGCAGAGAGAGTCAATATAGCAGAGAGAGTTGGAAAAATGTCTCAAAGTAATTCCAATCATCACAGAGAAATATTGTTTACTACTATCAAGTTTAAGAAAACTCAAAACTGCATCAGAACATACTTCTTGTATCTAATAATCTTGAAAACATGAGGAAGTGACTGAACACAAAAGCAAGATGTTTTAGCAAACATTCTGATTTTATTATATAATTGGGATTGGTGTTAAATTACATGGATATCAAATACTGTATCTTCAAATCCCTGAAAGAAACACGAACTCTTAATCAAACTCCTACACTAGGAAACAGTGAAGTGTTAATATAAATGATGGTAGAACAACATGAGGAGACTTAAATATCAACCACAGCCCTAAAATTACTTTGTTCTAAGAATGCATGTTAAACAGAGAGTATAGTGGGAGAACAGAGAAGCCATATACTTTTAATTCAAGGCACTGCTCTCAGGGCTAAAGAACATTAACAGCTGACAAGTTTGTTCTGACCAACAAGTAACCTTTGGGAAGGAGTTCTGATTATATGGGGATGTATAGCAGGAGAAAAGCACACAAATTAAAAAAAAAAAATCAAGTTGAGAATGAAGGCTGTTATTCTAGACCAGATAGGAACAGGAGTGAACAACCTGAATTACAGGTTGTGGGATTTGTGGGCTTGGGAGAAATAATTTATTATTTATCCTTCCAAAAGCCTTTGTAGTTTCTGTTTGGTGCACAATAGAAGTCATTAGAGCAATGCAAAGAGGAGCACAGAACAATCAAAGTGATTACCTAGGAAAATGGAAAATAATATACAAAATTAGACACAGGGTATATAAAAGGCCCTACTTCTCAGATGAGTTTGATGCCATTCAAGAATACAGCAAAAGAATTTTAGAAGAGAAGGCATTGTCACATTACATTAATTCTTGTATCTGAATTTTGGCAATATGTGTTCTGTAACTGATGGGTAGAACAAATTTAGTGTTGAAGGCTCTGTACTATGAATACCCCACTAGCAGCCCACACACAACACTGCCCAGCAAGAAATTCCCAGAGACAGTCCTTTGACTTAATGTGACCTTCAACCCCACACACAAGCAGCAGTTTAACTAGACATGCAAGTGATCTAGATTTTTTTTTTTAAATCCCTCCCAAGGAATCTTATTTCACTCTTCAGCTGTCAAACTCTGAGTTTGTGTACAAGTTCTAGGCTGCTGAAGAAGAGAACAAGGTTACATAACACTTCTTGGTAACTATATTAGCTGTAGGAAATGGGCTTGCAAGCACATTAATAAAGAACTGTTTTATGTAATAAAAAACAGAAAACAAACTTGTAACCATCCAGAACTGCTAGTTTTGATTGAAGCAAAAATATTTTGTCATCTATAAAAGTTGAAAGGAGAAAAGGGAAGTAAAACGTGCAACGGGAGTAAAGCCCATGTTTTTCCAGGCTGCAGGATTCTGCACTTTCATTTTGATTTTTGATTAATAATCATCCATTAGAAACATGATAACATTTCACTGCCTGTATACTTACCTTATTCTGGATATGATAGTTAAATAATGAAAAGTATAAACCAAGTAAGCCAGCAAGTGGGATGATAAAGTGAGCAGACTGCTGGCACTGTTCAACATGTGAACATGTTTACAATAAAGCAGTAGGAAAACTGTTAATCCTTGTGTTGTACTTCAAGCACATTGTCACACATGGCACAGAAGCTCTCAGTGTGCCCTGCCAGCTCCCCTTGAATTCATTACTCCATTCCTCCCTAAAACAAAATAGGACCCAGGAAGAGAGAGCACACACTGGGTATTCAAGACTACCTAAGGGAGTTGCAATGAAAATCCACAAGGAAAAAGGGTTAAGTCCCATGAAATGCCCAGCCATTGCACTGATGAATCTAAACTGAAAGGCTGAAAGGACAGCTTCATAAAAGCATGGCTGTACAATAAAGATTGGAATGCACCTCATATCTGCAGTAGAAACACAGGTATGTTATTACATACTGTTCTCTGGAATTTGGTGGGTTTGTTTTTGTACAAACACTTGGAGACTACCTGCTTCTGTTCCTAATTGCTTCCTGTAGATCTGGTATTTTTATTAAGAGAAAGGATATCTATCCAAATGATTGCAGTTTTGCCACAATAAGAATCCATCTATTTTGTTAGTTCAGGAAGTGCCATTTGTTTCAGTACGTGCTATCTAACAGCAGATGTGCATTAAAACGTGTCACTGCAGGATATATTAACCACACCACAAGAATAAGCCAAACAGCTGAAATAAGAAGCTACAAAGATCTTTTTGAACATGAGCAGCCTCCCTGATCTCTATGAAACTAAATCACTAGTCTGATATTACTTGCACATATGGGAAAGATACAATAACTGGCAAAGATCTTATGAGAGGAACAGTCAAATGCTTTGCACTTGTTTTACAATTGCTACCTATTCTACTAGCACCTCTTTTTTTGTCCTGAGTTATACATTTACATACTTACAGAGTATCTACGATAAGGTTTTGGTTCAGATATTATTTCCCCAATATACAATAGCTTAAGGAGCTTCGTTTGTGGTGTACAGGTTTGGATTTTTTTAATCATTGCCTTGCCCTCCCATTCTTTCTCAACATCTGCAGCATTTGAGCAGCAAAAATCTCTAGATCAATCAGTTTCTGACTCAACATTTCTGTTAGAATTGTAAGATTTCCCCATCTCTGCAAGGTCCAAGGCAATCAAAAATCCTGTTAGCCAATTTTTACATTTGTATCCAGATTATAAGAAACTTGAGTGAGATACTGCAAATTTTCAAAAGTAACAGTAACAGAGATTAACCCAATTAACAAATTACTACAAAGAAAGATGTTCCTTGCAAAAAGAGAAAATAGAAAGAGGCAAACCTTTAACCCTGATTCTATCTCTGGCGTTAGGAGATGAGCAGCTTTCACTATGACTAGCTCTCCAACTCAGTAGGAAAATGTAACCAAACATCATGCTAAAAAATGACATCAGAAATACTGCCCAGTGTTTCTCACCCTCTCTTTAACCTTACAGAAGCATATAGCACAAATCCAGTTTTGCCTCTGACCACAAAATACCCATGGACAGTTATCTCTGTAAGCACAGTTTACAGGCAAGAGGCTCAGGATTGGACATTCTTTGCAAAGAAAAGCTACACAGATTTTGTACTCGTAATTCCCAAATTTTAGGGATCATGGACAACAATATTAAATAAGTGGTGTGCTTACCAACAACTTCAGGCTTGTAATTAGGAATTGTTTATTTTTTTCTTTCATTTCTTTTTCCAAAAAAAATTATAATTCTTTTCTTTCATGTGGCCACAAGAATCATTAAGGTGATCTCTGAGATAATGTTGTCTGCCATCCATAATCTCAGGAGAACTTTTTCAGAGCTTTCTACTAACTGTAACAGCTGTATTTGTGAGGTGACCAATCATCACAAAGTGTCTGAACAGTTCACATTGAAAAAAAGAACAAAATAAAATAACAGAATTGAATGACAGTCAATAACCCCCCCCCCCCAGTACTAACCAGTGGAAAAAAGGCCAAGAATGCTAAGGAAATATTTCGAAGAGATAACACTTTGATCATAGTTTTAAAGATTCTTATACAATCATTTTGTTAAATATTTTTCCATATGTGAATGAATTCCAGTACCCAAGACCACAGTTTCTTTCCTACTGTATTCAGTTCTTATAGGGTGAGGATTTTGCCTTGTTTGTGAAACTGGCTGGAAGTTTCTAACTGCTCTTTTCAGGAAGCATGCATCTGTTTTCCAAACCTGTTCCTTCCTAAACTTGCTAAAGTTGGCCCCAAAAAATGTATCAGGAAATAACTGGAGGATGAGGGGGATGGGGAAGCAACTTCAAAGGCACCTTTTCATAATTAAATCTCTAAGTGTTACTTCTTCCTGTTGAACTGAGTCATTCAGGGCTTTAGCTGTCACACCTGACAGGGGGAGGGGAGGTGTCAGCACGGAGAAGAGGTTTGTATTTCAGCTGCCTCCTGTAATTGGCAGCCTGGAATTAATTAATTCACTGGAACCAGCACACACTTGAGTGCAGAACACAATTAAGCACGGCAAGGAGTATCGAAAAACATTGCTGCTTGCTTTAATACTCTTTTATTGCTACAAAACATGTAGAGGTAAAACAGGAAAGGCAAATGCCAATTAACAGAGACACGAGGGTGCCTCTGACAGTCACTGGTACCAATCTGGGTCTCAGTCTGCTGCTAAGCTATTACCTGAAGAAGCAGTGAGAATAGTTATCTTACCTAATGAACAATAGCCTTTCCCATTTTTAGTCTTTTTTGTCTCAGAATTATTTTAAATATTCTGTCTAAAGCCATATGATTCATGCGGCTGTTGCAAGTAGTCTCAGCTGGAAGCTCTCAGTACACTGTATCAGCATTTCAACTACTAATTCAGCTGGAAAGCCAGGGTCAGGAATGTGTCAGCTCCATGGATTCATTGACTCATGACAGGAATGTCATTTCTGTAACCTTTCTTCTTGATCAGCTCAGTGCTCAGCACAAGCCACCTTCCCACAGATGAGGCCAGATATTTAACTTCTGTAGTTTAAAGAACAATCTTTGGAGGGGTATAGAGAAAAAAATATCCCCAGTTATTTTTGGAGCATTTCCTCCCATTTATTTTTGTTGTTAAGTAATGGCAGATTTTACATGCTTATTTTTAGTAGTGGGTTCTGCTTTAACTGCCCTGAGTATTGCAAAGTAGCAGCTGATTCCTTCACAAATGATGTACATAAACAATGCAGCACAAGTGACTTTTGTAAATTTACAGCTACATTACATAAACACCTACCAGAACCTCAGGGTGCCAGTGACTGCTGCTCACAGGGTAACTTGCACCCATTTGCAGCTTCACAGAGTTGCTGTTGATTCAGTTTTGCTGTACATAAGCATCAAGTAGTTATTAATTCTATAAAGGAGAAAGTAGCCATTGTAGCAGTTTTCAGGTGATGCCATTCCAAACTCACAAGTGCAAGCTTGGCTGGCTCAAACTGTTTTCATATCAGGAAATGACAATAATCCAAGAACAATAAAGGGTTCCTTCATTAGCTGTTGTCATCTTCAAGGATAAGACCTACCTTTTCCATATAGAAGCTTCCACATGGAAGAGCTATAACACTTTAGCTTTTCTGATGACCCTTTAACAGACAAAATATATTAATGCTGCCACTAACAACTTGTTCCGTCTTCCATTTCCTTTTTCTTTACCCAATGGGAAATTTCAACTCATTTTTTTTTGGAGTTACTTCTTAGAAGTGGAAAGTGATGCAAGGCAAAATGAAATGTGCCATAGCTTCATTACCAGTGTAGCTGTACCTACATACACCATAGCAACTGTTTCATAAAGGCTTTATCAACTCTCCCTTTCCCATTTGCATACAGGTCTACCTTTAGGAATGACCTCACACATCAGGTTACAAGAAAAAAAACCTGAATGCTTGCTGAATGCACCAATTCTTTGCTTCTTAAACTGAGGTCACTAAAAGGAAACTGGAAGATGAGAGCTTTATCAGTAAATCAATCCAGCACTTGTATATCTACAACTTTGTGATCTGTTTAATGTTAAGAATTACTTTATAAGATGTCCTAATCTGTATCACTCACTTGTAGAGGCTTTTTTTGCCTACTTAACACCACAAAGAGGAAGTTCTTTTTAAAGAGCACTAAGAAGTGATAAATGTGAGAAAAGATATCCAGCAAGAGATACATTGTTGCTTAACTAATGGATGGAAAATTAATATGTTGACATTTTGTATGCTTTCTGCTAATGTAAATAAAAACCACTAAAAGATGACAACAGAAAGAATCAGAGTATAGCTCTACTATTGCTGCTGAAGAAATTACTTTGGAAACAAGGCATCTCATTTGATGGAAGGGAACATTCATTCATATCATGTCGTGTCCCCAGACACAGGAAAGAAAAACTCTGTCTGCCAGGATGCCACAGGGAAAACTATTTTTCCTGAGGCAAACTATCTTAACTTCCAGAGGAGTTAGGCAAAAGCTGCCAGTTAGGCACCCAGTTCTACCCATGACCCAAGATTCCATTTACAAAAATCACTGAATTAAAAATACAAGGTAGAGGAATGATGACTGACAGTGGCAACAAATGGGCAACAAATATTAGCCATCTCTGACCAGGCAGTGTATTTTGGAACTTCTGTAAATGACATTTTTAAAGCCTGTGTGAAGAATAGTTCAAGTGAGAATTTGATACAGGGGCTGGCTAGAAAGTATTCTGGCAGAGATCAGTACATTTAGCTGTGCTCTAAGGGCTCTTATCTTTTTTTTTTCTTTTTTTTTCTTTTTTTTTCTTTTTTTTTTTTTTTCCTTCTTACTCTATAACAGAAGACCATTGCATTGACTTCATGCAGTAAACTGATTTTAACAAATTTGTACTGAAGTACTTCCTGACATTGCTTTTACTTTGCTTATTCCACAACTATGCACTCTGCATCAAAAGACTGTCTCAACCACAGCAGGTCCTGAAATTCTGCACCCAGACCAAGCTCAATTACATCACAAATGAATACAAGAATAGTAGTTTCCATTTCAGTAACATTTCCATATTCCTTTAGGTTTGATGAATAAATTTTCTTAGTACCACTAAGGAAAAATAAGCTCATCAGCATTTCATAAGCAACAAACCCAAGCCAGAGAATGTGTAAGTGATGGATGAAGTTTGTGAGAAATATGTTCTGTAACCACAAACAGACTTTTAACTTCAGACAATGTCAAACCCAGCCTCCACATCACTTCCTTTGCCAATTCCACATAGATATGAGCAGAAAATTCATTATCATTATCATAAGTGTTAAAAACTTCATGTGAGCAGAAAAGGGCATAAAAAGCTGCTTATTCATACAAGAGGTTAAAAAAAGCAAAAATGTCTGCAAACATCAAAGCACTCAAACTGCTTGAATTCAGAGCACACTTCATACAGAGTGCAGGAAGTCACTGTGCTCTTCTAAATGATGGTACAGAAGAAAAAAAAGCCACAAGAGAAGCACAACAAACATGCTGTAAGCAAGAAACACCAGAATATAAAACAAAAAATCTCCCAGAAACAACACAATGCATACAATAAATAACATAATGTAAACAATATATTCCAATGCAATAATGCTCTGACAACTCAGCTTTATGCCTCAAAGTTAATTCATTTATGTTAATTAAGAAGCAGCTATGGAGCTTTCATAAAAGAGGTAAGAAACACTTCATCCAACTACTCTGTACTACCTATAAATATTTTCAGAACTTTAATTAATGGTTAATTAATAAATGGTATAACAAACACTTGTATAGACTCTCCAAGAATGCTTTTGCTATCATGACAAACCCACTTGACACAGTTTGCCTCTTCCAAAGTCTCATCCTGTTCACATCCCATCACATACACATCCCTGACCACCTCTGGACCAAACAATAGATAAAATTCGACCAAAAAAATCTGATTTCGAAGATGAAAGATCTGATACAAAGATATTTATAAGCAATAAATAAGACCACATGCCTATTCAAACTCGCAACTTGTCTTTCTTATTATTTTCATACAATCTGGGTTCCTACTCCTCCTTAAATAAAATCAATAGTTTCTGGAAGAAATTTCACTAATTTCACAGGAAGAAGAAATTTACTGCCAGCTTCTCCCCTCTCCAGGTAAGGGCTTACATTTGTTTTGCTCATTACTGAAGTTCTGGAAGTGTACAATTAGTTTCATTTATTTTGAATGGTTTTCACTAACCTTTGCAGAAGAGTAACTGCTATGACAAGAACACAAAAGATCTTGACCAAGCTTATCTATTTAAGCCTCAGCTATTCCTACCTTGCCACTGCCTGTCTCATAATTGAAAGCTACAACAAAGCCAGTGAGATCTCTTGAAAGATGGAGGATTCATTAAAGGCCAAATAACACACAGCCAGTTTTTATATTTCACTGGAGAACTCAGCTCAAACACTGAAAAGGAAAACCACAGAATCAGAACTTTGGCCTTAAGCAGGAGAACTGTAATTGTAGCAGTCCTCTGGACACTGTAATTACCAGGGTCCCTACACAGCCACCAGCTACACCAGCAGGAACACATTCTTGTGTTATGTAAAATGAATTATTTAAAGCTTTAATAATCAGTTGTTTAGTCACAGAATTGTAAAACAAAACCATCATAAATTGGAAATTTATTTCAGTAATAGGCAGCTGATATAGGATAAACTTAATATTCACAACAGCCCCATAATGCTTTGTTTTACTTTATCAAGTAGATAAGTCACTCAGGCTGTCAATGCCTCACCAGGTAAGTGCCCTAAATATATTAAGATCAAGTTTGTTCTGAAGACAAGGATGACAAATTTACATTTCTTTACAAACATGATTCAGTACAGTAAGATAATCTGGAAGCAAAAAAATCTCAAATTATAAGTTTTAAGAGGAAATACACAAAAAGTCATTAAGTGCTTTTAATCAACATGCTAAAGAAAAGCCAGATGAGTGGACTGTTGCTGTCCCCTGAATGACATTTTTAGAAAATAAAATCAAAAGTCAATTACATTCTCACAGTGAGTAGAATCATTAAGCACACAGCAACAGATATTTAAATATATTAAGTTACCTACAGTAAGGTTTGGAAATTAAATGCTTCAGCACCTTTGACAATTCTATGCAGATTGATGCATTCATCACTACCTAAGCATCTTTAAAAAAACCTGGCATAAAATTCTAAGTAATGCAAAGGAATATCTCTGGCAGCTACACTGCCTACATTCCAGGAAGGAGAGCTTTAAAAAGATTGTGGTTTTATTTCCAATTCTATCAAATGCTCACTGAAGAAGCCAGTTGACTGAGATAAATCAAGTGAATCTCTCCTCCATGAAGGGATTAAGCTCTTAGAGGCAAACAAAACTCAAAGGGCAACCTCTACCACAAGTACACAAAGGAAATATATAATACAGTTTAAATAATGTATTTTATGTACAAAAATAGTAGATTAAAGTCTGAACATTTCCCAAGACAAAGTCAAATCCTTTCAGTATTAGTTTCTTTGAGAACAGTGGTAAAAAATATCAGCTAGATTGTTATAAACATTGCCTTGAGAATTAACAGATCAATTAAAAAAGAGACCTTTTAATCCAACTAATGGCAGATTTAGCAGATAAGACAGAAGTATATATAGAGGAAGTAAATTAAAAACTCTCTAATACAGCAGCAGACTTACATTTTATCTTGCAAATGCCAAACTGTGTGAATGAACCTTGCAGCAAAATTTCTAAAAATTTTTACAATTATAGAAAAAACAATTTAAAATTTTCCTTAAGAGATAAGAGGACCTAAAGGCTACCAAATGAACTGAAAAATCACTGCTATGCAAAGATCATTTTCTAGGATTATTTTGGCATTACCACAACATTCTAGGATTACCCCAGAAAAGTATGAAACTTTGATGACAAATTATGTGACACTTCTCTGTTGTAAGATTCACCAACTTATGTCTCCCTACACTGCCCTGCACTGGAGTGGCCTTGGCTGACAGCCTGCATTGGGATGTACCCTTCCAATGGCACTCACAGCACTGGCAGCACACAACACTCCTCCAGGAATTTCTGTGCTTGGGTCTCAAAGCAGGTCAGGAAAACAAACACACATTTGTCGGATTTTTCAGATAAGGATCTGATCAAGAGAGAAGTCCAATGATCCACTGAAGGGTACACAGAAAACTTAATGCTCAAGAGGGAATAAAAACAAGCCAAATAGACCATGTAACCACAAATATCTGAGTGAAACTTCTTACCTGTTTTTTTTTTTTAAACTACTTTCACCAAATAAAATTAGGAAGCACCTACTAGAAAATTTTCAACAGTAAGCTTGTTTTTGTTTTCCTTGTTGCTAAGCTTTTGCTGAAGAAGTTATTTGATGATAACTTTCCTGCTAAGATGCAGCTTGTTTTAAAAAACACAAAGCCTAGTATATGAGTTTTCTGCAAAAGATGGAGGCAGATGTTATCTATTATTTAATGAAAATCACTTCAATATATTGATAAAATTACTTTAACTTCACTTTAGCTGAAACAAAAATACCTCCTCTGACCTACCTAAGGAAAAGGTATTGTCTGAAGGAACTGGTTATCTGTAGTCCTGGCTACAGTAAAAAGTACTCTATAGGATCCCCTGCCCATACCTGTTCAGGGGATTTTATACTGATCTGAATGCTCAAATGTGGTGTAAGACAGTGCCTTAAACTGGTTTGTGACTAGGAAGCCTTGTTAACAATAGACAGAGAAGCTCTAGGCTGGATCTCCAGGAGTAGTAGAGGCTTCTAAAAAAGAAAATGCAAAACTATCTGTAATGAGTAATTTAATTATCATTTAATTCAAACACCAGGAGATGGATGGGACAATGCCCTTACAAGGCCTGTCCTAATGCTATGTAGAGAGGCATCCTGGTGTATTTATGTACCAACCTAATTTCCTTTTATGGTTGGTCACTTCTAGAGGCACAGCCAAAATGTAGCTGGCATTGCAAAAATTGATGGACTTTAACTATACAGCCATGCTAATTCAATGAATCCTGACTTGGCTTCCACTCGAGACTTCAGTAAGCACTGGACTATGTCAAGCACTCCCAGTGGAGATTATCTGAGGATGAATGGGCCATCCTTTCTCTCTTCCATAGAATAAATATAGGTAGACTGCTTCAGTCAAAAGTTTGACATAACTTGAAAAACCTCAACTCTTTGGCTCCAGGCCACACACAGCACATTGCTTACATGATGCCTCCATTTTTCTTACAAATTATGTCTGCACAGTCCATATTATAAATTCAATCTAAAATACAGTTACCAATAATGATGTATAAAACTTAATTTTAGAAAATGTATGGCCTTATACATTATTTATCTCTACAGAACTAATATCGGGTTTTATTTTGGCCTCTAAATAAACCAAATTACAGTAACTCATTACTGGATTCAATTTCGTTATGAAAACCTCCTCTGCAAGTCTTCATCAAACCAACCACCACATGCACTGCTAAACAGATATCCAACTTCATAGCTGCCAATAACATCTGGCTAATTTCAGTTCACAAATGCTCCTGATTTGCCATGTGGAAAACAAGCAAATGTCAACCCTGTTTCTATAACCCAAAAGTAATTTAATCTGAATTCAAACTTCAATTGTCATTTTCTGTTATGGTAGAATATAATAAATTGCACTGTTATTAATATACAAACCAATTCTCTGAAATAGAACACAGACTTACGTACACTACTTTTGTCTGAATCAGAAAGATAAATGCTGTTACATGCAAATATCATAAGAATTACAAGATCTTCATATTTCTCAAGATAAACTTATCTTTTGTCTCATATATTTCTCACTGAGGTAATTTGCTGCTATTGAGAGCTAAGTCCGGAGACTGAGTGGATGTTTTTGATGAAACCTCCCTGATTTGGAGGCAAAACCTTAGTGCCTTTTCTTCTCTTTTGTCAGTATAGCCAAGGGAAGAAAAAATTGGCATCTCACCAAAACACACCTTACCTAAGAATTGGTATAACCTGTTTCCAGATCATAATCTAAGATTTGATCAACAACAAAACCCCATGGCAAAAGTATAAGGAATAGCTTTGCAGTGTCTGAAAACCACCAGGTTTGGGGTTTTATCACATCTTTCTTGCTCTACAGTTAAGCATATTTCAGTTTCAGAACAGTAACACTGAGCATGCCTCATCAGAAAAAAAAAAATTAAGAAAAAAAATTTTCTAGGAACCAACAAGTTCCCCAACAAAACTTTCCCAACAAAACTTCCCCAAAAATTCCCCCAACAAAACCATTTTGTGGCTTTACTTCCCCCTCAAGAGACTGTAGAATACCAAGAATTGTATAAATAACCTCAAAGGAAACCAGATACACAACAAATTGATGATGTTGTATCAAATAATGCTTTGCACATGAATTTAAATAGGACCAGACAAATCAATGCCAGCAAGTCACAGTAAGATACTGTTATAGTTTGAGCTAAACCAGAAAAAAAAGTTAGTTTTAACAATCATACTTCATTTAAGGTGTCTATAGACCAGCTTAAACTTCTAGAAACAGGGTAAATACATACAAGAGATACATTTTCTTACTCAACTCCCAGGTATGTTTCAAGAATGCCTGGTGTGTGTTTCCAAATGTTTGCAATATTTGTACAGGCAGATTTGCCCTGAAGATGTTCATCACACATTTGCTGTCTTCACCAAAATAATCCTTGAGAATTACTGGAACAATTAGCCAAATTCTGAGAAGTTGTTCACATAAACAAAGAGTAATTGTATAACTACACAGGAACTCTGAGATCATAGTAGAATGCAGAGGAGGAAAAATGCAGCCTGACCAGCAATTTACACATTTTTCCAACAGAGCATTGTAGGCCTTATCTAATGAGAAATAGCAGGAGACAAACAGAGCCTTAAGATACAGAACATTACTCCAAATAATGCCAGCAGCAGACAGGGTGTAGTCTATGACAATCATATGAGGGATTAATAATGGATTAAGAATAGTCACTGTATAATGAAGTCTGAATCCAGATGAGCACTGACCACCCTGCTGCACAGCAATATTCAAAGGTTATGAATAATTCAAACATATTGCATACATTTTACTGGGCAAGCTGAAGACCTTTTATACTATGAACATGCAACAGACCACAGTTTAGAGAAATAAAAGACCCAGATACAATATATATTTTAATTATCTTGACTCTGATAAGCTGATGTGGAAGTAATCCTCTCTAAGCTTATAAAGCTAGCTTGCCATACCTTAGTAATCAAATCTAATTGAATTTATAATTATGTTTAATTAGGTCAAATAATGTTTCAGCTATATTGACTATTAAATACATAATAAATGATCACTTTGCACTAAAAGCAATCAAAATTAATGAACTTTGGCCTAGTGTATGTAAACGTAGCTTAAGTCTGGGTACCTTTTCATTTGTATTTTATACTGGGACAAATTTTATTAACTTGCAAGTAGATGAGTAGTAAGACATTTACAAGTTAACTCAATACTAAGTGACTATTTTGCAGAGCATAATTTTTGGTAATAAAAGCTGTTCTATATAACAAAAATAAATGGCTATTCTGAAATTTTACCTTTTTTATGAAACTGTTTTACATGTTTAATTCATCATGTATTTATTGTATGCTCCTTCTCAATCTAACAACAACAGAAACTTCCGTGAGTTTACAATGAACCTGCATACAGCCAGTTGCAGAGGAGAACTGCACAGCATTGCTTTGATTCCTTTTCTGGATGAAATTTTGCTCAAGTACAATTTTATTCTAAAAAGTCCAAGTTTTGTTTTAGGTTTTACCAGCTTTTTATTCTGGATAGCTCCTGAGTTACTTATGATTTTACACTGTTCAGACATATAAGGCACACAGTATCATCACCATTACAAGACTTCAACTGTGCAGTTACTCCTTTTACAATAGCCATTAAAAATGCATTGCTGTTAAGTACTCTGCTGAGTGCTCTGTGCAATAATCTCCAGATATATCTCTCAGTGTTCACCACCACTTTGCTCAGTGTGATGTATTAACTATATTTAACAGCTGTGGAATACAATAAAGAACCAGCTGCCTGTGCCTGAGTAAGGAGCACAACCCTCCAGTGCTGTACCAGGCTCACAAGAAGGTTGCATTGAATGAAGAACCACATTTCAAAGCTGGGTTATGAGGAAAGAACAAAAGTCACAGCAGCAAAGAGAAGCAAAATCACAGACAGAAATAATCCAGAAGCTGCTCAGAATTTAACTAAGGAGAGAATGTCTGCAACAGGAGGAATATGGAGCAGAGATCATGGGGGTGTTTTAAATACAAAAAAGTACTTTGCTCTCTATGATTGTTAAAGCTGTCTCAGTTTACCTGCCCCAATTCCCCAGCCTTTAAAGGGATACCAATAAAACCTGAAGTTTATGTAAGCCAGGTTAATTACATAATATCTGTAAATCATTATGTATGCACAGATCAAGAAGCTATTACCATTTTAAGAGCACAAGCATGAAATACCACTGGCTGAGTTAACTGGACAGACTGAAGTCCATTAACTGAGTTGATCCTCCCAGTGGAGGATAACATGAACAAAGCCATGTCAGATATTAGGCACATTTCCCTTTAAATAAACTTCCGACTGCTGTAGCCTTGAAAGTTCATACACTCAACCCTCACAGTCTGCTGGCCACATCTGTCACAAGTTATCACAAACAATTTGACACTGAGGAGATTTGCAAATCCACTTATTTAAGCTGGCAATAAAATCAGCCAAGTCCAACCAGTTGGTTTAATAAGCCAGTTTATCAACTTCTGAAGCATCAATGCCAGTCCAGATCACTAAACAAATACAAAGATCATTTAACATGCTTAGGTTACCAGTCCTTGTCCTGAGTCAGCAAAGCTCCAAGCAGTGTTTCCTGTGAAAGGAAATTCTGTCAGTATGACTTATTCCCTTGGAAAAGACAGGTATGTCTGGCAATGGTCAGTCATAGAAAAAAAAACTTTAAATCTATTTTTGTAAAAGGATTGTAGACACATGATTATGTAATTGGCAGGAGAACCATATGGATGTTGCTTTCCAAGGTATGAAGCAATCCAGTCATTAAATAGTTAATAGCCTCTTTCTTTGCCATCCCCCACCCTCTCCTGGACAAAGGTGACCACTAGATACATTTACACAAACTGGAATGTTAGACAAGATGGCCAGACCTTTCCATTGCCAAGCACAAAAATGAGGTACATCCCTGAGGTGATGCCTGTGAAACAGTGCAGAGTGAGTGCACCATGAGCTTTTTACATCAGCAGCTCAGGGAGCTGGAGAACTGACCAGACCAGGAGTCATTCATCTCATGCAAACCAGACAGTGTGCTGCCCAGGAGAGCCTAACATACTGATTTGCTAAATACATACAATATTTAATACAAAATAACCAATTTTATTACACAGCTTGAGAGATTTATTATCTGTAAAAATTTAATGATCTATCATTATCCCAATGAAAATCTAAATTCATATTTGGGAACACACACATTCAAATTGTCATATTCTTAGTCCTGAAAAATAAATGCATTCATTGAAGAGATACATATAAACAATTTGGCACATCTTTTCAGGGCATAAGAGAGTTGCTAGACAAAGGAACATGAACATTTAATTATTTACATCATGCTATAATCCAAAAACTCCAATTAAGCACAGGGTCCTTATTATGTAATTTCAAAACCACCATTGCTTGGAAGAAAAGAAGGAATTCCATTGGACTAATCAAAGTCTCCTGAGAATGGACATGACAGGCTAAGGAAGGATCTCAGGCCAGCACCATTTCCATAGCAATAGTGAGAAAAAGCTGTCCATGTGAAAACAGAGTAAACACCTAGTGACAGACACATAGTTTGCTCTCCCAGACTCAGAAATATGCAGCTTCAAGGGCTTCCTCAGATGGCTGGCTCCACTCAATCTAATAGCTCTTGGCAGTTTTTTCTTCCATGAATTTACCCTATTTGTTTTTTGAACTCCTGCAAAATCTCTGGCATTCACAGCACTCTGACAGAATTGTGCCACTGTGTGGTAGGTGAAATGGCATCACTTCTGCTTTGGTAGGAACCTACAAACAGCTTTATTTTGTGCCCTTAGCCCTAACAGAAGGAATAACCTTACACAGATCATTTCTCACAGAACTAATCACATGCCAACTTGTTCCCACGATATTTGATTTCAATTTATATAAGTTCCACTATATTTGACCGGTTTTTAAACAGAAACTGTTCCAAACTTTTAATTATTCTAGACACTTGCCCTCATCCCTTTCTTCAGCCCCCTCTCCATTTTCGGGAATAAAGTTACGCTGTATGTGAGGCAACAGAGAAAGAAAAAGTGACATTGCATAACACCACCACAGCTGGTTTCTGTGAGGCATGAACTAATTATTTTTGACATTTTCTTCCTTTTTGAAATTTGTCATCACAAACATGAGAAAAAAAGACAGTCAACTCTCTGCCTTGTAACAGAAATCTTGAATTACCTATAATGTAAGCTATGGCTCTCTAAAATCAAAACCCAAAACACAAAAAGACACATCTCTACTCAATACAAATAGCATTTCAGCATACACAGAAAACAAAATGCTTTTACAGGTAGTATTCAGCCATGGACTGCTGGATTCCAGCTATCCCTTTTGTGCCACAACATTCCACAGTGCAATTAGAAGACCCTCCAATTTTTAATAAAAGCACGAGACACTTGGTATTCCAAGTAGTTGCATTCTCAGCACTGTCTTTATCATTACTCACAAGAAAAATATTATGTGAAAGGAAAAATAAAAGTTTATTTGCCATGTCCAGGAGGCTTTCAAAGGTGATAGTATTCCTTTACTTGGAGGGATGATAATCCAATGGGCAGGAACACAAGTCATGAGAAAATGTGAACTCCTCCTGCCTAACTCGTTTTAATGTCAACAGCACCTGGTTTTGATGGGCACGCTTGAACCATTACCTGAAGTTAAAAAACCTGAGGGTGTTGTTCTGAATTCACATGCCAGGCTCATTTTCTTAACCAAAGGCACCTACCCTCTCCCAGTCAGTCACTTTGACAGTTTAAGTCTCCTGTCACAGCCAGAGGCAAACTGGCCTCAACAGCAAGTGCAGTCAGTGGGGATGGCACATTATGTATCACATGCTGAATAGGAGCCTGCAGTACTGCAATGTGCAAGAGTTCAGGGCAAAGCAAGCCTCAAAGACACAAGAGACAATATAGTCTGTACAGCATAAATCAATCAGCACTTCCTGGTAACAGAAGAAAGGGGTGACAAGCTTGAAGTTATCTCAAGCAAAAAAAGATAAATCAACAAGTGTTTACATAAATTGTAAATTTAAATAAACTGATCATTCTTCAAGATACAATGCATACCCTTTATATCATCATGGGATATTCCCCACCCTGTTGACCTGGGTGATTCTGAAGCACTGTAAGGAAAGATTCAAACTTCTTTACCCATTCATTTCTTACTCCTATTTTCTAATACAGACTCCAGCATGCATTTAAATTTAAACAGTAAAGGTCTGCATTGATGACAGTGGGAATACTTTTCTTAACAGCCATACATACATTTTATTGACAAGATCCCTCTAAAGTAGGAAAGTACAAATCTTTTCATGAAAACCCAAATTCAGTAGTTTTATTAGTCATTGTCTTCACAGTTTAGTGAATTCTTTATCTCTTTCCAGATTCATGTTTGTCTTGGCAATAATAATGGCTACACAGAAAAGCAGTACCAAGAAAATGATATTTTATAAATTTTAAGTGGTACTTAATAACTGCAAATAAAGGACATTGCTATTATTATTGCTGTATCTATTGCTCACCAGTAAACCACAAACCTCAAACTTTGCTCAGTGCTCTGAATTTCCGTGGGCCAAACTCAAAACTACAATCAAATTGGATCACCCTCTTCCAGGAATTCCATTAGCAGAAATTGTCCCCTTCAAGCAGTATTTAAATCTTTAGCTATAAGCCAAAGGAGAAGCTATATTCATCCAAGTATTTCTACAACAGTATAACAGATTCTACACAAGAAAATTGTACCTAATTGTCTTAGTCATCAAAGAATAAAATACACACTTTTTCCAGAAACATAAAAATAGTTAAACCCAGCATTTTCCATCCCAGATGAGAGTTAAGCATCTAAAAATGATCAATTTGTCCAAAATATTAATAAATGGTCAACAACTTCCAATTTTCCCTGAAGAACAACAATTCCTTCAAAACTCCTTTAAAGGAATAACAATTCCTTTGAAGTTGGGCCCAATGTAAGGTCTGATGGGATGAACTAACATTAAAGTATCAGCTCACAGACAAGGTCAGGCTACTGTGGGTTTATGATTTCCAGAATAGTGCTGGATTCTGTCCAGCTCACTTGAAGTGCCTGCAAAAGCTTGCATTCATCTGCAGCCATCCAGGCAGGTGAGCCCTCAAATGTAATTAATGCTTCAAAGAACAGGTATACTTCAAACCAAAACTAACATCTGATCATTAAAGAAACCACAGTACTAGGTTTGACACTTGCTAATTAATAAAACTGTTAACACAAGCAGTGTTTATTTGCTATTTTTTCTATTACTTTTTCTGTCTGTACTATGTGAGAGGTCTACAGAAAAGGAAAACTGGTTCAACAGCTGACTGTAAACAGAACACTGCAAACATTGATGAAAACACTGAACAGAAGGAATGGCAAATTTTCCTATCTCTATTTTAGTTCCATGGATTTTCACAAAGCCCTTTTATCATGTTATTTACTAATAAGAGATTCAATGCTTTTACAATAAACTGTCAAGACATCATTTTTTTTAAAGATTTAATACAGAAAATGAGAGAAGTAACATAACAAACATTTCTTTCAGAACAAGCAGAACAAGTTATTCATGCTATATATGAAAACAACACAACTGAGAAGATGGAACAGACTTATTTCAGAATACTCCTAACAGCCATATTTTAGTTTCAGAGGGTAGAGAGGGAGGGCAAAAAAGAAAATTAAATTACTCACACTTGTATCCAGGCTGCAGATACTGATTGTATCTTCATCTTGAGTACTCTGTTTCCGTTTTTTCTATAAAGCAAAATGAAAAGAAAGCTCAGTTTTGATGAACAGCACCAACTGCTGTTGGCTTGATCCCGAGACAAGTATACATCATGATGTCATACACATAAATATATGTGTATATATATTTAACTTACTCTCATTATCTTTATAATCACC
>WBNO01033587.1:2937-22160 GCA_013400575.1 Peucedramus taeniatus
ATGCAACAGGTCACCAAACAATTTTAATTTTAATTTTGATTGCGCATTTTTGCATAATAGAGACCTTTGTGATTAAAGAGGACTTCTTATTTACTTAAATTTCATTGCATGTTTAGGTGTTTTGCTGGAGAAGGTCTCAGTTTCTCAGTTATTATCTTCACCTTCAGCTACTTGTCCTTAAGAAAAAAGTAATGCATATGTGAACCAGTGAGCCCCTGGTGAGAAGATCTGGTCAACAGAGGGGATGCAATAACTAGCCTATTGTAAGAGAATTGCCTGAATCCACCCCATAAATAGTGAGTCATAATTGGCTGCTGACTAGATACCAGATTTTATAAAGATTCTTGGCCCAGACACTCAGATGTGGTTGGAGGCTAAAGGTCAGTAATCTGCAAACATGTAAACAGTGAAATTATTTAAATATTTATGTCAACAGCTAGGAGGTCAAGCAAACAATTTAATATCATCTTAGTGGTCTGGTAAGGAAGTAACTGTGAATTAAATACCTGCTTCACATCTCAATCAATAGAGTATAATTTCTCACTCAGAAATTGCATTATCTGTTTTGAAACTGCTATCACACAACTAAAGCTTAAGGCTTAAAACACTCAATAGGTATGTTGACTTATGGACTCATTAGGGCGCATGTTTGTCAAGGACAACAACATACATATTTTGTCTATCCTTTATTATTTTCTTCTTAGAGCCATATATGCAATTTTTATTCCTGGATTTCTCAAAAAAGATCTGTTACTTAAAATGTCTACTGAAATAAGGCATTGACAGGTTCGCAGGTCTATTTTCTCTTTACAATACTTTGTTTAACTACTTTAGTTTGATTTCCCTGACAGCAAAACACTATTTTGGCTCTGAAAAATGCAGTGAAACCTGTACAGGCTCCTTTTATTTTTGTTGACTTACACTGTGCTATCTATAAATATTTTAAAAGATGAAGTAGATGGATTACAGCCCACCCACTCATTTTTTTCTTTTTCTCAGACATGCACACATTTAAAATTGCACGAATGTCTGTTGAGTGGGGCTTGAGAGTCTCCCTGGATCTCTATTTCCTATTCAGAAGGAACAGGGAAAAGTCAGAAGTGAGCCTATCTGCGTAACCATGACAACAAGTACTTGTATGTAATGCTTATCTATATAGTGTAGTTTCTGATTCCTTCAAGAGTTCACACAGCCATAGGCAGAATTCTTTGGTAAGCTGTCTGAGCCGTGTCAAATGGTTCAGAGGAATCAGGTTGGAATTGCTGGGCATTGTAAACACTGTTTAAACTGAAGAATTAATGAGAAAATAGGCTAAATGGTGGAACAGTGACAGGGCTGGGTCTGGAAGGTGAAAGAAGGAAAAACAAAAGAGGTGTCAGTAATTTTCCAGGGATTAATATGTGGTGGATTGATTTGGAGTTGTTAAGAGAGATCTTCTGTTGCTATTCCACATCAAATTAGTGCCTAGCAGATAATGTATATGGATTTTTGGAGAATTGGGATTTTGTAGAGGTAGCAGACAGTGAGAGGCATTATGCCAGCTAAGTGTAAAAGGCTAGTTGATCAATAATTAAAAGAAACATATTGAGTTGAGGTTAACATTAAGTTATTTGGGGAATGAAAAATTCTCAGTTTTGCAACTGTCATTCTTTTTTCTTTTTTTTTTTTTCAATATGTTTTTTATTGCTTTGTGTAAAACAAGGATGAATTCTTGTAGGATTTGTGGAGTAATACATGAAATTACCAGTGTTCACAACCTCAGAGGTTATTCTGCCCTTAACATTTTTAAAATTTATTGACATTACTGAGAAAATATTATGCTCCTTTTACATATAGATATTTATTCTCAGGTAAACATTTATGTTATTTTATAATCTACCATGTTCCAAATATCCTCATAGCTCCCTGTCTGGTACTTGAGAAGATGGTCTCTGAAACTGTGCCTGCTTCAAATTTCAGGTGCTGGGATTTTTCAGCAGTTAGAAGTTTGCCCTCACACTCTCATACAAATGTCAAAGAATGCAATACAATAAAAAATAGGGCCTTTCAGAATAAGCTTGTTGCTTTTTTATTGTTCTTTTCCTTTTCTTTTCTTCATCAAAAAAGTTTAGCCCAATTAACTTTTGGCTCCTGAAGGATTTCTCTTGGTAAGAGCCATGGCCAGAAGGGTTTTGCCTTGCAGATTTTAAGCAGAATAAATAGGTCGAAAATCAGGCTAATAATTACAGAGCTAATTATAACATTAATAGAAGAAATTGTGCTACCACAACTTGATAGCTGAGTAATTCTCACAGCTAGAGGTTGAAAAAAAAAGACCCAAAAACACAGACAAAGAAATTAGATTTTCAATCTGCTTTAAGCAAAAAGAGATAAACATTGACAAGAATCATGCAATATTTGAAGGTTAAAAGAAAGAACAAAATATAGAAATTTTGCATTCCTTCATTTGTTTCAGAGGCAGAATGAATATCTCCAATGTTAAAATTAAGTAATTACTCTAGAACCATTTTTTCATCCTTTTGATAGGACAAAATATATTCTCTTGCTTTAATACATAAAGTATTCAACAGGTTTTAAAAGACTTCTCACTGAAGACCACCCAAAACTCTAATTTAGGAACAATTTATCAGGGGAAAAAAGTCTGCTAGGTCCCCAAAAAGGCTTCTGAAAGGACAAAGAGATACTGTAACACCTGAAGTAGATATATTTTCTTCTTCTTTTCAGAAAATGCAGTAATTAAGGGAGAAAAATCTATTCATTTATACATTATGCTAATTTTAACTTGGATAATATGTCACTCACCAGGTCAAGCAATTTCTGAGCTTGAGCAAGAGGGTGAATAATATTTTTCTTGGCTCTCTAGAGATTCTTAGCTTGGTTTCCTATGTGGATATAAGGAAAGATGACTGTGTGGCAAAAAATCAATTGGCAGAATTGTTTTCTACCTTTTTTCTTCTTCTCTACCTGAAGATATGTAATTCAGAGTTCTGAATGCTAGTCATCAGGGCAAGTGTGACCTCATTTCATTCATGAAGCTTTGGTACAGTCAGATCCCAACCTGCCCAGTCAAACATACCTACTCAAGCAATTATACTGTAACATCCTACGACTTTTCTTAAAAAGTTACTGATGTTGAATCTGCCTGTATGAAGCAGTTGAAACTTTTATAAGTGTTGCAGTAGTTTGCAAAGAAATGAATGCCACCAAAAATATAAAAAGTAGAAGACAATTGGTTCCAGACTGAGTGACTTATTGTTACCACGTAGACTGAGATAATCTCAGGTACAGTAGAAACGGATAGATCAGAACCCTGTTTTAAAATGCAAGCTTAGTGAGCAGAGAGTGAGAAAAGTGTCCTTTCTACCCATCTACCCTTTTGAGACCAAACCAAGTGAAATCGCTCCTAGACAATCTCATGGAGGAAGTTAGTTTACTGTTTGTTTGCAAAGACTGCCCTGTGTTGGTGATCTTTAGGATGTACAGAGCAACAGAATGCTCTTGACCTTAGTTACCAAACCAGCAAGGATTCCCTCCACCTTGATCCCCTTTTCTGTGACTTTACTCTGTACATATTTCCCTTCTTCTGCCATTTTTTACTCTTGTCTTCAAAATTATTCCTGCATATGAGCAGGTAAACTCTCTACATCTGTAATGCCTGAGAGTGATGAGTTGAAGAAGGGCTAACCAGACCAGCCAAAAAATGCCTTAGACTAAAGAATTGCAGAAGGTCCTAGGGGAATAGCTGCAAGAGGCAACTTGTCAGTTCTATCTACCTGTGACTGATAAACCATCTTAAAATCTGATATTTAGAGATAATTTTTTCTTATTATTTATTTTGCTATCTACATTTCTCTTTCTGGCTGTTCATTTTGTGAAAATTAGAAAAGTAACTGCTGTGCTCACGATTGTTTCAGGGTTAAAATTAACCTCTTCTTTCCTGCTCATTTAGGTTGCTTAGGAAATATAGAACTTTATCAAGTAACCTCTCTGTTGCAAAGAGTCTTGAATTATCTTTGCTTTGCATAATTTGTACATTTCCTTTTTTTCTCTTCTTTTCATGCTGCACATTACTTTTCTCAGTTTTGGGCTTGGGGCTTATTTTGCTTATATTTTTCCATAGGAGTAAGCGAAGAAGCCCCAAACTAAAATCTTGAACCGTGTTCAGCTGTTTGATATTACACAGTGAAAAAACTGTGTTAATACTTCTGAGCTTTCTGGGTCCATTCAGTTCTCCTGAATTAAGAAAATATTATCTTGCCAACCTTGACAAGTTCAAGGCCTACAAAACATCCTCAGGAACCAATACTACAGTTTTGGTTTGAGTAAAAATTATTTTTATATTCCAACTGCCAGTTTATATTAAGGCAAGATTTGTCATTTTGTATTGTAATCAGATGAGGCCAAAGGTAATTCAACACAGATAGCTCCCCATGCTCAATAGAACTGTGTTGTGGTAAAAATGCTGAAATGTGTAAGGGGTTCTGTTTATGCATTTTATTATAAAACATGAGCTTGCTCACCTGTCGCTAGTTTTTATCTTCTTTAGCCACTAGCCTTAATGTCTCACTCTGATAGACTCTTACTTTAAGAACATGGGATGAATTATGTATTCTTGGCTGCATAACCTAAGGGTGAGCTTAGAGTCCTCGAAATATCTACCTTTTGATTACCCTGTTATTTTCCTGACTTCTGACCAGCTTTTCCCATGCCATGTTGATCAATACCCAGCTGTCATAACAAGAGCTAACCACCTGTCAGCTGTATTTGATTTGCCTATGAATTTTTCTGTTTCATAGATATGATACTCTGTAATGGAAGTCTGGCAGAAGACATTACATTCAAGGAGTCTGTGGTCTTGAGCAGGCCATGTCTGCTTTAGTAGGCCCTGTACTTAGCACTTGACAAGGCTAGGTATTAGCAGGAGTGACCACAGTAAAATCTTATATGTATATATGTGTAAAAAAATGTGGTGGAATGTGCTGGAATACCCTGGATACATGCCATTCCTGGACACAGTTGCTAGATGCACTTAGATAGATATGCTCTGGTGGGCATTAAGAGATAAAATCCCCATGTCCCCAGATAAGATATATAGTTGTGTTTGCTGCATTAAAGAGCAGAGGTATGGGAGGGAGGGTGAACCTTTCCACAGCCACGCTCTAGCTGTCCACCGGGATTCCACCCAGTGATGCACAAAAGTCTTGTTCCAGCATCTGCAAGGATGTAAGGTTTAGTTTCTGTGTGTAATTCCCTTCCTCTTTCAATCTCATTAATAAAGCAATTTTACTATGTTATTTGTTGCCTCTTACAAAATAGTTCTGGGTGCTATGTTTAAACCAGGGTGCTCTGAGATGAAATGGGGACAACGGAATTTAGACCACTCAAAGCCCTCTTCTCTGATTTATTACCTTCTATTTTAATGTCTGATTTTGACAAATAGCAGCATTTCTTATAACCTTTTTGTAACTGGATCCTAAGAGCAAACTGAGCCAACTCTGCACTGGTGGTTGGACGGGTAGGAAATTTAGAATGGTTGTAGATACGTGTCATATTAACATAAGGCTTTTTACTTATGTAAATGCAGAGTCTTTCCCTATTAAACTTCAGTGCCTTGTGCTCCTTCATTTTCATGCACAGATATTGCAACCTTTGCCTATCCACAATCTTTTTTTCCAGGCAGAATCATGAGGGTTCTTGCCCTGGAAGTCCTGAATTCTGAATTTAGTCCTTCCTCTATGTCGAAATTCAAAGGGCTACATTGAAAAATGCAGAAGGGTGAACAGAAGGGAAGAAAGCATCATTGTGGTAAATGCATTTCTCTGCTTTCTCCCTGATTCACTAAAAATTAATTTATCAGAGTGAAAAAAAAAATCTATAAAACTGTCAAAAATATTTCCTGAATTAACCCTGTCTTCACACAAAGGAACCATCACACTGGCTTTGCCTTGGCTTGTAGAACATCTATACTTTCACAGCTCTTGGCTTTTTTCTCAATTTATCCCAGAACTGGAACTATTCCATAGTGCAAATGACCTTTGACAATTCAGCTGTGCTGGTAGGGAGTGAATTGATAATTGCTGAATTTGTAAACCCTGGTTATGGAGGTGAGAATGGACACTGACTGCTGGGATTAGTGGTCCTACACAGAAGATTACATAGTCCTTCCTTGCTTCATGTCAGAACAGATATGTCCCTGTAATTCTCACAGTACAAAGCCAATTTCTTAAAACTTTTTTTTTTTTTCTGAGAAAGACTAAAACAGCAAACAAAAAAACACAAACAAAAAAATATGTACCAAAACTGAAATTTCTAATCCCACCTTGATGCAAATCTGTCACGTTGCAACAATGATTAAATTTTTCTAGCAGTCTCATGTGTGTTTTGCATTTTACTTTACTCCTCACTAGTGTTGCTGTTATAGTATAACAGCATACATATCTAGTAGCTTTTATCTTGAACACCATTCATCAAAACATTCTCAAACACAATTTTGTAAGATTTAACTTCAGGCCTTGGGTATGAAATTTTCCAATCTATTTTCAAGAATTTTGAAAACATGCAGAACAATTTTGGAAAGAGGCTGTTCTCTTGCATTTAATTTTGCTTCTTTTACTGATTTGTGTTTTCAGACATTTGCAGTGCTGCAAAATGCTGATTTCCTGTGAAGACCAGTAAGTTGATACTTTCCCATGTTAGGTCTGCAAGTAGATTAGTCTTCTACATAACCCTAACAGATTACAGCTGTTTTCAGCAAAGGCAATGGATGTTTTGCCTTAACTGAGGTCTTGGATATGCAATGGGAATCAAAATGTGTAGCCTTTACCAGGCTTCTGCTTCAAAAATTGTTTTCCTAATTATAAACCATACAGTGATCACATAGATGTGAATAATTTTAGATCTTAAATTTATATTTTGACTTTAAAACAAGCAAAAATAAACAAACTTCTTCAGGAAAAAATATAGTTTTTTACTGTTAGCATTTATTTTATAGTACTGAAATATATGAAAAGAATTGTGTTTTCCTTTCTGAACATTTTTTCCATATTAAATTGATATTTATGTTAAAATGCATTTAATGCATTATAATAGAAACCAAATATTCAGTTGCATCAAAGAAAAAGCTTCTCTTGACCCTGCAAGGGCAAATAGCAATACCATTATTTTCCAATTTGCATTTGTTTCAATCAAAAAAATGTCACCATTGAATTTCACATGGAAAGAAAATCACTTATAGTGTTTGATACACACAAAGTACTCAACTGTCTATGGACACAGGTTTCTTTACATCCAGTGAATGGGTTTTTTGTTGAAACAAACAAAAAAAGATCATAAATGTGTACTGTTACGGCTGCATTGAATTCTGTGGTTGGTTTTGGCCTGTGGACTTTATGCACTCTAAGCCCCTGTCATATCAAACCTGACTTTCTCAAACTCCATTGCAGGCAGACTCATGTTTCTGATGATTTGCATGGAAAGTAACTGCTGAGTATTTGAACATGAGCTGCAGTAACATGGAGGGTACCGTGGCAAGTCAAACTCCTGATGTTATATCAAAGAGCAAACTCTTACTCAGTAAACTCTGAGAAATCCCTGAAATCTCTCAGTGCTTTCTATTTCCTAATAAGGCACTCAGCATCACAGTTCTCCATTTTTGGGAGGACTGCCTGGTCAGGCTTGGGTAGAGCAGCCCCAGGTACTGCTCACACCTCAGCCCAAGAGGATCCTCTTGCCAGGCAGAGAATCTCTGCCCTGGCAGGGCTCAGAAAGCACCTACAGACCTTCTTGCAAAAAGCAGCCTTTCCCTGTTCTATAGCAACAGACACAGCTTAATGAATCTGAATATAGAGAAAGGTGCAACTGCTTTATCTGCCTGAGGATTTTGCAGTCCTGGAGAATGCTCTAATTACTGAGCTGTGCTGGGCATGGACATTTTCCTATCATAATCCTGAAAGTGTTCCAGGACATTTTTTTTTTTCCATTTATACACATAGTGAGTGGAAAACAAAACTATTTCTCATGAAGAAGAGAAAACATATGACTAAGCCCCATTTTATGACTAGGGTAAAAAGTCCATAAACTTGTATAGAATGTTTTACCTAAAAATATCATCTGAGAGGAAAAAGAGGCCATATTGATGCTCAGGAAACTTAAAACTTTATAGGGTGGGACAGAATATCTGATTTATAGTATCATAGCAGAAGTTACAGGGAAACAAATTAACAAATTAAAATTAAAATCAAAAGACTCCAACTTTACATTATGTTTGTGAAAGCAAGCTGAGCTTTATCTAAGACCTGAAGGCTTTCACCAGAGTATTTCACATAAGAGCCAGAAAACATAGATATGCCAACAGAAGAAGAACTGAAATTATATAAAGAAAAGCTGAAAGACCTTTCTCAGAAATGAAGGAAATAAATCAAAAATAATTAAGACCCTTGCTTGGGGCTAGATAGCATAAATCAAAAGCCTTAAGTTGTAAAGAAAATTTAATTCAATTTTAAAAAATCTTTCCTTGTGCCAAAGATTTCTCATTTTTAATGCCCAGTGGGGCCAGAATAGGTTTTTTTCCTCTTAACCCTAAAGAGATGCACTTCTGTTTTTGTTGATAAGTCAAGGTGACTTATGTGTTACTAAGCCTTCTGAATTTTTTTAATCTCATTTTTCTTTCATCTTTAAGAAAACAAAAAATGTATTTTAGTATCTCAATATCTTGCATTTGATTGGTTACTGTAAAAAAAAATTAGCTTTGAAAAAGTGAAATTTGAAGTTTATTTTTCCAAGATATTTTTAGTTCATCATGACTATTACCTCATTTTACATCACTCTATTTCAAATAATTTTACATATCTTAGTCTAGCAATCAGGCAGCACTACCAGCTGATAAGTAGAATTCTGTAATTGTTACATACTCAATGGTTAATGTTGCAAATCAGACTAATTTGAGACCAAATCTCTCATTATTATCCTTCAAGGAAATCTCATTTCAGTGCATAAGGCAAAATTTCAGTCAAATAAATAGTGCTGCCATGAAAAGAGATGTGGCTGGGAAATGAAATCTGAAAATCACCCAAGACCATGAACAGAAATGTGATTAGTCAAATCTGTAATGTCCTTATATTTGAGCTGCAAATGGTCATCTCTAGCTAACAAGTCACAAAGGAAAAAGCTTGCCAAGGTACAAAAGAGGAACGAGGACAGAACAGTGTAAGTAAGGCAGCAATAGCATGGGAGGGGGCAAAAATAAGGTTTTCCTCCTTTGATTTCCGTAAGCAATGCCATCACTTCAAGAAAACTGAGAAAGAAGTCAGCAAATAACAGCTATGGAATATGAAGGAGAAGATAGAACTATAGTACAAAGGAGAAGGCAGGCACAGAGGGAGAGGGGAACCATCAGGTGAGACAAGATGGGTCTGATTATCTGAGACATGATCAGCCAGATGAGAAAGGTAGAAAAGCTGAAGTCAGTGAGAAAGAGCTTGATTGTTCTTTATGATTAAGTACTTGAATTATAAGACTTCAGTGGGAGAAAACAATGAACGATTCAAAGTGTCTGACTCAGAATAACTTCTGTGATCCCTGGACACTGAGTCATATCACCCCCATAGCCAGGCAACTCCAGTGGCTGCTCATTAATTTCAGAACCCAGTGCAAAAGGAACTTCTTGATGATAAAACTCACCATGAGCCTGCTCCAGTCTCTCTCTACTTCCCCTGCACATCTAGCACTGGCTTAGTCTTTTTCCCTCCAGACAACACTGCTGGTGTGATTAAAAGCTCTTGTTTCTACTGTGCCACAACATCACTTACTTTCCTGGTTTGCCAGTAGCTGTATGAACACAGTTTATTAATAGAGCTTGTGCTGTCAGAGCAGGAAAACAAACCACTACTGAGAAACTGTAATGTGTTGGATTTTGAGCAAAGAACAATTGATACCTGAAGATGCATTTTCAGTCCTGCAGCTGGATATGCAATGTTTAACAAATGTAAAAGTTTGTGGCCGTGATATAGCTGCTATTGTGTATGATGTCAAGTGATATTGTAATTCATTTCTTGTTTCTAACCAGTGAAAACAATCTGATAGATTAAGTACTAATACTTATGAATTAGCTCAGAGTTAACTTAGTGTACCAGAAAACAGGAATATCTAAAGTAGGTCTTCAAAAACACTTGAGAAGGAGCCATACTTTAATCTGTGAAAGACTGTCAGATTCCTGTTACTTCCATTACAAATCTATTGCTTGCTAAAAATCTGATTTGATGTCACACCTGGTTAAGCACCTTGTTAAGGCTCTCTGGTGTCCAGGTGTCCATTTTTTTCCATATTTAAGCTCTTAAAAAAACTCTGCTTTTGGGCCAACATATGGATTGATTTTTTTGATTAATTTATTTTTTGTTGTTGTTGGTAAAAAATATGATAAAGTTGCAAACAGAAACAGAGCGTCTCAGAAATAAGTTGACTCTCCAAATATCAATGCTGTTAAAGGCAGCTAACCCCATTACACATTCTTCTTACAGCCACAAGCAGCCCTGGTTTAGCAAGATTCCAAAGGAGTGAAAATTAATTAATGAGATTAGCTTTTCTGTATCACGTCATGAGGAGAAAGGTGCCAGCACCTGCCCAAAGGATCTTTCACTGAATATAATCCTTTTCTAAAGAAAACAGAAGAACAGAATTTGGACACACTGATCTACTTTAAAAATGCTTTACTGCAGCCTCTTTGTTTCATTCTTTGGTTATCAGTCCTGACAACATCCATACACAACTAATCCAGGCTTCTGTCCAGCCCAAAACTCTTGGAGCCCTACAGAATTCAGACTTGGAACAACCAATCAAAATACACTTTTAAACTCTATGACTGCTCAAAGACTGAAGATTAAAAATTATGGAAGATATGGAATTATACAGAATATGTAGAATTTATTATTTATAGAATAAAAACAGTTTATGTTTTCAAACTTCCACACAAGCACAGATGTGAGGTTATTACACTATCTCTGATACATAAAGTAAAATTATTTTATTTCAGTTGAAAGTCTGCCTAAGATCATCAAAGAGTTTTGATCCAAAATAAAGATCCAAAATAACTTTTTTCCACTCTCTAACACTGATATGGAGAAGCATAAGTAGGATCTCAGATAAATGTGAGATCCGGAGAGGCAATATCTCACCCAGAACTTTCCATGTGACCGAAAGAAATTAATGAATCAGATCTTAATTCTCCACCCCCACAAATGAACCCTAGCTGCTGGTTTAAATGCTAAGGTCACATGAGGGAATGGCTGTTGGCATATCATGGAGAGCTGTCCCTTTGAGAGGTGCTTAAGAACCAGCCAGAACAAGCTGCTGTATTGGCACTGACTCATGTAAGGCATGACTGGTAAGGCAGTGCTGGATGAAGCAAACACCTGCCATCTAACTTGGTCCTGAGGAGGTTCCCAAACAAACCTGATATGGAAGACTTGGGTTATAATTGCCTGTGGTGTGTCATTAAGGCAGCCCTTCAACGCAATATTCCCTTTGAGCAGAGCTACCATTTTCTGCCAGACAAGCAATGAATTTCTATTCAGAGGTGAGGCAAAATATGTAGGGAATTAATCTGAAAGACCCTACTGAAATCACAGGGTTGGGAGACATTTTTCCTGAAAAAGATAGATGTGTCCTAACAAAATCTGTTGACAGAATGAAGCAGAGAGGTATTATGAGCAGAGGATAGACTGTACAGAAAGAACATAACCATCACCTTAAAGCTGAAATAAAAATGGGGTGAAAGGTACAGAATATGAGAATAGGCTAGTATAGAAAGAGTCAGAATGCAAGGCCTCACACTGTGAGAATAAAATAATGTTGATTTCTGCAATGAGCCTGGAGATAATGGACTGTGATGACTGAATAAAATAAATTGGTCCTTGTTTTGATCTCATTATGTGTATAATTCATCAATGCAGTGCCTGTAAAAAGTGAAAGTTTAAAATGCCGCCATCAAGCTGTTTTCAAGTAAGCTTAGGAAATCTTCAGCCTATTGTGCAGAAAGCCAGTAAGAGTTCAGTGAACACTGTGCAGAGCCATTACCACAAAAGAGGGATTCAGATTGGAATTGGTACAGACACATAGGAATGATTAAGGGACTGTATGGCCTGTCTCACTAAGGCACGCTAGGAGACTGGGTTTGTCCAGCAGCCCAAAATGTGCAACAAAAGGGAGAAGACTGATTTGTCTTTGTGCATCAAGAAGAGAATGTCAAGCACTAACATTAAAGACAAGGACAGTGCTGAAACAAGGACAAATGGAGATAAAAATCCTGTGCATACATATATCATAACTCAGAAAAAAGTTTTTAACCTACAAAGCAACTGGGGGATCAAAGAGTAGGACATCAAAAGAAAGTGCTTGGCATGTTTTCAGAAGGATTCTCCTGTCCCTAATACAGAATCACATAATTGATGACGCTGGTATTTTGCACCATTCCAGCCCTCATGCTAAACCCCATGGGACAGCTTCTGGTATCTTTGCTTGTGTTTGACAATTGATCAGTCTTTCTTCTGTTATAAATTTTGCTGCACTGTTCCCTGACTGACCTGAAGAAGCCCCTGAATACTCCTGTTCGATCTGTTTGTGTCACAGGACCTGGGCAGAAAAAGAACTGCAACTTACCCACAGGGTTACAGTATACTCTGTACAACTACCTCAAGGAAATCATAGGTGAAAGCAAGGCACTATCATAAGTGAACAAAAGGGGTTGATCCCATAAGGCACTTAATAGAGACAGATAGGTAAGTTCAAGCCATCACTGAAGACAGACTTTAGAAGGAAGGAATCAGAAGGTATTCAGTGCACCTGTGAATAGAGGACTAAGATTATTTTTTCAGGCTGAGAGTCAGGGATACAGTAAAATGTTAGAGTATATAAAATGACTGGCATCTGAAGCTAAAGGCAAAACTTTTAGTCATTCATTGATTTTGTGTAATAACCAGATATGTCTTGTCTCTACCCAGAAAAAGCTCAAACATATCCAACATGCAATTTATGTACTGAACTATGTATATATAGATATATATATACACACTACACACACTATACACACACACACACACTATCTATATATATGCTATTTACTTATAAATTAAGGAAGAGAAAAATATAAATACTGATGTACAAAATGAAGGAAAAAAAAAGGCAAATAGAAATATACATGCCAGGTGCCCACTGGTATTTATACGCATTCAGTGAATTTGCAGTTTTATAAGGTTTTTACTTCTGTTCTACACCAAAACATTAGAAACATGTAATAAAATGTGTTCATTATTTATTATTGACAAACAAATTATCCACATGCTCCCCTAGAGTGAGAAAACTGGAGATAAACAATCTGCAAAGAAAGAGGAAACATAGGAAAATCTAGGCAAACAAGGAAGGAATACTTTAACAATTGGAAAAACATACTGATACAAGATAAACAGCCACTCGGGAGTCAGACAGATGATTTGGAGATAAATTAAATAGCTTCCCAAGAGAGATCAAGTGTTGGTACATATTCGTCAATAACCATTCAGAAGTGATAAGGAACTCTCCACGGCCATCTGGAAATGGCTCTAGCCAGCCTGGCCTGATTGATTTTATTAGCTGCACAATCTCATTTTTGTTTGATTGCTTTGTATCTGTATATGCATTAGGGGAGAAAGCATTTGCAATTTTCTCAAGTCTGCTGTTTGCTCCTCTGGACTATGCTCCTCTCCATTTTCAAAGTCAATACAATTTTTCTCCCCTCTAAGATAAGGCCTATTTTGCTCTGCTGTTCATACAGAAATTTCAAAGTATATCCTCCTGACAAAGGGTGGAGGGGAAAAAGAGCAGGATTTCACATTTACCCTGAGGATATAATGCAGAAAGGCAAGTTTGGTGTGTGGTGATGAAAAGGCCTTCCCCAGTGCAATCCTGGGTGATCCTAGCTGTTAACACTTGCACTGCAGAATTTACACTTATTTCTCACACCAAGGAATGTCTTACCCCCAGGAATATTTGAAGTTCCTGTTCATAGCCATGGAGAATGGGATTTGGCATTTCACGAAAGATGTAATATAAAAGTCACTCTGTCAAATATCAGGGAATATCATCTAATGCTTTAATGCATCTGAAAAGGAGAAGTTTCACAATGCCCCTCCATCTAATTAGGCCTCTAACATTTTATAAATCTGTTCTCCTTGTACACTCCTTCAGTGATTGCAATCTTAATTCCAAAACACATTTGAAACACTTTGGAGTATTTTCAATAGAATCCCTGCTCTCACAGCAATAAGCCATAAAATGTACATTTGAATTTATTGGTTAGAGCTATCAGTCCTGCTGAAGAGGGAAGGAGCAAAGAAAAGAAGACCAGATGAATAGTTTGGATACTATTTTTTATTATATTAGTTCACTAAAGCAGATGTAGTTGGAGTGATCAGTGGGGATATATACAAATTGAAACAGGCTATAAAGTTACAAGAATATGCAACATGGATGACACATTTACATTTTTAAGAAATAAATATTTGGCACAAATATGCTCAGGAGGGTTCTTTAAAATATGGCAGTGCGTTTTTACTAGATGAATGACTATTATTCTATGTATAAGACAAAAGTAGTGACAGTTATAGGAGTTTCTTTTCTATATTCATTAAAATAGCTATAAAAATTAATGTAAAAATGTGATTATAAATTGTCCTGTAGAGGAAAAGCAGAAGAACTGAGAATACAGGAGGTATAGGCAGACATCCAATTGATAGCTTTTTTTGTAAGTATGCTTACAGAACACTCACTGCAGCGATAGCTACGGGCATCTGTGTGCCAGATATTTGAAAAGCAATCTTTATGAAACTGAGATGACAGTCAGTAATGCTGATACTCAAATAGTATATACCCCATTTTCAAGCAGTTTGGGTATTCAGCCAAATACCTGAAGGTTGAATGTCTTTTGAGGAATTAGGCCGTCTGTGTAGCTCTCTTGGCCAGTTTCTTTGGAAAGTTTTGGTCTTAGTGGTTCAGTTTTGGAGCCAGATTCATTTTGGGGCCTAAATCTGTGGCTTACTCCAGCTTTCCAGGTTTTTGAAGGGGCATGAGAAACCTGAGGCTGGTGGGATGAAGGATGCAGAGAGAAGTCAGGATGGCAGCTCCTGCACCTGGGCTGTCCTGCAGTGGGGTCTGTCCTTGCCCAGCAATCCCCAGCCATGCACAGAGAGCTTTCTCACAGCCCCGGCCACGCAGGTGAGTAGGGCTGAAGACAACTCCACTTCTCTCAAAAAAACAGGCAAGTTTAAATTAGGAGCCAGCCCTTAAGCACACTGGTGGGACAGAACTATTAATGTTTTCTAAGAGCCTGATCTGATTTCCACTGGCATAAAAGCCAGCTATGGGTATGCTTAACTACAAGCCTGAAGTCAGATATAAATAGGCTTAATTATGGGCACTACATCAGTAATGAGCATGCTTAGCTATTTTATTTGTGTTCAGCCTTGTTATCTCTAGGGTAATTTTAAATTTTCTTGGCCTGTGTTCAAAAAAATTGTTGGTGTAATTTCCTATTTTTGTTCCTGTTCCTATTATTAAAAAGAGCAATGATGAACATATATATCTTCCAGGAGAGCATAAAGAATTCCAATGTGTTATGTTGGTCTGTTATGATTAATTAGCACTTACATGTCATTTTAATAACTTTATCTTAAACATCAGCTGTTAAAAATTATGTAAAGCTATTTTCATTCCCAACAACTTTGTGTAGTATTTCAAATTTCAGACTTTAAAAAAAGTACTTGAAATACTACTACTTTGGACTGTATAGCTACATTAATTAACCATACCCATCCATAATCAAACATATTCATCTTTTCATGGTGAAAAGGCAATTTCTTCTGCCTGCAGACAGACCTTTTTATTTGGATATAATATATCTGGCATTTATTTAAATTACAGAAAATAGTCAGTAGGCTGGCTCAATTCTTTCCAGAGACAGCAAAGACTTGTACATTTTAAAGTGGTGACTGGGTCTTCTTTCACATGAAACATCTACAAATTTCACTTTTCAATCAAATCACAATGACTTCTATACTCTCCAAAATTGTTTTTCCAGCATTATATTTCCTTCTTTGTTAAAATTTTCAGTCATTGTCCCTAAAATGTCTCAATGCTGATCACTTTCAAAGAACTTTATGATAAGACTATTTGAAATAAACTACAATTTTAAGCACAATTCATAAATTTAAAATGTAATTTTTTTTTTTCCACTTTCACATTGCTTTTAAGAACCAAGGATGTGCAAAAAACTCAAGATACTGGCAAAAAGATGGGAGAAGAGCTTGACTAGCATCACAAATATACCACTTCTTTGTACAAACAATGAAGATTTCAGTTCTAAAATTGTTAGCAAGAGAAAAATATTAACTGTGCACAATATAAATAATTTCTTGATAAATCTATTTCAGTTTACCTATCCACCTCTTGTTGAGTGTCTACAGTCCTAAACAAAATTCCCTATGTGATGTACATAGCCTGTTTTGGGGATTTTTTTTGTGGCTAATTCAGCACCTTTCTCTTTTTTGCTGAGTTTTCTTAGTCCTTTTATGCAACATAAGAGTTAAGATTATTTTTTCTCAAATAAATGATTGTAGAAAAGCTATGTCTAAAACTTTTGCTGTTTGCTGTCTACCAGGAGCTTGGCAGGTGGGGTGACAGACACTCCAGGACTATCAGAGATATGAAGATAACTGACTGAGTGAGTTAGCTTCTTGTTCCAGAAAATCTTCAAAATATGATCCATTTATGTTTGTGGTGAAATAGATTAAATGTGAAGGTTTTCACTGAAGCAGAAACATGGGTGATTAGGTGCACATTTCCAGATAAAAGGTTAAGACAATTCTTTGACAATAATAAAGAAAGCCTCCACTATCAAATATGTATTCAATGATAAATGTGAAAAGAGGAGGTTGATTTTGTTCATTTTAGCTTTCTTGTTATAAAGAAAACTGCCCCAGAAAAAGGCCACCACCAACCTTTGGAGCCAATATTCTCAGCAAATGTTGCTGCCTGCTACTTGGGCTACAGAGGCAACATAGATATGTTAATTACTCTAAGAATCATCTTCATGTTATTAAGAAGTCCTGTAGATCCAAAGCAGCTACACCAGCATTAGTCTGAAGAAATATTTAAAAATTATTCACTGAAAACCATAAATTAGAGAAAGATCTTAAAATATAAAGAAACAGGGTAGTTAAAAGGATACACTGTAATTTATTTTGCCCAGAAATCAGTGAACAGCTAGAAAGACTTCAATCCAACAAACATAACACCCTGTGTCAAAGCTACTAATGCAGCTAAAATGATACCTTAGGAACCACTCTTCTGTTTTCATGAGGGGTGAGGAGACACAGCTTTTTTCACCAAGGCCTCCTAATCTCAACATATGCTAAAGCACTTGGAAAAGGCATTCTGTGCATGCCTTCCCTGCAGTCACTTGGCTTACACAGGTGACACATAGCATCTGTACACTGGCACTGACAGTCACCACCAACCTGACAGGCTGACAAACTTCTATCCTGCGGCAGCCCGATCCAGGGTGCATTTATCATATCTTCATTTATATTACTGCTCATGCAAAGTAGATTAATGGTTGGCTCTAATTATAATGTAGTTTCACCTTTGGTTGAAGTACAGATTTGCTCCTTGACTTATTTAGGGCTGGTAAAAAATCTGGTTGTGACAAATTTTTCTCCGGGAATAAGTGGTTTCCCAGATTCCCTCAGTCATTGCTAAACAGTTAATCACCCATGGCATCTAAAGCTTACATGTTTCTAATAACCTGAAAAGAAACCTGAAAAAACCCGCCAAGTTTGCCCATTTTTTTTTTGCACATGCAGCCATGAGTTTTCATTTGAAAGGCTGCCCAATATGCCTGCTAGCTGGACAGGGAAATCACCTAACTTACTGCAGCAAGGCTAACCTGCTACCTACCTGGTGCTGGTAACTGAGTCCCATGGGGGTGTTTATCCTGCCTATAAAGCAGTATATAACCTTTAACTTTCTTTATAACCTTTTCAGAGATTGTACAAGCTTGTCTGGACCACAGGTCTCATGATGTTTAGGATCACTATAAATCCTTCAAAAAAAGATATTGCTGTTCCACATTCTCTTGGTTTTGTTAGGAGAACTTGCTCATCAATGCTCATCAATGCAAAGTTCCCCAATTAACATATCCCTTTTTTCCTCTTCTATCTGAAGTCCTAAGCCTTGCAAGCTGTATCTTTGCAAGGCAAAAAAAATATTCAATATATTTATCTCACATTCCTATTTACTTGTAGAGAACCTAAAACAGTTTTTAATTGTAAAAGGAATCTAATAGGAAAGGAATTTTTCTTCAGAAACTTCAACTCCCTTTTCTTCAGCATTAAGATCAAAAGTTCTCTTTCTTCTCAGAACCACACTACAATCTTCAGTAACTCACTGGAATCTCTTGCAAGTTTTGTCTCCTTGTCCTAGCCTTCAGAGATGCACACATTCACATATGAGAACACTTCTGAAAAAGCACTCAGAAGTGTGCTGCAGGTGCTTTTGTTTTTACCAATGGCAGGGGCTGGCATTCAGGATGGAATAATTTCCATTTCATCTGCTTCTCTGCATTACAGAAAACCTTGTAATTTCTTATCACTATCCTTAAAGCAGTCTCTCTTCCATCCTCTTTCATATCACCACGCCAGAATCCGAAATTTCAATCAAGAGAGAGAGTTCTTAATGGCTAAAGGCACTAACATAATTCCTGTCAGTGCTTATTATCACTTCTAGGTGTTTCAGTAACTAAGTTTCTTTGATTACAGAAATGAGTGGAGTCAGTATTAAGATCTTATACTGTAACTGAAAAGACAGTGAATTATTATGCTCATGTAAGGGAATTATTATAAAGGGTCATGTTTGAGATAGGTCTTCCATCTGCATGATGTACTGAGAATGATCAATGAGAAAATATGCAGGTCCTAATGAAAAGTATGATTGCTATGCTTTCTACACAACTTAACTTTCACCCCTGCTGACTCTGACAGTCACAAAGATCAAATCTTTTCAAATTTCTTTCACTGCAGTGTCAGAAAAACCTAATTTATGTTTTGAATCTCTGCGAAATTGTTCATTATGCAAATCCTATTTTGTGAAATAGATGTGAGAGTGACAGAACTGATTGAGGCTGTGTTGGGGGTTGGATCTGT
>WBNO01033593.1:0-14743 GCA_013400575.1 Peucedramus taeniatus
AGTCAATTACAAGCTTGCAATAAAACCTCCAAAACACTTTCCTTTCCTTTGGTATGGGTTGTATACAATAGAATATGCACTTCTCTTACACTCATTGACTAAAAAAGGAGAGATGTTCAAATGAGAAGAGACTAATACCTTGGAGAAACAGAAGATAGGTCTCAAAATAGTTGTACCTCCTGTACATTTGTGATCTCTACTGTAATCTGAATGTAGAAAAAAGATAACAGTCCTGAAGATGTACCTGTACTTGCAGGAAAGATCGCACCACATGAGTGCATGTGCATGTATCTATAGAGGATGGCACATGAATGATAAACAAAGGAAACTAATGAAACTGAAAATGATGAACAGAATATCTATCTCCAAAGTAGCATTAACCAGAATGAATGAAAACCAGAATTTCTCAGTGACAACAGAGAGGAGAATAACTATGGCATCTAAATTATCTACCATTGGAAAATGGCTTCCCCAGTCATGTGGTTGGATGTCAATTCCACACATTTCTTCTGTCTTTTTTATCAAATACTTAGCAAGATATCATTTTGGAGAATTCTGAAGAAACAGCTCAATATACTATTCTCCTACGTACAGAACTTTGAAGCTGCAAGAAGATGAACTCCATGTACATTTAAAGATGTGCAACGTCACCTGTGCGTGGTATCATAAAAATAAATCACATAAACCTCAAATGATGGATTTTTCAGTCCCACAGTATTTTGCTTGGTGTTCTATATAAGATTGAAAATATGGACTGATGAATAATCAATCTAGCATATGAATGCAGAGACTAATTTCCATGGTGAAATCGTCACAGGACAAGTGTTTTGGGTTATGTTTCTTTGTACGTAGAAGACAAAACTTGATAAGTCTTGGTCCCATTAAATTTTTTTCTACTTATTGGTAGCAAAAGAAATACAAAGGAAAGAAAGCTTAATTGAGATTATATTCCTTATCCAGTCAATGGAGCCACATAATTTTGTTTCCAAAGGAGCATAAAGAGGCAAACTATATTACTAAGCATAGGATATTTGATCATCAGTCTTCCTCATATCCTCGTTCTATGATTTGATACTTTGAATAAAATCCGACACTTATGTATATGGATATAGGCAAATTTCTGTTAGTGTCACACCTAAATATTAGGAAATTACCTGGTACACAAAATAGCATAACCTGTATACTTTTGACAAATTTTTAGTGACTAATACAAAACAGAAAATAAAATACATGCTATTAATTAAATCTTCAAAGTGTCTTAGTCGAAATAATTTTAAGGATTTGTATTATTACATAAATATTTTCCTGTCTGGTGCTCTATTTTGATCAATAGTTGACTTAGATTTCAATGAAAGAGATTGGATTAACCAAAGGGAAAAAAAACTATAAGGAAGTTAGGGAACCTTTTCTGAAATAGAAAAGTAATTTTATTTATAATATTAAGAACCACACAAGTATAGTTTTGCACTTCCAAATTTACTTTTCTATATACACAATTATAAATATTTGCAATGGACTTCTTCTGCAATTAAAATAACTCATTGGAACTGAAAATTTTACCTGAGAAACTTAAAGCAGAGTGTTAATTTTTATTATTTTTTAACAGAAACCATAGCATCAGATTTTTCAGATTCAAAGAATAGCTTTCCCACATATAAAATTGAAATATGAAATTAAAATATTAGTTTGAGACACACAACATTTGAAATTTGGAACCCTATCAGTTTGATGTCTCTGAAATGCCATGTCACAAGTCAGACAAAGCCAACTTTATACATGTAAATTTAGGACATGTGAGTAAACTTCCTATTAATACAAGTCAAAAGGGTTTGGACAAACTATACTGCATGGGGTTTAAAAATCAGGAATTTCAATCTCAAATATAATTTAAAAAGTTACTTTTCTGGTGACATGGCGGAGAGGAGGATTTATTTATAATGTTAAAATTACTTACAATGTCACCAATTTCTTTTGATATTTCCTATCATCTTTCACTTATTAATACTATAACTCCATGTCTCTCTAGCTACAAGTCATTTAGCAGGGCATTTTACATGGAAGTATTAACTCATAGCACTTGCCTGCATAAAATGGACATGCCCTCTATGCTACTGAACTAAGATGACAGCTACTAAGTTATTGTCATGTACAAACTTGTGACAGGAATGACATTTTTTTCATTGAAAGACATAAATCGCCACTCCTTTTCCTAATATCTGCTTCTTAAAAGAAAGGTAACAGCTGATAGAAGGAAACAAATCTATTATATGGTTTCTTTCTTTTTAAGCCTCCTGATACCAAAAACAAAGCAAACCCACCCCTACTTCCAAAATCAAATGAAAAAATATCCCCAAACTAAACAAGAAAACATACACCAACACCACCTACTACAAACTGAAAACAAAACCACTGAGCTGAATTAACAAGTGTGGACATCCACAGATATTTCCAATAGGAAAGTATTGCTCCTGAAATCTGTAAATCTAACACATTCTGCTCAAAGTTGAAAGAAATCAGCAAATCAGAGTGTGAAGATATTTTAGACAAAAATTTCTTTCTGCTATGGAATAGACACAAGGAAGAATAAACCCTATGTTAGTGACTTCAGAAAAGCGAAAAAGTTATGACAGGAAGTGATCCCTATACCAGCAGTGGTAGGAAACAGCATTCTGAGAAAGAAACCTGTAAAATTGCCCATATGCATTTGCAAATCACCTTCAGGGTAAATATGTCAGAAGTAGAGATCTTTGTTACTGGAAAACTTAAGAAAATAAACAAATAGAAATACAGGAGGGTGTCCATCATCAACAGAATCTTCCTAAATGTGACTGTGGCTAATAAGTCTGTCTTTGAACAAAAGAAATCCCACCAAAAAACAAGAAGAAGAAGAAGACAACAATGAAAATAACCCCCAGGCAAAAAAAAAAAAAAAAAAAAAAAAAAAAAAGAAAAAATTGAACACAAAACATTTAGAAGTCATTGTGGCTATAAATAATAAATATAGAAAGTTGACTTGCAAGCATTTAATCATCACAGTAATCAATGTAAGCAATATGATGCATTATAATTCTAGACTGGAAATTAATATTGTCAGACTTAAGCCATGCAAGCAGGTATCTGCCTCAGGTGTTCTAGGTTTTTTCCATAGTATATAGAGGCAAGTAACTCCAAAGGGCTATTCATCCAGTCTTAAAATAAGGAGAAACAGCTAGCTCCAGTTTGACAGTAATTCCAAGCATTTTAAGGCATATCCTGTTATATAAGAAATACTGCTAGAGCATCTATTTACAAAACTTTCACAACACTCAAAAATATTTACAGTTTAGTTCTGCACTGACTGCCTTATAATGCTCAAAAAATGCTCTATCCCGTGTGATGTTTAATTAGTCAGAAATGTGACTGCACTCTGAGATCTGAGCAGAATGTATTCTTTAATGCTGAGTGATTCAGTAGTGCAGTTATTAGTGGTGAGATAATGGCCTACCAAAGATGAATACAGATCCTTCTTTCTGCATGAAAGCTAAATGGCACCTGAAATGTTAAAGTTAGCAGAGAGAAAAGTTTCCTGTAATACCAGAATCAAAGGCCATTGAAATCTGTGGAAAGGATCTGATTAACTTCATTGGGATCTGATCTAATATTACACGCTTCAGACATATTAAAGTGATTAAAATATTATTTTAAACATGCACACAATTATTATCAGCAAATGTTTTACATTTTAGTGTTCTTACTCAACTACTTCCAATTCTCTGTCTTTTTTTCACAGCTACTACTTTTGTCTTGGTGTCAGGAAGTGATATCAACTGAAGAAAATGTTTCACTGTGCCTAATATTTTGGTGTGACCCTGAGAAATACAGCTCATGTCTCTGGGCAAATACATGATTGCACCCTTCACTTTCTCCTTCATTTCTCTTGAAGGTTTAGTTTTCTATTTTGTGCAGAATTTATTGTTAAAAAAAATACTGCTGATTTAATAGGTGTTTTTCCAGTATGCACTGGACTCTTCATGCTCTGTCTCTGTCAGTTGAGAGAAAATATGTTCTAACAGGTATTTCCTGTTTGCATATTGCTTCTGGCCTGTTGCCAACTTTTCACACTTCTTTAAGGACAGACCTCTGGCATCTATTCTATAGCTTCATTATTCACATGCCATTTAGACATGTTCCAAAATTCTCATATTTTTGTCTTACTGTTGAATCACCAGAGGTTCTTATTTTCCTTTTACACATATATACAAAGTTTTTGAAATATTCTGCTTAATTACACAAAAACATCATTTGTTACTTTGATTTTCAGGATTTGTGGGCTCCGTTTTCTATTGTGTGACTTCACTGAAGTCTCAAAGAAGACTGCAGAAACGGAAAAGTTGTAATGTCTAAATTAAGAGATACTGTCATGGTCATTTGCAGAGGTCTAATACAAAAAAAAAATACATAAATACACATAAAAGCAATGTTATACCAAAATTCTGCTCTGCCTAGTAAGTAATGACATGTGAAGTTATTTATTTCTTTGTTTACATGAGATGTATAAAAGAAGCCATACTTTCACTAGCCCTGGATAATTGGTGGAAAGTAGTGAAGAACAATCAGGCTGAGTTTCCTTATTTCATCTGAAATTCATCACTCTTATTTCTTCCTCTCAGGGTAATGTACAACTTTGTTGAATTTAAAAATTTATGCTTGTCAACCATAAAAAAGTCTCCAATATTCCTTAGTTCAGCATAAAATAAATAATTTCTTGCCCCTCTACTCTGGTCTTGTGAGACCCCAGCTGGAGTATTGCATCCAGCTTCATGGTCCCCAGCACAAGAAGGATATCAGCCTGTTGGAGTGAGTCCAGAGGAGGCCACCAAGATGAGTAGAGAGATAAGACATCTCCCCTGTGAGGAAAGGCTGAGAGAATTGGGGTTGTTCTGGAAAAGAGAAGGCTACAGGGGAGTCCTAGTTGTGGACTTCCAGTACATGAAGGAAGCCTACATGAAACACAGAGAAAGACTTCTGACAAGGGCATGGAGTGGCAGGACAGGGGTCAAACTAAAACAGAGTAGTTTACATTACATATTAGGAAGAAATTCTTTACTGTGAGTCTGGTGAGGCACTGGAACAGGCTGCCCAGAGAAGTTGTGGGTGACCCATAACTGGCAGCGTTCAAGGCCAGGCTGGATGGAGCTCAGAGCAACCTGTTCTAGGGAAAAGTGTCCCTGCCCATGGCAAGAGGGTTGGAATTGGATGGTCTTTAAGGTCCCTTCCAACCCAGACCTTTCAATGGTTCTGTGATTATTTTTCTTACAGAAAGAGATTATGAATGTTTAAACCATCAAAATAGTTCTACTATTTCAGATACAGATAACCTTTAGGGTTTTTTTCCTCCACAAAAAGGCAAGCTAACAAAAAGAAACAAAATAGACTAATTGACATCATGAGCAAGAAAAATCTCATTGTGAAACTTTTTTCCCTTCAGATCCTCTAAATTGTACAAAAATAATAACAACTTCCATGACTTTTAAAGGTTTGCTTTGGGCAGCCCTAGATAGAAACAATTCTAATATTACCTGCTGTAATACATAATACTAATTAAATATAATTTTCTTTCTACTTTTTTTATATTACATTTAATCTTCTTTAGGTTTTCCCATCCACTCTTGCCCTTTTAATTTGGTAAAGGATGCTATCTCACCTGCCTTTTGTATCTCCGGATGAAATTTTTTTTTCTGATTATTTTGGATGGCTTATAGAGGAGTCAAATATAAATTATACCACGTTATTAGTGGTGAAAATTTTAACTGACAGATGCAAAATTGTGTAAGAACAATTCATAAAATGAAATAAAAAACTGTAAGGAACTAATAGGAAGGTTCAAGCCATTCCTGGAAACACATTTTTTTGTTTAAAGGGTAAGAATATAATAGAGAAGAAAATAAAGCATTCAAAGTCTTAAAAGGGTTTGAACATAAAATATCTGTTGTCACTGAATAACATTCCTATTGAGGTAAAAGGGCCAATAATCCAGTTAAATACTCTTACTTCATGAAATGGCAAGAGGAAAGTAAAAGTAGATACCTCCCTTGTGTGAGCTTTCTGTTGGTTAATTACAGTGTAGCTAGAGTATGAAGACACCATCTGTTTCACCCAGACAACATTATGTACTCAAAGAAAGTATATGTATACTTGGAACAAAGTTGCAAAGAATTGCCCTTCTCTTTCCTCCATCTCCTCAAATATTTTTCTTCATTGGTTAGTGAAATAGTATGTCCATAGAGCAATAGTGTTATTAAGGTTGTGTAGCTATTTGCACATTACTTTTAAAATCTTTACTTAGGAAAAAAATCTCTGTTATTCTACTGAGAATATACACCCAAACTGTGCCACATCAACTATTTAAGAAGGATCACTCTGATTTTGAGAATCTGGACTAAAGACAAAGAGAAATGCTGAGGCAGTAAAACTTCATGGACTCTTTAAAGTGTCATTAGAACTCAATAGACTGCAAAAGCATGAAGAAACAAATAAAAAGCCTATCAGATAAATTTCTAAACTCTCTTTTCACATAAATCACTGCAAGTGTATCAGTAGCTGTTTTATAACTTTACACTCATGTACTATCCATTTTTATCTTGCAACTTCATTCTTATTCTGCATCAATCTATTTTTCCACTCAGCTTTAATGACTGCCTAAATAAATCCAGTGCATAATGGTCTCCCTCTCTGGCTTCAACACTAAATATAAAAGCATGTCTGAGCATGGAAACACACATGTGAGATTCTCTCAAACAGGCTCTGGAAAGGGGTAAAGTTGTAAAATAGCAAAAAAATACCTTGGAGCCAAGGGATTAAAACCTATATCCACAGCTTCAAAAATAAGCTGATGGAGCAGAAGCACTCTGTCACTACAAATAAAATATCTTTCTCTTTTTACTCTCATTCACATAATTAATTCTTCCTTTAAATTACTGTATGCACGTACATGTATTTGTCATACACATAGAAAGAATAAGAGTAGGGCAAAAAAAAGGGCTAATGCAACTACCAAGCACAGGAAGCACAATGAGGTAAATAGTGTTAACATTGAGTCTCTGTGTCAACCCATGTTAGAGATGTTGCTATCACTACACAAAATTATATTAGACTAGATCTTGCTAATCTTGAAAAAAAATATATAAATTTCACTGACCAGAGGAAAAAGAAGGTCAAAATGGACCTGGATCAATGATTTCTTCTGTTTCAGCAATAAAATGTCTAAAGGGATTTAATAACAGTTAGGCAACTGTTTAGATTTGTCATCCTGCTGCCTGTAATAAGATGATATAGCACTAGAAGGCAAAAGTGAGAAGGACATTGCTATTCCTGTGGAGCTCTTTTTTGTTTCATCCCATACAATCACAGCAGAAATGAAAACTCTCCACAGATGTCTCTGAAAGCAGAAACTCTTACTGATTAGAAAAGGATGGAGATTTTAAAATGCCTACATCACCTCCTCTGTGAAAAATACTTATCATAGTTCTAAGCATTCTTGCACTGCCCCAGCTGCCCTTGAAAACCAAAACTAGCAAAGAACATGATATTTTTTTTTGTTTGTTTGTTTATTTAAGATAAAAATATAGCTTTACAACAGATCTTTAAACCTGTGCTAATTCTTTCCCTTAAAACATTAGAAATGTTGTCACTGATTTCAAGTGTTTCCAGCACGACAATTATCTGTGAGTAAATTATATTATAAAATAAATACAAAATTAAATTAATCAACTTACTTGAAAACTGTATGGCGAATCCAGATTTACTGATATAAAAATCTGTGTCAAACTGGATAGTTACTATGTTGAGTGTACTGTGAATGCCTTCAGGAATAAGGGAGCCACTAATTTCTTTGAGCAACATCTCATTCTCAGGTGGACCATCCCAAACTCGAAGAATGTCATGGGATGCCTCAGTATCAAAAGCAAGAAATTGGAGGCTGGAAGAACAGCATGATTTTATTGTCAGCTTTAATATTACTCAACAACATAACTTTAACAACAAAACTAAACAAGCCACAGAAAAAAGCATATAAAATTTAACTTCACAGGGTAATTTTTATAATGTTTCACACATTTATCTTCAAATGCATGAAAGTTCAATACTAAAATGAATTTGAAAGAAAAAAAACTTAGAATATTTGAATTTGTTCACCATAAAGTCATATATTATTTTAGCCATTCAAATAATCTATAAGTATCAACACAATCTTTTCAGAAGAGAGTTTCAGTTTTTCTAAGACAATATTATATATCACTTTCTCATCAAAACAAATTGACTAAAAAGATCTGTGGAAATGCAGGTTGTGTTGTTTTGTTGCAGTTTTTTTCTTTGCAGTTTTCTTAATGTAGTCTTTCACTAAAGAGCTCTGCTGCCTCCAGAATTTCACAAAATTATAACCTATTTTAAAGCTCAGTTTTCTTTGGATAATGCTTATTGAAAAATCAACAGTTTCAACCCAAACCTAAAATGCCAAAACTAGTGATCTCCATCTTAAATTTTAAGCCGAAAATCCCTTCTTTTTTTCTCCACTCTAGAAGCAAGATTTGGTTATTAAAGTAAAAAAAAAATTGTTAAAATTGTAAGATTCATTTTCAGTACCTGACAATATTTCCTGGGTCTACTTCAATCACCCACATGCAACGCAGATTGTTGTCATAGGGAAAAGGATAGCCAGGAGACAAGATTCTTCCTGATGACTCTCCTTTAAACCGTCCTCCACATTCAGCTAATAAAAAACAACATTATGGAATGATCTTACAGCTAATCATCCGAGCAATCAATTTATACATCTACTCTTTTGTTAGAACAGGTTACACAATTAAACTGACCATATACCATAATATTAAAAACCAGCATATAAGGACTCACATATAAGCATTTCACCCTTTGCTTCACCTACTTACTCAATCCAAATTTCCTCTACATGAAGATGAAATAGAAAGCTACAATAATATTTAAGTCTTGTCTTCTTATCACTCTCCTATGGGAATAATTGAGCCTGTAGGTAGCTGCAAAACTTATGAAGTGATAGTAATATCGTAAAGAAACAGGGATGACAAAAATACAAAATAACTTTATATCTCTTCATATCTTAATTGTTTTATTTTATTTAATCTATTTCACATAAATGCAAGAGATTTTTCCTAGCTTATTGATATTTATATATAAGTAAAAATTACTAGTTTTACAATGTCTTTCTGATTAAAATTTTTATGTTGATTATTTTCTGACATTAACCAGATGCGCATGTATTAGGACTTTCAACATGAAGAAATTTTTAAGAATTGTTATCTTTTTTTAACCTAAAAATGCAATACTGCTTAGACACACTTAGATGAGACACATATAGAGAGAACTTTAAATGCCTGTGTAAATAGATCTCTACACAGATCATATCAGATCATACACATCAGATTTTACATAGATCTAAAAATCCTTGCAATATTTTTTCTTTATTGCATTCAAAAAATATATAAAGAAATAAAAAAATAGAAAATAGTAGAGTATAATACCTATGCATGATGGTAGAGGATAGTCCCATGCCCTTCTTTCCCCAGTCATACACTTTAGAAGGCTACTTCCATGGAGTGTGTAACCTGGATTGCATCCATAAATTATAGTACTTCCAGCAAAATGACCTTGGTCACTGATTTTATATCCAAACTGTGGCACACCAGGGTCCTCACAATGTGACAGCTCAAAACCTGTGTGAGAAAGAAAATGTTGTATTTACAGAATCAAACAGATAAATACATTAAATTCAGATTTTCTGGTTTTTAGTAGAAATCAATCATTTTAAACTACATATAACAACACCGTTAGGATTTCTTCTCTGTTATTAAGCAGTCTAAGCAGAATAACTGCCTATACACCTTTCCCAGAGCATGAACAAGCTGTGTCATAAATTCAATTTTCCTAAGAGTTCAATTAAAACCAGAAAAAAATCCATTATCAATATCAATAAATTTTTAAATTTTATGATAAGTTATAAACTGGAAGCTAAAGGGCCTTACTTGAGAATAGACATTTAAGTGCTCATAAACAAAACTTAAAAGCAGATTTCTCATTATTTTGCATAGTAACAACAGCAGCACAATAGCGCCTGTAGCACCAAAGAAAAACTGCTATTTTCATCAATCCCTACTCTAACTTTTTGTTCAGTAGTTCATAAATTTAAGAATGACATGCAGTTATCAATGATAGTGATGATAGAGAGAACTCAAACCAAACAATTCGGACATTTTTGAGACTTAAGAGACATGAAGCAAGAAGAAAATAAAATAACAATGCATTACATGGAAACAGGGAGGTATACTAACTTGTGGGGAAAAAAAAACTGCAATTTGGGAGAAAAATTTTCTATTCCAAATCAAGTTTTCTATTATTAACTGAGAAGCAACTTGAAATCTCAATTTTTTTCAAACCAAATAATTTTACCAATATCATGTGGCTTATAATGTGTTTGGACAAAAAAAAGAGAGCCTTTGTATCAGATTGCTATTCCTATATGTAGGTAATATGGGAGGAAATTAAGGGGTTTTCATGTCTGCTTTGTTCAGCAAATTCTTCACACAGTATCTGTCCATCTGGTCAACAGTTGGTAGCCCTTCACAATCTCCCCTCAGAGGTGGCATTACTATTCTTTATTGAAAAAAATCTTCTTTATTTTATTTTACAGGCAAAATACTTTTAAATGCATTTTAATGTTGGATAAGGCTGCTCAGGAAAAAAGGAAAATAAAATAATTATATCAAATGCTGTATCTTTCTGATTCTTCTTCAGCTCATTTCATGTGTGACTGAACTTGTCTCAGCCTCCATAACCCCTGAGATAAACTTTTCTCATTCCTAAACTATTATTTCTTAGTACAGGGTGTGCTGCAGAAGCTCTGAAAGACATTAAAGTGAGTCCCAGATAAAGAACCATTTTTAATAATTCTGAACTGGACATTTATTGTCCAGTTAGGATTACCTGTCTTCTAAGAAAACTTCTGACCACACTGCGAAAAGAAGTTCAAATCTGCCTTGATCCCTGATATGTCCTCATTTCTGGATAGCATCCTTACAGACTCAGAACCAAAGTCAACTTTTTAACTGATCCCCCTTTAGAGGGTGAACATGTAACTCCATTGCCTAACCATGGGAACTAGCAGCATTTTTGCTGCCCTGACTGCATGTGACCAGAGCAGGCAGAGGACATGATGCCTCAGCCAGGGCATGGTGGGGCAGTTTGTGTGGGACAGCACACACGGAGAGCACCTCTTTGAAGGCTGAAGCTTCCACGGGCCCAGTAGAGAGACTTGAACTCCTCAGAACTCAGCAAAGGGGCACTGGTTTTTTACCATCTGCACAGCTCAAGGATGCTCATTCAACCTGACCGTCAAGGCAGAATGGTGGGCACTCCTCTGAGCATAGGCTGCAGTTCTGACTGGGAGCTTCTCTCCTGGCTTATGGATTCACCCAGATAGAGCTCAGACTGAGCTCTTCCTTGTACCCAATCTAAATGTGCCCTCTTTCCATTTAAGGCCAGCACCCCTTGTCCTGTTATCACATGTCCTTGTAAAGAGTCCCTCTCCATCTTAGTTGTAAGCTCTTCTTAGGCACTGGAAGGTCCTAAAAGGTCTCCCCAGAGCCTTCCTTTTTGCAGGCTGAACAGCCCCAGATCTCTCAGCCTTTCTTCATAGGAGAGGATTAGAATTAGTTTGATCATCTCTGCTACCTTCTTCCGGACTTCATTTTTTCTTCAAATTCTACCAATATCAACAAAAGAAGATTCATCACTGTTCAGGCTAAGAATTCTTCAGGCTAGGAAAGTGTACTCTAATATGAATGTCTCAAAAGACAGGAAATGTTATTGATAAGGTTCAAGTGCTGGGCTTTGTTCTACCTTTATAAATATGAAAAATTAAATTCCTTGACACTTATATAGTAACACAGTACTGAACATCCTATCTTTAATCATGGGGTATGGTCCTATTCTATCACATGCTATTACAGAATATAATTATGAAACTTTCATCTGAAAAATAATTACATACTCTTTATTATCTTGAAATAGTTTCCTTTCATACTGCAAGAATTATGCTATTTTTATTAGAATTAGTTTTAAAAACATTATGTTGAGCTTTTAAATGGACAGTTTTTGGACAGGTGAAAAATGAATGATTTGAGCAGAAGGACAAAGAAAATATGTTGATAACCACACTGCAGAATTACCTTATAACACAGTCCTGCTTAATAAAAAATAGTTCTACATGACAATTCAGTGATGGCAAAAAAAATTATACACTAAAAAAGTCATATACACTACATGTCAATGGTCATGCGCTACAACTTTCAGAAACTGACACTTGGTAAAGAAGATGTATATATGTTCTTCCATATACCCTCTAACTTGGGGATCAGAAATATTTTTTCCTCTCCTCATCTTCATAGTTTAAGTTCATACATAGGTTTTTGCTAGGAACTTTTTTTTATCATTTTGGTTCCAAATTGGATTATTCTAAACAATAATCCAAGCTCAGAAACAAAAGCAAAGTAAATATCAGAGATGAGTCTTAAGAAGGAGAATTTCCTTTACTTATCACATATTCACAAAGCAATGCTTTTTAGATGCATTTTTTAAACTGCTCACATACTTCAATATTTTTTGTGCTAAAACAATTAACTTAAACTTACCCTGTTTTTTTTCTTATGTTCTCCAAAATTGAAAAATACCCCTCTAAAAAACGACAGTGATTTATGTACCAGGTTAAATATCAAAGCCAGGTTTCAGTATGCTATGTGTTTTGGGTTTTTTGAGGTACAGCAATGAAAGCATATTATTTTGATGAGTAATTTGCTGTTAACTTCTTCCATAATTGTCATTTAACTGCACTTTCACCTTATGAGTGAAGAATTTTCATTCCTTTAACAGTATCAATCTATTCCTACTGCTTTCTCAAATACTTACTGGTATATACAAGCTGAAAACCTTCATCAGTGCCCTCCATGTCCGAGTTAAATTCCAACCATAAGTGATTTGAAGTGCTACTTAGTGTCAGGCCTCTTAATGATGCCCCAGTATATGCTCCCAGCAGGTGAGCAGTGTTGTCTTTGCCATCATAGATCTGTAAAAAAATTGAGTTTTACAGTTATGAAGAAAGAAAAGAAGATGTCCTTTACTTACAAAACAATTCTGTACAACTGCATTAAGAGGAAGAACAGCTCTGTCAAGGGAGATCTCTTGTCAGTCAACCTGAAGTACTATCTAGATATACTATTTGCTTCTCTTGACTTAAGCTGACTTAGGTGAGGTGAATTTTCAAATGCAGTTTAAAATGTGTCAATTCATTTTTTACATGACAATAGAAGGGGGTAGAGGTGCGATATCAACTCAGGTTGTTTAGATCTCTCTGTTTTCTCTTTCACTGTCAGTATTGTAATACTGATCACAACCATCAGAAAACACCTAAAGGTGTTTGCCTAGAGGTGTTTGCCCGGAGGCAGATACACATAAAATGTGTAAATAAAATACACATTTTATGTGTATCTGCCTCTAGTCTGAGGTGGCACAACAGAAAATCTCACATATTCCCAACTTTGACCTCTTAAATAAACCTGAGGTGGCTTTTTATCCTGTGAAGACAGGTTAAAATATAACTGTGAAGTAAAAGGAGACTAGGAAATAAATTTAACCACTGCTTCTGTAAAATGAAAGAGTATTGTAATCTATATGTAAATCACAATACTGCATTTTTATTATTTATTTTTCTTCAAGTATTGTTCTTTTCCATCTATCAGAATACTAAATATATAGAACAATCTTCTAATAATTCTCAGGAAATTTCCCTCCAAATCTGGTTGCTTTAAAACACCACAGGTTGTTGTATTCCTGTAATTCCTAAAAAAAACTTCCTATAATTTAACTATAATTGCTCACCCAAACATTATTTCCTGTAGGATTTATTTAGGGACTTCTATAATAAATAAAACTTTGATTGATGTAGTTTATGAAAAATTTCACTTGCAAATCAGTAAATTGACCTGTGAATAATTTTCAAATTGCAATAAGGGGAAATTGTAAAGCCTTATTAAAAGGTACCGAATTGTTGGCAGTTCTAAATTCTATTTTAATTCTATTAATTACAAACAAAGTTTGCATTTTTAGATGGGAATCTTCATCAGAATTACATAATAGCAAATACACCAGCAATAGAAGTAAGGCAACAAAGTAAATGTGAAGTATTATGATGCCTGTTCCCTATCTGTAAGAATGAGTCACAGACCTAATTCCTATTTTCCAGAAATCTTCATGTCTCTAGTATTAACAAAGGCTTTATGTTTAATGATATACTGAAATAAAACAAATAAGTGACTTCTAGCTACCTGTAATGAGTAAATAATTGTACAGGAGTTTAAGATGCACAACAACATGACTTGACATAATTCCTTGGTTTTTAGTGACACAAACAAATAAATTCCAATCAAAATTAAATTTAAAAGCCAATGTCCTCATATGGAATAAAATTAAGAAATCAGAGAAGTAGAAAAAATTGCAATTAATGCATATCAACCAAAAAATAATTTCAATATATATAAAGCAGAATTAAAATAGATGTCTTATCTCTCTTAGAAACTCATTTAAACTATACTGATATCAGCAATCAAGCCAGAAAAAGAAAAAAAAACAAAATTAAAGACTAACCCTAAAACAAGAAAAACAAAACCAAAATCAAAAAAAA
>WBNO01033597.1:0-13511 GCA_013400575.1 Peucedramus taeniatus
AACCTTTTATGACATGGGGAAAAAGCAACATACTACCAGTGCTCTTCTCTCACTGGCTTTCTGAATAAATTCCAGCATCACTTATGAGTGTAAGCTGGAGAGCAAGTAGTCATACATTATTTCACCATCACTTTTCCAACTCCAACTGGACAAAAACAAACAAACCCAAACACGTAAAAAGTCATACCTAACAGGGCTTTTGTCTTTTCTGAAAGGACTTTTGCTTCTGGAGCGACGTCTGCTAAAAAGAAAGATCAACAAGATTACAAGAAAACCTTCCGATATACCATTCGTGGTTCTACACAAAACCTATTAATCATGCAGTGAAAAACAGAGAAAAGTCAAAAACCTTGATTTGATGCTGTGAGGCAGACCAATCTTCCCTCTGATGGCAATGTTGAATTTTGGACCAGAACTATGGCAGAAGAAAAGACAAGACACCTGAGTACTTGAATTCAAAATTTTCTGTCTGTACTCACATTACACGTGCTCACCCACCCTTGCCACTGAACTTGTCAGCATTTCCATTAGCAGCACCCACAGCATGCATAAGATTATCAGCTGGTTATCAATACATGCAGCACTCCAGACCATAAGGCACAGAATATGATCCCCTCCCACTTTCACCTACATGACAAAATCCCAGAATATGCAGGACTCTTCATGAGACAGTCAGTCACAGCACATTTGTATATGCAAACTATTTTGAGCTACAGTTACAGTTATAACCATTTTCACCTGTTTTTTTTTGTTCACATGCAAGTTCTACATATTGATGACTGCAAAGCATAACATTCATGGCCTGGAACTCAGCTTCAGAGCTTTATGCCAAGTGGTGCTGGCAGGATTACTTGCTTGAGTGTAACATTTTAAAATCAAAAGTTCCATGAAATTTAAGGTGCAAGAGCAAACCAAGGTGGCTCCAGGCAGACACCTGCAAGGAACACATTCACTAATGGTGTCTCGTCTCTAACCACTGAAGTGCTGCAAATACGTAAATGAAGCTTCCTTAAAATTCCTAATGGCCATCAAACCACAGAAGTAGTGAGCCCAGCAGTCAGCCTGTATACAGACACATAACCACAAAAGGAATTCAATCTCTTGGCTGAATCTAATTTAATTCTCCAGGCATCACAGAGTCTCTTAAAACAAACTGTAATCTACCCTTTGCTTCCATGTTAAGTAAGTCCTCTTGTTAGTTAATGGGGCACCCAGGAACAGACTGTGATATCACCAGTAAGATTGATCCTATCATGTTCTCCCTGAATTTGGTCTCCTGGTAGAGAGTTGTTCAAAAGGCAAAGAACAACACCTGTTAACATTCTTCCTGTATCTCCACCAAGCGCAGAGGCACTGCTGCACAGACTGAACGCTGTGCACTTGGCTTTGGCTTTCCATCTGTACACAACTGATTCTTTCTGCTGTTGCTACAAATTGATGTAAAATACCCTGAAAGACACAGAGGGCTGAAGACATTAAGTAGTCTTTCACTAAATCCATTTGGCCACGCAATTTGTCTGAAAAACATCTTCTTGCTCCTCAGTGGAGCAGTAATGCTTAGAGTTAAACTCAGCATCCACCACAAGGAGGAGAATGCCCATTTTTTAAATGTGTCATAACACAGGTGGAAGTAGTTGGCCAAGATCCAAAACCGTGCTGGCCGAGTTAAAGCAAGGAAAATATGGCCCTGTACAACACTGGAAAAAAAAATAAAGAAAAAAGACCATTTAGAAACTACTTATGAAAAGAAGATAACTACTTACTGAGAGAAAATAAGACATAAAACACAGGCACATGTTGAGATGAGATCACAGTTGATCAAAACCAGACTTTTTTTTTGCCTAGGATAAATTACTCCCTTTCCTGCTCAAGTCCGGACAAATTATTGCTGGGAGTGTCCATTTAGGTTCTTCAGTATCTATGGCACAACTGCCAAAAGCTGCCTCTGGAAATACTAATTTCCGAGGCTACCTTCTTATCAGACATGGGACTACCTTGCGCCTTCACATCAAATGTAAAATATGGTGCTCTCCATTTAATTCAAATGCAGCCAGACAATTACAGTGACTCCAGAAGACTAACATTCAGACCAACTAAACAATAATAAATAGTCAAGACCATGAGTTTTCAAGGAAATGGTGAAATAAATATTTTAAGTATTCGTCTAAATCTAATGAATAACAAAACCAAAACACAAACAACTGAGAAATAACAGTTTTCAAATACATGCACAAAGGGAGGGTGGGATGGACGGAAGAGGAAAAAAGGGCAGGGAAAACCCACAACCCACCACAACTCAAAAAATCTCCATTTTCTTTCTTGACTAGTACTATCTTACCTACAGAACTCTATGAGACCAACATTAAGGAACCCGAGACCACTGGAACAGACCAAGCAGAAAGCTGCCTAGGGCAAGGTGAGAGCCCAAATTACCTTCTCAAAATCAACAGTATACCCTTTTCAACAGTATTCTCCCTATGTTTTTCTAAGGAGACTTCCTCGCAAAGCTGTAGATCTCAAGTAAAGTTTCTTCATTGCTTCTACTGTCTCTACAATTGTTGACCGGTTCCTCCTAACCTGTATGGAAACACCATCCACAAGCCATTAATCTCTATGTCTAAGAGTCACCTTTCTTTGTAAGCCAAAGTCCTGTGTGCAGCCAAAGCACACACTTTAACAAAACCTACGAGATGCCACGCAGCCCAGTAATGGTCAGGTCAGAAGACAGCCAGCAAATTATCAGCTTTTACCTACTCATTCATAGTCAAGATTCTGACAAAAAAATGTTGGACAAGGCAAACTTTGGCTAACAAAGAGTAGGAGAATCACAAGGAACTTTCAGCCGTCATTGTAATAAACCTGTTTTTTTTAACAGCTTTGTCTAAATTTGTGGTTTCAGAATAGAAACAGGATGGTCTAAGTGACTTCTACTGTATGTTAGCAGCAGCTGGGATTTGCCCAACAGATGTCTGAGCAAGACTACTCAGTCAAGTTCTTTCCCCTAAGAGACCAAATAATACAGCTACACTTAAGGGACAACATACGTGAAAATAAACCTGAGAAAAAAAAACCCTGTGAACACTAAGCAATGCAAGACAGTCACCTAATTTTAACCTAATTTTAAAAAATTAAAGCATTTAACCACAATTTCAAGCTCAAAGTGAGAAACTCGAAATTTTCAGGTTTTCTGTAGCACTCTCCTCTCCTTTTCCTTCAGAATATATTAAACTTTCTCACTACTGCTGAGATGCCTCCTAATTGCTCCCACCAGCAAAACCATCTCAGTTTACAGATAATCAGCTTGAAAATGAGACTTTATAAAGCTCATTAGAAAGACGACAAGGAGGAGAAAGAGTAAAAAATATAAAATAGAAGCCAATAAGCAATTTGATCTAGATATTGCAGTCAGCTACAACCCTGCCAGCAGTAACTCCAACCCAAAACCACTGGAATGGCCTCACAAGGCGAGATTCCAGAAATAAATTCTCCAGCCAGAAAGAGTACTCTAGCAGTCACTTTTCAAACACTGAACTTATGCTACTGATACACAGACAACTTCCTCAAATGAAAGCTCAGTATTGGTAGATCCAAAGGTGGTGGTGATGCAGGAGGCTTTATCTCCAAAGTTTTCATCTCCCTGAAATTCAGCATCTATTATACAGATTTAAAGGTGGGTCCCTGCATTTCAAGAGCCTTGAACAGGAACTCTTCATAATCCCTTCTCTTTCACACATTTAGAGCCAAAACTAGAATTCTGGAATCGCAATAGCATGTTTATCATTTTAAGAGGACCACTCATCATCTACAACTGAATGACAGCAACTGCTTGCTGACTGCCATCAGTCAACACCAAAGCTGCTGGGACACATGTGCTTGCCCTATACCAGTTTTCCACAAAACCATCTAAACACACTAGAATTCTACTTGGTTAAATGAAAGCAATGATTTGGCAACTGAAGCAGTGAACAAACTATCAAATGAATAAGCACAACTATGTACCCTCAGAGCATACCACATTATCCCTGCTTCTTGTTCTATGTGCCTCAACAACAGAGCAATCACCCAGAACAGCTACAGGAAAGTTTCAGGATAGCAAAAAAGACCCCTTGCAACTACTTATCTTTCTGGGATAACATATCTCAGGGCATTAAAAACAGGTATGGGTTATTGTAGTAACATCAATACTTTCAATCACTACTTGCAGAAATTATTTTGGAAGACCAGAACACTGGAACTCCCAAATTTCTCCAGGTGAAAAACCTTCTCACCCGGTGACAACAAGAAAAACAAAGAATAAAACCCTCCAACACAGCTGGAAGAACGCAGCAACTCCCAACTACAAGATGAAACAACGGACATCCTCTCCACACAACACTGCACTGGAGGCAAGGACACCAGCAGGCTCCATATAAAGAAGGCTGAAATTTTTGATCAAGATCCTCTGTACTGTGAGCCACAACAGGGGCACTGGCATAACCCAACTAGCTACTGTAATCTTACACATGCGATAGAGGGAAAACAACTCTGCACTGCTGAAATCTTTACAGCTGAAGTCCAGAGCCATGTACAAAGGCTCTGATACTCAAGACAAAGGAAAAGCAAGACTGATATATTATGATCCCCACATACACAGGACTGATGATGCACAGGATGCCACTGCACCTTAGAGGACCCAGGAACTGCAGCAGGTTTTCATTATGAAAATGCCAACATCCAGGTGACTTGGCACAGAGTGAGATCCTGAGATCTCAGGAAGTTTTTGTTTGTAGCCCAAGAGTACAAAAAGCTCCAAGAAAAACATTAATGTTCATAAAACTGCATAAGCGTATAATTTCTGAGAAGATAAACACAGTCTGCTCAAACATCCTGAGAGATCTCTCTATCATGGACGGCATTATATGTCATGATTAAAAAAATACATCCTTTTCAAATGCCTTCTTTTAACATTATCTTGCATTCCAAGATTTGACAACAATTGAGATGAGACCCAGACAACAGCAGAGACAAACAGCAGCCTCAGGTAATCAATGACATTCAAATATACAGTCCAGTTCTCACTAAGTTTCTGCAGAGAGAGGCAATGGGAAGCAAAGGGGAGAGTCGCAGTACAAACCATCAGAAATTGTACTGATGAAAAAACATCTTTTGAGAATTGATTTACAAGTGCCTGGAACCACCTATTGTTGAAGTTCTATCAAGGTAAATATCTGAGAGGAATGAAAGAATTCTTGTCAGCCTCTAAACAAGTCTGAGAAAAAAGCAGGGCAAATTTGCAACACATGGGCATTGCTAAGACAAGATGCTCCCAGTATGGATGCATAAACATGGAATATGTTTGTGTGAATATCCATTTATGGAGTTAATGTTCAAGAACAGCATGACAGTAAAAATCTTTAGTAATACCAAAAAAAAAAAGGGGGGGGGGGGATGAGCCTGTAACCAAATTAACAGACTACTATTAATTTTTTGACAGTTAAACCATTGAGTTCATACACTTTAAATAGTTAGGACATGAAGAGAATTTGGTTGTTATACTGATTTTGTAATAAACTTAGTTTTCCACTCAGCTGTACACATTCTTTCATTTGCTTTCCCATCTCTGTGTTTGGCTAAGAATGAAAACTAGAAGAGGAACATTACTATCCTCTTTTTCACTCTGTATTTATTGACATTCTTCAATAACCTCTCACTTTCTTTTCTATTATAATTATTGACCAATTTAGAAAGCAGAGAGCGAAACTTTAACCTTACACATTGTAACAATAAAGCAGCACACATGCAACTCTGAACAAATAACCTACTATGGACTTCTATAGCGGCCTCTGAATCTGCGATCTCTACTTCTAGACCGGCTGCGTCTGCGTTCTTTGCTTCTGCTCCGTTTCCTTTCCCGACTTCTGCTCTTTTTCCGTTCCCGATCTCGGCTCCGTTTGCGTTCCTTACTTCTGCTCCTTTTTCTGTCATGGCTTCGACTTCGGCTCTTGCTCTTTTTTCTCCTGACAAAGAAAAGGGCAACTTCAGTTACACACACAGTTCAGTGTTACTTACCCCACATTTTACAGCTCCTCTAATGTCACAGATACTGATGGGAAAAGTTTGTACCCGTTGGTATTTATACTTTTTATTGTTAAATGGGTGGCTAAGCATGTCAGCAATCTCCTTTCATGAGCCACATGAAGTCTGCAACAGCACATTTTTATTTTAAATTTTTTAATTGCTACAGAAGCATCCAACATGCTTTCAGAAGAGTAAAAGGACTAAAAACCCATTTCCTGTGTTAGACCTAGTACACAGCAGTTGCAGTACTTCATCTGGTGTTCAAACATACTTCATGATTTTAAGAATAAATTATACAGCAAAGTAAAACAAAACACAACAAAAATAGAAAGAAAGAGGCAAGTCTGGGGGAAAGGAAGGTTGTTTCCTCTTAATACTCCCTGCCAATAGTCTTTAACATGCTGCTTAATAGTTTTGCTTCCTACTTGCTACTCCCACTCTTAAGCCACTTGCTTTTTTTAAGTCTATGGCTGTTAGAGGTTTGGGGCAAACTGCAGATTTTTGTAACTTTACCAATTTACTTAGAAAACTGAATCTTCTAAAACCTATATGTCAATTATACCTCATATTTGAAAAATATGTGCAGTGAGCAACTGTTCCATTACTGCATTTGGATTGTTCACAAATTTCTTCCTCCATTTCAGCCTCAGACCACCAAAGCTTAGTCTCCTGGTTTCTAAAATATATCTGTATGTATGTATAACACACATGTTAAACAGATGCTTGAGCCATTACTTAAAGACAGCAAAATAATCAACTTTGCTGCTAAACTTTCAAAGTGTGAAACATCCTTAGTCATTGAATTTTTCCTCTTCCTCCTTTTGGGCCTTCTGACTGCATATATTATCTTTCTCAACATGGTCACTCATACTCATAAAAATTCTTTTAAAAGGGCATGTGGATTACAAAAATTCATCCCTGTGGCTTTCTATGGCCACGTACAAACTAAGACTTCTAGTTAGTTTTAACTTCAGAAGTAATAACATCTCTCACTTGCCACATCTAACTGGACCTAATTATTAATGGCTTTTACTCTCCAATCTCCACCTAGGAAGGCCCATTCAAACTATCTTAGTATTTATCGCTGAAGACAAACATTTTGCAATTACATTTTAAACACTTGAATATTTCTTCTTTTTTTTAATCTGCCATAGTCCATTAGTTTCTTTAATATTTTTGTATGGACAGAGAAGCCGCTGCATCAAAACCTGATATTCAGAAGCTTCACAATTTCTGATCGTTCTCTACTTCTGCGTGGTGTCATCAGAATCACTTAACCCCACTTCCTGCTGTAATACAGTTTGTGATGGTTAGGCACACATTGTCCCTCTCCTCTAGGATCCATCATTTACGAACATTTCCTCAAGATAAAACCCTAAAGCACTCACTATTAAAATAGCTCTGAAAAACACTCCCTGAAGCTCACTATACTGACCAGCAGCAGTAACTAGTAACTGCAGCCACTATTCATCAATGACAGCAGCTATTCCCCATCCAACAGAGGGAACCTGCCTTGCAGGCAAGGACTCCCAGCAGTCCAGATCCATGCTCTGCCTTCAAATCACAACTGAGCTGGACCTACAGTACAGACATCTAGTAAAAATGAAGATCCTTAATTCTTCCAATTAATAAAATGGACATTTAAGTATGATTTGACAATTACTGAAAGCTGTATATTGTTATTTATTTTTAAGTTTATGATGTTTGCTGTGGATTTACCTGACAGTTTGAATCTTATTTCAGCATTAGCCCAACTGAAGTAGATAAAAAATACCATTTGGACACAATTTGATTGCTTTAAAGCAAAGCAAAAAGTCTTGCAAACCCTACATATACCCTTGCCTTCAGCAACAGAGGACACTGTCACACATCACAAACAAAATAGTTATTTAAAGATGATGGGGAACAAGAACTATATCAAAATTAACTTCTAGGGCTTAAAAATATTGACAGCAGCTGCTTTTGACAGCTTTTGGGGTTTCAGAGGTCTCAGTAGTTAGCATGAAAATTATTTTTACTGTATTATTTAGAACACAAGTAAAAGGTATAATCAATTTTAGATAATTTGATTCCAACCTAAGTCTGACCTTGAAATGGAATTTATAATTTTCCAAATATTTACAGACTTGAGAAAAAACTTCCTTTGGAGTACTTCAGCGTGTCATCTGTATGATTTCAGAAGGTGACAACACCATACATGCTGACTACAGCGCATTTCTGTAATACACAGCTAACTTTTTACTCTTTTGTCAATTATCAACTTTGTATTTTTTCTTTTTACATCAATTACCTCTCCACCAAATTATTCTTGTAAGGTAAGAAATTTATTTCTTACCTTACAAGGAATTACAGACTACACACCTTTTGGGTATCAGCAGGTGTTCACACCCTGGAATTATGCTTGCTGAACAAGGTGGGCTTGTACTCTTAGTTTTTAAAAAACTTGTATTATCAATTTAGAAGCCTTCAAAGGGCAGGGACGCAGAGAATAGAACAAGGCGATTCAACACCCTAAACCTTTTCAAGAAAGCACTGGTGTATTTAACTGCTTTCCACTGCTACAAACCACAATTCTACAACAAAATTTTTAAAATGCAAAATCCATTGCATACTTAAAGTAACAAAAAGAATTTAAATATGCTGAACATACTAAGTCTGCATTTTTATCTGATGCTAGGTGAGTGTTTCCACAATTTTGATTATATCAGTTACAAAGGGTATTAACTACATTTGTAAACAAAAGAAAAATTCCAAATTGCTGCAACTACAAATTCTAAGCTTTTTTGAATTATTTCCTTAAACACCACTGACATGGATTCACAAGTCCACAAAAATCAGCAGCCTCTACACAAATGTAGAGAACAGAGAAAATACTTACTTCTTGCTGCGTTCTTCATGGCCATTGGCACTGCTCAATTTGTTCTCATCCTAAGCAGGGTTGATAGAAGAACATCGTGAGGACGAAGCGGAAATATTTCAAGTGGTCAAAGGGTAATGGGAATAGGAATAAGAAAATAAAAAACAAAAATTTTAATACTAAATTACTTGTTTACAGTTTAATGTGGAAAGATTTTAAAAATTTAGGTAGGCATGATTAACCACTTTGCTGCTTAAATTTAAGTCATACAATTACAAAATACAAGACTTACATCATTTAAAAGCGTGTATTAAGTTGTAGATACTTCCTTACATGGTTTAGAGAACAAGTTATGCTGTAGAATTCAGCACTCAAGTGACTAAATGTTATTTCTATAAAATTTAAGAGGAAGTCTGAGGTGTTTGTCTGAGGGTCTGAGCCCCTCTGATTAATACCAAGGCTATATCTCTGCCTAAGCCCCGTGGCTACACTAGCAGCCAGCCACTATCGATTTCCTGTGACCGATGCCATTCCCGAGATCTTCACTCATTTTCGCTGAAGAGTTGTAAGAGCTTGATGTCACCTCTGTCACACATCTCGCCCTGAAGCAAACAGGGATTCACACTGCTTTAGTAACGTCGACTCCCAAGAAAGCCATCAATAATCCACCAGTCCAGCCTAAACATTCCCTATTTCCATACCTGTTTACATGGAAAATATCCATGTTAAGCCAGGACACAAGAATTTTAACACAACAGTTCACAAATTTCTCTTCAAGATGTAAACATAACTGCTAAATATTACATTAACTAAATATACCACTTAAAACTTACAAATGCTCATCCAACATTCATGACATGGTTGTAATAAACACTGAAGAACAGACAAACAATAGCTGCTATATAATTATATACTGGCTTTACAGTTTAATCACATTGGTTACATCAAAAGTACAATTCCTACGCGACTCAAACTTATATACATTTCTTTCAAAATCAGTGCTAAAGCATGCAGTCTGTTAACACTTCACCACCATCTGGTGGAAAACAAAAAAAAGACAGTATTCATTTGCTGCTGGTTTAAGTGAAAGACATCACTAAGCTAATTGATAAAAATTTCACAGAAAAATTGACATTTCCTAATTAAACAACTAGGACAGAAGAACACAAGAGCTTATTTTAGAGTGATACCGCAGACTGTGATACTGTCTTTTACTTGCTAAGAACATTCTATTCAGGGATCCAAGAATTTCTGTATATTCATTCACTCAGCAATTGATTTTCATCTGCCCTGCTGAAAGATTAACCGCCTTCTGCATTAAAAGCAAGTCCCACTCTTCTCACACTGAGCAGACTGTTCGAGTATCTACTTGCCCATGGGACTGGTGAAAAGGTTATTCTTGGAACCCCGCTGTTTTCCCAAACCACTGCATTCACCTTGTTGCTATACGAAACTAGAGTTCACAATTTTAGAGGAAAGGTTTTAGGATTTTGGTTTCTGGGGTTTGTTTTGGTTTTGTTTAGTTGGTTTTTGGGTGGATTTCTTTTGTTTTGTTTTGATTCTGTTTGGTGGTTGTTTTTTTTTTTTAACCTAGGGGACCACGGTACAGCGATACGTCACTCAATTACTACCTTATGATTGACAGTTCACACTGGAATCAAAGGTGAATTCATGGGAGTAGAGGTGAGATATCGTTAGGCAAGTCTACAAAGAGAGATAGATGGGCATTTATTCATCACGCTGAAGTGAAACTACTGCACAATATAATTACATTAACAGTATATATTAACTTGAAAGTTACATGTAATGTATGTCCAATAAGATAAATCATGAGGGCTCCAGGGATGTTAGTTTACAGTTCAGCAGTAGTTTCATGAATAATGCTAATTAAGGTAAACAGGACCTCACTGGCATATTTTTTCTCACCTTCTTGTAGGGAGCTTCAAGCATTGCTTCAATATCAATATCATCAGCCATTTTTCAGGACACCTGAAAGAAGCAAATTCCACTTGAGTTGGAAAACATCCTTGTGCTTTATATTCCAAAAGCTTTTGTTTAAGAGATCACCACTGCATTGGCTCAAATTCACTAAGCATTTACAAATTTGGTAGGTATTTCCAACAAAAACTGGAAGCAAGTTTTGCCCAATGAGACGGTAATGAACGTGTGCAAAGTAATTACAGCTGCAAACAACAAAATGTGATTGAACACCATTAGCCAGAGGAAACCCAGAGGCATTCCACAAATTTCTTTCAAAACAAAGAGCACAGCATATTTATGACACAGAAACACAGCTCTGGTGGCCATCTTGAGAAGTGCTAGAGCTTCAGCAAAGGATAATGAACAACCAGGGAAACCTATTCACAGCTCCTAGCTTTTGCCACCATCATTTACCAATCTCAGCATGCGGCCACCCTGGTGCTTTAAGAAATGCAGCCTCCTCCATAACAGGGGTCACAGGAAAACAGTTAGGATTCAAGCACTAAGAGCTACTAAAGCATACACAAAGTCCATCCAGTCTGGAACTTCACATCTCAAAACAAAAACACCCACTACACCAGATAACACTTGACACTGCAGACATTTTGGGTTTAGCTGCTCCTCTTATCTTCTCATTTCAACCCCTTCATATAATTTTACGTTCACTATACTCTGAATCACTTTGACACTTGATTTCCTCTCCCTATGCAGGTATGCTATTAAACACCTCTCAAGAGTATTGGCATTAAACTTAGATATTCAACTTCGTCAAATCTCTTAGTGGAAGTTTCTTTTCTTTTTCTGTCTTAAGCTCCAGAATGGCCAGTCCTCTAGATCCAAGACTCACAGTCCAACACTGAAGATTTGTGTGTGCACAAAAAAATGGATTTTTAATCATAAAGGTTAGTTCTTGCACCTTGTCTACAGGCAGTAGAACTGTGCTGTCCCAAGACTTGGGCAGAATAACGAAAATGCTCAAACACATCAAGATTCTTTACACTGGTCACTTATAATGTCGTAATTGAGACTGCTTTACCAGAGCTGCAGCACATCTGACCCTAGCCTAGGGATACATTCTAGAATAAAACAACATCCTCAAGGATCACAACACTGGAAGTTCACACTCAATACTTAACTGAGGCACACTAACCTCATTTCCAAATTATTAACCTGTTGGGCTGTAGTGCTATCACTTACAGATATGACTATCCTTCATTTAAGTGTAATGGCTCAATTTTACTTTTTACTACAGTATTTATAGTCAGCTTTTCAAGCCATCTACATACATGCACGTGATTTAATTCACAGCTGTTCTACCAGTATGTAGTATAAATAGTACATCAGTATGATTAACAGCATGAAAAAGGCAAACGCAGAATTCTACAAAAAAAATCCCACCAGTGACAACTCCCACCCAAAATTACATTTCCAGATGTGTAATTTAGCCAACATATGGCGCTACACTTGGGGAGTAATTTTTCATCCTGAAGAGGGGTGGCCATAATAGGGAATCAAATCCTGACTGGCATGGAAAAGTGCAGAAGGGATGACTATTACTGCATTCACCCAAATAATGAGTGAATGAACTATCATCCAGTGGATTTAAAACAATGGTCCTTATTCACAAAGCATTTAGCCATTGAATTCACTGTTGAAGGGCACTGTGGATCTTAACAAAGAAAAAGAAGCACATGCAACGTTTAAAAAAAAAAACAACCATAAAAGTTTAAAGAAAAAGGTTTTCATTAAACAAAGGCACGCCTCGTGACTCTGAACCACTACTAAGCGCACACAGAGAGAACTGTCAATGTGTGACTGCGCTGTTCATTCTTTTTTTGGCATTTACTGCTGGCCACCATCATTGAATCTCCTGAGCTGCATGGACCTTTGGCCTCACCCCAGCAATCTGTACCCTTTGTACTCTTTACAAAACAGTCCAACTTGGAGAATACCACGTTATCAGAGTACCTTCTCTCTACGTGTAACCCAGTCCTGTTATCAGCCCTACAATGCATACACGTAATGCTTATAATGATGCTACATACAAAGTTGGAAGTATTTTTTTAAAAACCGCAAATGAAAGCCCTTAATAATTTCAAATTATTAGAAAGTCCTGACAGATTTTTAAGTATCTTTCATTAAACACCAACGCTCCAAACAATTTTCCTAAAAGCCTTTCATCTTTCTCAAATAAGCTATGTATGACTAACTTGTTTGTAGAGGGGGAAAAAAATAACAAAACCAACCAAACAAGCAAACAAAAAACACCACCAAAAAAAACATGCCAAACCATCAAAATAAAAAAGGAATGAACTACACTTGAAATTTTGTGGATCTACAAATAATGTAAAAGGGACATGAAATTTACCGCAACTCAGCTCAGTCACTGTTTTGGAAGAAATCACTCTCGTTCTGCTGTACTATATTACATAAAAGGAATTTTAAAGGGTCCCGTTCTCAAGATTATTTGTTTTAGAAATTCAACGAATGACAACTCGCCACGTTTTGCATGTAATGTCCTGGAAGAGCATCAGGAAACTTTAGGGAGGACTCCGACGCCTCAGAATAGGAGCAAGCCTCTCAGCAGGACCCATACATCTGCAGGCAGGTCCCAAAA
>WBNO01033597.1:13565-62703 GCA_013400575.1 Peucedramus taeniatus
AAAAGGGGCCCCCCGCGCCCTCCCCCCCCCGCCGTGACCGCCCTCCCACCTCGCTTCTTTCAAAGGCCTTCACTCCCCGCGCGCCCGCGGCGGCCGGAGCTCCCCCACCTACGCCCCGTCTCCCTGCGCGAACGGCCCCACAGCTGCTCACGCCCGGTCCCTCCGCACCAGCGCCATCGCGGGGAGAGAGGGAACGCTGGAGCGGGGGGAGCCGGGGCGGGGCAGCACCACGCCGGGGACAGCCGGGCCTGCCCGCGACGTGGCCACGGGAACAACCAAACCGCACAGGACCTGGCCGCGGATCGCCGGTCGCTCTGGCCCCGGTGAGGCGCAAAAAGGCCCTGCGGGCAGGGCCGAGTCGGCCATGAGAACGGGAGGGGCGCAGATGCCCAGGCCACAGCACCTCGTGGACCAGGCCGCCGCTCGTCCGGCGGCGGGGCCCAGGGCCCACCCGCAGTTACCTGCGCCGCGGGAAGTGCAATCCTCGCTAGGGCCCTGAGGTCCGGCAGCGGCAGCTCCGGCGTCACTGCCCTGGCGCTGGGGAACGGGCCGGAGGGCTTAAGCAACTTCTTCAGGCGTCTGTATCTTAAGTGGACGACTGCGTTCAGGCAGCCCAGGGGAGCGGGCGGCGAGGGGCGGCGCAGCCGTGAGTTGGTCCCGGTGCCGGAGTGACCCCGTCTATGGCTCCGCGGCTGCTCCCGAAATGGCGCCCGGCCGCTCGCGGCTCCGCGCACGGCACGGGGGCGCCCAGCGCATCGCGCAGGGGCTCTCGCGAGACGCACGGCCAAAGAAGCCCCTACACGCCCAGGCTCGCCGCCTCTCGCGAGGTATCGCGCCCGGAAGCAATGGCTCAAATGCTCGCGAGATTTTGGTAGACAGGTGGCCTTGTCACGCGTCTTTGCGCTCTCGCGAGGGCTTGCACGCGCGCCTGACGCCCTCCGGGAGGGGCCGAGGGGCGGGCGGATCTGTGGCTACGTCTCAGGCTTGGGCCCAGCGCCGCCTTAGTGGTCCCGCGGCGCGGGTACTTGCGAGCTTATGGGATTCCGGTGCGTTCGGAGCACCCGTTCCTTCCCTGGCTCTGGGAGAGCCGTGTCCCAAATCCTTCAGGACGTTCTTGAGCCCCATGCCGAGGCCTTTAATGGGCTCTTGCTTTCCAAAAATCTAAAGTGGATTAGGTTATGCAGTGGACCGGAAGATGAAGTTCCTTCACCAGAAATTGTGCTGAAGTGATGATTTTATGGGGTCTGTGGTCTGATCTTCGTCCATTTGGCTGAGGGCTTGATGTGGTTCAGTCAGATTAGCAATGCCCGAAGGTGTTCGGCCGTACCCTTCTGCCAGAAACTACACCTCTATTCATGGGCCAGAAATGTCTTGCAGATTTTTTAGCCACTTCAATCCCAAATGATACAATCTGTCAATGACCTGTTCTTCTGGTGCAGCTTTTGGCCCAAGCTACTGCAGGTTGCTGGAGCCTTGAAGCTTAACTCAGAAGAGAAGTAATATTTTGTGAAAAAAAGCTCCTCCTGTCTCATTAACAGTGCTTTGTTTCCCCTCAGAGCTCATAGAATGGTTCATTTGTATTTAAATTTAGTAATACGTTTGGGGCAATCGTTCAAGGTAGGACAGATAGCATTAAATGAGTTTCCTGCTGCAATCAGCATGAAATTGTTGCTGGAGAATTTTAGGTTGTGGGGTTTTTTTTTGTGTGTTTGTTTGTTTTGGTTTGGTTTGGTTTTTTGTGGTTGTTGTTGTTCTAGAAATCTGAAACAACGTAAAGAGAAATTGTAAACAAACTTTGCCTCCTGAAATTATATTTTTTCTGAAAATCCCAGGCTACTCTCTCATTTAATGTTATTTCTAACAAAGTTCCTGAAATGTTAATAGCAGAAAATGATCCTGGGGCTCTAGAGTTTGGAACATTTAGGAAAAATGATCTGTTTAAAATTAAAAACGAAACATGACTCTAATAGGGTTTTTTTCCAGCCTAATAATTTCTGTACAATTTGGTTGTAAACTATATTACTAGTCTTCTCATAGACAAAATGAGGTTTATTGTATTTCTTCCCATGCACTGCTCTGGCTGCTTGTCCCTTACCCCTCGGCTTCCAGTCAGCCACCAAGTCTGGTCTAACCACTCCATGTTCCTTGTTCCCTCACCTTGTGATTGTGACTGAAGTATGTGTATAGGCTCATGTTGGTGGATTTACCTACAGCTTTTCTCTGTTGTCATTTCCCTGTGGAGCCAGGCTCTGGAAGGAGTACACAGGGGGTTTTTTTTGTCTACTCCACTAACACACCCCTTGCCCTTGGCTGGTGCCCAGGCAGTGTGGGAGAAAGGATGCACGCCCACGCTTACAGTCCTCACAGAGAGGGTGAAGGTGGCTAATGAGGGATCTGGAGTAGCAAACAGCTGCACAAGCTGCATGTCCAGCCCTGTTGCCAGACCCGGCGTATCACAGGAATGCCCTGGCCCATCGGCTGTAGACGCTCAGCTCCGCAGGGCTGTTGGCGTGGTCACTACGCACTTGTCTGGATTCACCTCCGGAGCTGAGGGGAAGCTCTCAGTAACATACTTCCTAGAAAAGGTTTTCTTGCTTGTGGGATGGCTTGATCCGGAGGAGAGACTGGCTCTGCAGTGCTAAGACATCATGCCGACTTATCGCTGGTGTTCCTTCCTCTAGACCCGGCTCTGTACTCGCGCCAGGAAGTTCGTTCACCTAAGGCGCCAGGGTTGCGGGCAGGAGTTTGTTTGTGTTACCCGCGCTGCAAGGATTAGGGGAAATCTCGCAGAATTAACTATCAAAGGTAAATAGGCGAACGAAAAGGAAAAATTCAGTGTTCCCACACCGGGAGTCGAACCCGGGCCGCCTGGGTGAAAACCAGGAATCCTAACCGCTAGACCATGTGGGATCACGTATAAGCGCGCCTTGCCTGCGCCAGCTGATTCCTGCATTGTTTCGTTCTTGTATTGTCTCCTGCCTGCGCTGCCTTCTGTCTGCATCGCCTACCCGCGCTGCGCGCTGCCCATCGCTCGTTGTCCCCTACCCGCTGACCACCATTCACTGCTCCCCGACCTCTACCCGCACCGTTGGTCAGGATCAGGGAGTGGGGTGAGGGGTGCAGGGCCGCTCCCTCACTTAGTTAAAAGATGAGGTTGGAGGTTGACAAAACTGAAAAAATAGGAAATTACTAATGGGAAGATGAACAAATTAAGTACAGCCTAAAAAAGCACAGAAACTTCGTAACAGCCACCGATGTGCTCAGAAATAAGCACATCGGTGCTTATTATAAGCTGAGCAACCACAAAAGCAGGCAGAAGAACTGCACTACCCGGTTTTGACTGAGAACAACTTTATCAGACACTGGTACAAGGGAGGTAACAGGTGGCACACCGAAGTGGCTGGCTGCGGATATGCGGGAAGAACTGACTGTTGAGCCTGTGGAGGAGTAATGCTGGATGTTGAAAAAACTTCAGAATCAATGTACCTAAACCATTTAAATCTTCCAAGATGTAACACTGAAGCCCTATATGTGGAAAATTCACATCTAAATAGGCAAAGGAGAGAATTAGGACTATTGTAGTGAACAGAGTGTAAAACCAGTGGTGGTGATAGTAATGTATTTAGGAGGTCAGATTTGCTACCAAGGCAGAAGACATCATTATGAAAAGTCTCCAATTACCTCCACACCGCATGAGGAAATGTCACATCAGCATATCATGTGCTTGCTACATTTAGATATCACAAAGGCTTGCTTTTTGGAGCACCTGGTTGGAGAATATAAAAGAAGCAATGGGGTTTAATGCTGAGTTGTGTGAAGGGCTGTTGGAACAGTCATGTATAGCAGTGAGTATAATGTATTCAATCTGATGACATTGAAAGAACAACATCAACAAAGAAATTCCTACCTCAAGAGGTTATTAAAAATGAATAAACCAAAAGGATAACATGGTTGTAAGAAGCATGGAGATTCTAAAATTACTCAGAACACTTGTATCGCCACAAATAAAAAGCTATGGCTACAAAGCACCATAAAAAAGGCTATGGAAATATTAAATTAAAAATAACATACCCTTCAAAATGTGAAGGTGGCATAGACCATGTCCATATGCCAGCAGAGAAAATCCTGAATAGGTTATAAACTATCAAATTAATCTGACAGTAACTACAGAAGGTAGATTTGAGCAGATTCTGTTTCCTTGCATGGATCCCAACTGCAGCCCACTGACCTGCACGAGGTTGCTAAAGACGTGGACAAGGACTGGCTGACAGCCGCACAGCCCAGCTTTTTTGGGACACAAAGGTCTAAGTCTGTCTCTGACATGAGGGGGAAATTTGCTCCCCAAGGACTTGACAGCAGTGGTAGAGAGATTTGAGCTTCTTCCATGTATCAACCTGCCTGTCCTCAGCTTCTCTTCTAGGTTTAGACCTAGATGAATCTCTTTCTCCTTCCAGAAGGCCTAGTGAAATGTCAGTATGAGCAGCAGTGCCAGCATCTACGCCCCTCCACTTTTGCTTGCTTAGAAATTGCATGTGAGAAAAGGGCGAAGGTTTTCCTTTGTCAACCATCCCTGAAGGTCGGGACCTGGAAGAGGCAGAACTTTGGCTTCATTTCAACTGGCCATGTTCATGCTGCTATCTCACCTGTCTGTGAAGCTGTTCTCAGGCCCCCAAGAGTACTAACAAGCCCTTGGGCCAGCCTCACTTAGGGCTTGCATCCCAGCCCTGCCCAGGAGCCCTGGTTCACACCAGCCCTGGACCCTCAGTCCCCATCTAAGCTGTGTTGAGGTGTGCTTGTCTCCAGTGCTCTCACCAATGTGCCCATGCCCATGGCCATGCCCAGCCCTGAGTCCCTCTGACCTACACCTGGAGCCTGCCTGCCTGACCTAACCTCAACTCTGCCTTGTTACTACAGACCTGTCATGGGCTGGGTCTGTCCCTTGTCACCATCACTGGTCTCATGCTGATCCCAGCCTGCAGACTAACTTGCCAGGTTGACCTCAGACTTGCCTCATCCCTATGAGCTGCTCAGCAGTCTGGGCTACCCATGAGACAGCCCCACCATGGTGGGGCTGACCATGGCCTCCTGCAGATGTGCTGTTCTGGGGGACTACCTGCAGGTTGCATGGGGTGGCCGCCTGAGACACTGCTCTGGTGTAATCCCAAGTGATTCCTCTCTCCTCTAAGAGCAGCTGTTCACAATTAGCAGCCTCAAAGGTACATGGACAGAGATGCGCAAGTTCAAGCTGTCAGCACCCAGCCTGAGTGCACAGCACCCAAATTAAAAGATAAGAACCTGTTTTTTGAGTTGATCTGCTTAGTAGATCTCCAAGATGTTTAAAAAACTAACAAAGAGCAGCCTTCAAAGGGGTTAGCCTAAAGCTGAATACCTACATGCTGAGAGGAACCCAGCTTGCCTGTCAGTCAGTGCAGCATAGGGGGACATTGAGCATTGCAATGCTGGCAATAACAGGTTTAGAAATTCCACTTCCCCCTGCAGTTATGTGGTAGAGCAAAGAATTTGCTGCTGTTCCCACTGAGTTCAGCAGGAACATGGCTGGTCCTCAAACCCTTGACTGTATGAGAAAGGATAACAGATAAAGAGTTATAACCCACTTCTAGTGCTCGTTATTAGGATTTCTGTTTTCAGTATATATTAGTAAGCAGGTGATGTGCAGGCAAAGCTCAAGATAATACCCGAGAGCAAAAGGGATGGAATTAAAAAAAATTAAATCTGTTTTATTTTATTGAAAGGATACAGTAGCAAATAATGTGCATACATTCAGTTAAGAACACTTATAAACAATGGAAGAATTTTTTTGTGTTAGTTAAGAAGAACAGGAATAATGGGATGAAGCTGAGAAAACTTAGGCAAAAATCCCTAGTGGGATTTCAGATAGGTGTCTGAGTGGTCATCCCAGAGACAACAAGGCCAGAAAGAATTATCCCCAGAAATGCCTCTGCACTAGTCAGAAATGGTGAAAGTGATCTCACAAATCCACATCTTTCTTTAAGTCTTGAGACCTGACTGTGGGACCTTCCTTCCAGGTTACTCATAGAAATGGGGATTCAATTATTTCGTCAAGGCTTGTGAGAAAAAAAACATCCAACTGTAGGATTAACTTGAGGAGTTACAGGTTCTGCCTGTGGCTAAACAATAAACTCAGTTCTTGCCAAGTACCTACAATATTACATTCTGTAGCACAAACCTCAGCCAGCACAAAGCCAGATGGGCCAAGCAGCATGTGCAGCCCAGTGGAAGAGCAAGCAGGGAGGTACAGGGAGGTGGCACAGCTCTGTCTCTAACGCTCATGCTGCTGTTTGGGTATACTGGTGGTACTAGCTCAGTCTTGTGTCATAAGCCCTGGCCACAGGCCTCTCAGCGATCATCTTCTGCTCTAGAGTCCCCAGCTCAAGGCTGCTGGTGGTGAAACAGTTTCATGTTTTCCAGAGTATAATATCTCCTGTGGGGCAGAGAGCACTACTGCCCAGCTTGACCAGTAAATCCTTAGCAGAAATATATTTGAGAGCAGCAGAGTTTACCAGAAACAGAGAAGTATGGAAGGCTGTGATACAGTAGAAGTCCTTTGGGAACCTGTAAGTGATTTGGTGTCAGGAACATAAGTACCTTATTTTGGGGAGTTTTCATCCCTCAGGAATTTTGAAGTAACGTAGGTCAGCCTCTGCTGGGGACATTTTCCTGACCTTCACTGCCAGCAACCTCAGAGTTTGGCTGATAGAAAGTTACCTGGGAACATGGACCTCCCTTCCTGTGTCTTGTCTAGCCTTGGGACAAGGACTACCCTGGACAGTAGAGTTGATCTGATTCACAAGGGACATCCCACCTCCACCTTCCTCCCCCGTTCTTCTGGCCCATCCTGGAGTGTGGCTGCTCTCATTCTCATCCCAGTGCTTGCCAGATCATCCATCAGGCCAATACAGGTTCCTAACTGTCAAAACACCTCTCACTTTTATTCCATGCCAGTTTAATGAGCTGATGGGGTTCACCCAATCTCAGATGAACACCAGAATCAGGACTCAGAGCAACAAGAGAAGCAAAGGACTTGTTGGACCCTCAGCTCAGTTCAGCCATTTCACCCACTGCACCCTTCCTTCCCATGCAAGGGCATGTTGACATTGTACCTAATGTCCCTCCCCTCTTGGCAGCTCTCCTCTCAAAGGACACCACTCTCCTTTCCTTTGCTGCGGGGAGATGTTACCCCTGCTATATAATGCCATGGCTTTGTCAGCAGCCAGGGCATCACAGTAGCAGGGAAGATGGCAAAAACCTTCCCTGTATGTTTTTACTCACAATCTGTTTTAGAAAGCAGGAGAGGAAACAAAGAGCATTTGCTGTTCCATCTGTTTCCATGTCCCATACTGCATGGTTGGGTTACAGCCAACTGCTGCATTGCCAAGCAGTAACGCTATAGCACTGCTGCTTACTCTGCAAAGGAGCTAAAGATGGTACGGCTGAAAAAATTAGGAGAAGATGATTTTTTAAAAGCCCCATTACAGAACACCTGGCTAGTTATATAAATTTACATCATGCCTGCTATGAAAAAAAAAAAAACACCAAACCGCTACAACCTGCTGATTGGTGCTTAAAAAACATGTATTTTTACAAATGGTCCAATATCTCCAACTATCTTTATCCGAAGGACTGCCCTGGGCTATTCAATATCATCATCTTCACAAAACAGACCGGATCAATGATCAGGGATGTTTTTTCTTTTCCTCATACTTGCTAAGACCATTTGGCAGAGAGAACTCTCACAGCACATAATTCAAAGAACTTCAGCCAGCAATGCCTGCAACTAGGTCAGCCTGGTTCCATACAATAAGATCTTTGAGACACTGGATACAAGATGTCTGTGCTGAAATACTGGAGAATTCACCCCATATGGTGAATTTGAGCCCAGCTCAAACCTCTAGCTCCCTGATACGGAGTTACAGATGTGTTGGTTGGGAGGGACCTTTGGTTAGCATTAGCCCAAACTCTTGCTTGAAATGAGACCATCACCAATACTAGATCAGGTAAACCACAGCTTTGCATAGCCAAACCTTGAAAATCGCCAAGGACAAAGATCTCATCACCCATCTGAGTGAACTGTGCCCCTCAATCGGCCTAGCACTTTATCTTTGTTGCAGCAAAGAGCTTCCCATGGTGAGCCCATATGTAAATACTCATAGGAGCATCTGGGAAGTAGTTTGACCTATTTAACACACGGCTTTCATAGAATGTTTTCTGGTATTATTGGCTCCCTCATCACAAGAGCACACCAAGCTGCTCCTGTTCCCGTCCTCCTTTCCAGCCATGGGGGCTTGGGGTGCTGGAGGCAGGAGAGGATGACAGATGCATGACAGCGCCATACTCACTATGCAAGAGGAGCAGAGAGTTTGGTGTCAGTAACCAGGGTCAGCTAGGGTTGAGTGACTGCTGACCCAGTGAGTGGGTCTGGCACAAGCTTCAGTGGAGTACAGCTGAGGTGAGGTCAAGGCTGAGGACCTGAGCTCAAATGCAGCTCAGAAGTAGCACAGGGAGTCCCCAGTGAAGCATCTCCCAACTCATCCTCCCACCATTGCCAGTGCCCTGGAAGGTGGATCCAAGGCTGCAGCTGCCCTGGGGCAGTGCTGGCTGTAAGCCTAGCCACACAGACCTTGCCAAGCATTTTAGGCATCTACTCCCAGTATTACTGGTCTCTCAACAAAGGGTTTTGAGACTTGACTGGAGCTGTTCCTCCCTTCCTTGCTGTACATGGAGACAGTTGCTGTGGGTCTGGTGCTGGACTGGACTGGTTCCAAGCTGTGCAACCCAGTTTGTTAATAGACACAGAGCAAGGGCAGTGCCTGCTGGCCCAATACTCTAGGTCAGTGTGCTGGCTGTGCTCACATCTGTAGTATATCTGCCCGGGGATTGCCAGAACTCTCAGCCTGGGACATACAAGCAGGACAGCAGCACTGCAATCCCAAGCTTTCCATAGCTTTAGCATCACTGGTTCTTCCACACCCCCACATGAGGAAGATATCTCATGCCAGGACCTCCACCTGTCATTTCCTGAAATGGAGTGTATGCCCAAGTACGAGCACCAGATGAGCAGTTTTATGAAAGGGTGTACAACTCCAAATACAGTAACTTCCACTTGGGAGCAGTATCTGAGGAACAATTCAAGCATGATCTCAGGCAGTTGCCTCATTTTGCAGTTCTGCAGTGACAGTTACACAGTATATCCTTCAGCCAAGAACAGGCAGCAACGAGATGATTTGGTCTGGAAACACTGATCTCTTACAACATCTTACAGTGGTCTGGCGTTCACAGCCTTACAACTCATGAAGGCTATTTCTTCTTTTATTAGCAAGAGAGCCAGGGCACTCTGTTCTCAGAGACACTGCAGTGTTTTTTCCATGCTCTCAAGTCACTTCACATTCACCTCCTGCTGCCACTTTTGGTGTATTGATAACAGGCCTCATGACTGGTGAGCTTGGTCTCCCAAGTATGTGTCACAGTGACCCACGTGTATCTCTGGAGGAAAACTGCCTTGTGTTATTGCACCAGGTACCACTAGCAGAAGTTTTCCTCAGCCCAACTGTCTGAGCTATGAAAGTCTCTGAAAAAGTTCCCACAAAAGAAGCTTTTCCTTTAGCTGCTTCATTTTCCCTCTCTGGGATTACTCCCCCCCCTTCCCTGAGTCACTAGTGCATCACTGGCACCTTTGTGCAAGGCTCAGCCTCAGAGCAGTCTGTTGTGCCAGATAATTGAACCTCCTATCACCCAGCTTTCCTTCTCCAGCAGTGGGGGCCTCTGCTCCCAAGAGTGTCCTTGATGTCAGCAGGTGTGTGACCCTCCTCTAGTGGGGGAGGTTCTGCCTTCAAGATGGCTTCCTTGATCTGCATTTTGATGCCCTTCTGCCGTGTGACTTTGTGCAGGTCAGCACAGAGCTGCCAGCTCATGAGTTGGACTGACCTGAGATGTCACGTCAGTGTGTCCTTTATGTCCTTGAGAGCCTCCAGTTTGCCCGTTTGGGCCTGAAGAGAGACAGGATCTCTTCGTGCAGAACAACATCCCAAGAGTTTGAGCTGTGGCAGCCAAGTGATGATGTTTAGGTTCTTCAGCAAGGCTGCCAGAGGTGTAGGTGGAAAACAGCCTACACATTATCATCGAACCTGGAAATATGCAAAATAAAATGAGAACATTGCAAAAAAAAAAATATTTTGTCTGGTCCCTCCTGTAGCCAAACTTTCCACTTACTGTGTCAGGTCACTCATTTTGGGGGCCTGGAAGCTGGGCCTTCTGAAACCTTCCATGTCCCCAGCATCTATTTTCAGCATGTCCAAAGGACCTTGCTAGCACAAAAATGACAATCAAACCGTTAAAATTCTTACACACTAAGTCTGTGTCTACAGGAGCCCTTGAACAGAGACTACCAGGCTGCTATAAGCATTTTCCCAGCATTACTGTTTCCCTGAGGACAGGTATAGCCTGTATTGGCAAAGGTAAGCAAAGAGGGATGACGATTTAATCATGGTGGAGCTACACCAGCAAATTTTTGTTTTCAACACAGACCTGGTTCAACTCCTTCTTTCCTTCCCTGCTAGCCTGTGCCCCAGTCCCTGAGCTTTGCAGTCCCACAGAACTCAGTTTCTCCTGCCTGCTTTCCCGTATCACCTCAGGCATCTCCAGTAGCTTCACAGCCCCTGTGGGGGTCCCATTTGCCACTCACCCCCAGCTTCAGGGACACACTCTCCTCCCCTCCCTTCCCCCTCCCATGAGCACAGCGCAGCTGTGTGACCAGCCCACAAGTGCAGCAGCCATGATCTCACTGTCTCTCTATTTGCTATTAAAAAATGCAGTGGGACTTTTGTCACTGTAGGACACAGAACAAAGGACGCGAAGCAGTTCTTTTCAAGGCAAAAGAAAAAGTGTTTATTAAAATCTGACTCCAATTTTATATTTTCTTGAAAAGCCAGTGTCATTGGAGGGTGTCATTGGACAGTGCCACCTCCTCAATGCCACTGGGCAATCCAACAATCCATCAAGTTGCTCATCCCCCATAAAAGAATAAAAACAATAAGTTATTTACATAAAGTGTATAAGAAAGTTCTATATAAGAATATAAACATCAGAAGGCTTTAGAAAACTTAAAAAAACCAAGGCAACAGTCTTTCATGGGAATGTGTTCAGATTAAGTTACTCTCAAGTTCTCAATAGTGCCAAAACACCATTTGAAAGTGAGCGCAGAGTTGTTCTGGGTGGGACCCTGACCATTGGCTTGCATGGGGTCATTAATAAGCTGAATGGACTAATTTCTTACTGTAGCAGACATTTGCTCCCTGGTGTGACATGGGTCCCAAACCACTCTGTTAGTGGCAAAATCCACCAAGTATCTGTCAAGTCTTGCGCCCCCAGTTATAGGGTCTGAGGAATCTGGGCAGCTCAACCCCCAGGATTTGCCTCCACATGGAATTGTTTCTATTCTGGAATAACAGGACAGTAAAATATTCCTTGGGAGCAGTGCCACATTGCAGCAATTACTGAGATACAGGAGCTGTTCTGTGCCACCATGCCAAATGACATACCGTAAAACAATGGCTGACAGAAGCTGATCTAGCAGGGCTGACCTTTAGAGCACGGCTTTATTCAGAGTACTCATGCTGGCCGAGGAGCAGGACTCTCTCTACTTGTTCTTGAGATCTCTGAACCTATGCTGTTTGTACACCACTGGTGGATCTGTGCATCTGCTGGAGACACACCTGATGTTCCTGCACAGCTTTGACCAGTCTACTATGTGCTCAGGAAAGAGAAAAAACAGAAAGTCCACAAAATCTACCCAAAGCTGCCGGGGCAAAAAAAAGAGAAGATATCTGGGCAAACCCAGAGAATGGCAGCCTTACAGCTCAGGCTGACCCAAATGTCTGTACCCTCCCACCTAGAAGCAGAGACAGCTCAACATCCAGCATTGGCAACTTCCCTCTCTCAATGCTCCACACTGGTTCAAGTCCACCCTGCCGCTTTCCACCCACGCTCTTGGAGGATGTCGGGAGTACCAGAGGGCAGAGCAGAACCAATAAAGCCTCATGTGCCCAGGGCAGCGGGAGGTGGCGTCGGGAGAACACGGTTAACCGGTGCAGCTGAGATCCAGCGGCGCGCACAGGCCGCACCTGGGGCCCACAACTACAGCGCTGCTAAAAGGTCCCCGAGGCGGGGGCAGAATGTTACCTGCCTGACCACGGTTTACCTCACAAAAGGGGTCACGACCGCTGACTTTTGCCATTGACCTGTAGCTCAAATAAGGCTTCAGCGGCTCCAAAACTGATGTCCCGGCTCCACTTCCACTCTCCTTGTTTCCACTCCTCGGGCCGGAGCTTCGCGACGCCAGAGCTCGGTGGATTCCGTCGGGTTTCGAAGCGGCCTCACCCGCCGCCAGAGGCTGCCCTCGACCCGCGGCTCTGCCACTAGCACCGGCCTCGCCCGGCACGGCACGGCACAGCACAGCACAGCACAGCACAGCACAGCACAGCACAGCACAGCACAGCACAGCACAGCACAGCACAGCACAGCACAGCACAGCACAGCACAGCACAGCACAGCACAGCAACCCCCGGCAGAGGGACCCGGGGAGCGGCCGGGGATCCCGGGTCGGGCCGCACCGCCCCCAGGCGGGGCCGGGATCGGGTTTCATATCCTGCCCCGCTCGCGGGCAGAGCGGCCATGGCGGAGAGGTGAGTGCGGTCGCCGCGCACCTGTTGAGCGGCGGCAGAGGGGAGAGAGGCGTTGCCGCTCCCCGGGGCAGTGGGCCTGGGCCGGGAGCCACTCCCGGCTTGGGTGGACGTGGGGCCGGGCGCCACTCTTGGCTCGGCTAGATCGCGGAGTAGGGCAAGCCGAGGCGGCAGGTGAAATCGAGCCGAGCCGTGCTGTGGGCCAGACTCGTGCGGGGCGATTGTCCCGGGCCGCCTCCCGCCGCACTGGGCTGTCTGTGGGGGGACCTCCCGCTGGCACTGTTCTAGCTCCCGCCGGGGCCTCCGCCTGGGACTGGGACTGGGCTGTTTGTGGCCTCCGAGCAAGGCGGGCGGCCATGAGCTCCGCTGAGCAGAGCCGGCCCGGCCCTGACTCAGAGTCCTCCCTCTTGCCTGGCCCCGGCGCCTCCCCGGGAGCTGTGGCCGGACTCTGTCGGGTGCCCTCGCACCTCCGAAGACGGGCGGCTCGTCGGGAGCACACCATGGTTTTGTGCCCGTTCCAGCCCAGGCTCGCTGGCACTGGGCTGGGTGCCCCCGTAGCCTTCTCTCTTTCGCTTAAAAAATAAGGGTTCTGTCTTCTCCTGGAAGTGGGTAGGGAGACAGGATCACCTGTTGGCAGTGAAAATGGAGGGCCAGGTAGCCAGGCGAGTTTCCCAGGCTGCATCCGGCTTCCGACAAACGCAGGCGGACTTTACGGCTCAAATGAATAACCCCATTGAAGGAGAACTCTTCCTGGTCCCTCTGCGCCTGGGGTGGTCGGCCAGAAGTGGTTAAATTAAGGTTGGTTCTGCCAGGAGGAAAGTGCAGAGCCTGGCAGAAGCACTATCCTTGCTGATGCCATTTGCTGTTGTGCTGGTTTGCCAGTGTTTTTTTTCATCCTAGGTTAAATACTTGACCGATTTAAAATTCCTGCAGTACAACTCTCTCCAGGGGTGCCAGATTTCAGCTGGCTTCTCATGTTCTCGTTGGCTGGGGGGAGAGCTGCACTGGCTTTTTGCTCAGTGCCTCATTGGTGATGCAAGGTGTTTGGAATATATTTTTATTTCCCTTGCATTTGAAGTTTTATTTCTTTTTTCTTCTTCATCTCCTGCAGCAGACCAGGGTTTGAGTTAATCTGTAAGGAGCATCTTGGGAAGGGATAGCAAATCCCATTGAGGGTGGCCCTAGAATACCAGAATTCAGACAGAGCAAAATGATGAGCACAGCAGCATTCTCTCATCTTGCCAGGGGCAGCAACTCCCAGCAGCTGCTTCTGCCTCTGTACTTGTGACAGCCCAAAGTGCTTGGAGATTGAGGTTGTAGATTCCTCATTTTGGAGTAAACTCTAAAGCCTGAGAAAATCCTGTAGATTTGAGGCTATCATTCCACTAGCTGGTGCAGAATGAGTATGGAGCTTCTTGTGTGGGATTTCACTGTGTTTTACCTGTGTATCCCTTGCTGTCTTTTAAGTGCTTTTGAATTTGGTTTTTGCTGGGTTCTTCCTATTAGCTGGATGGAGGCTATTTGGAGGGATGCTGAGATTACAGCGGATTATAGGAATGCAGATTTAGAACGCACAATTTTGTTCAGATAGTTCACATGCTTCCTGTATTCACAACAGGTTTGCTTAGCTGAAATGGGTATCTTGGTCTTAGCTGGGCGAACATAAGCTACAGTGAGATCTCAGTCCACAGGTCTGGTGCATTTTGTAACTGAGAGAATTTTAGGGTCATCCTTGTGATGCAAAAGTCTGCTTTCAGCCTGACCCCGACTGGATTTGCAGCAGAAATCCTCATGGGAGACATGCATGTGTAATATGCCTTGCAGAACGGGGCTTACCAAGCGCTACCCTGCTTTACGGACCCAAATAAAGTGCCTCCCATTCAACCAACGTACTTGATTTCTAGAAAAATGTATGGTACAAAGATGAAAGGAGAGCCAGGAATTCCTGTAGTGAGCTGCCTATGGGGTAAAAACATCTTGTGGATTTCATTGTATTGGTGTCTGAGGCATTTTTAAAATGCATTTTGCCTTTCTTTTGGAGCTGCCTTCACAGGATTGGGGTAACTGCCTGATAACAAACAGGTAAAGCTTTGTAAACCAGGGACCGAGGGATTTTCTTCCTCTGAGAGCCATGGAGGAAGAATTATTAACGTTGTTGAGGGACTGTGGGAAGAGCTTTAAGATACATAAAATCAGCTTTAATGGAATTACTTCTGCAATTAAAGGTAACAAAGCATAAACAGCTGTAGGATTCTGAGGTTTTGGCCCATGATGGTGTTTTGTTTTTTTTTTTTTTCTGCTGGCAGTGCCATTTAATAAATATTCATATTCATTAACCCTTTTTTTGGAAGTCATACATGTCATATCTGTATTTCCTGATGGGTAAATGCTTTAGTACTACTTGGGTTGCCATTTTACTTACAGAAAAGAAAGCTTTTAAGTTTAGACTTGCTGTTTTAGCAGCATGTTTTTGGCTGTTTGAATTAAAACAGCCTCATGATGGGTGCAGGGGGAGATCTTCCAGCCTACCCAGAAGTAATGAGGTTGCTGAAGTCGTGTTAGCTGGGTGGAAGGCCTGGGAATGGTACTAAGTGTGCTTGTTCAGCAGGAAACATGCTGTTCTGGTTGGCTGTTTTAATTTGATTAATACAAAATGTAAGGGATTTCTGTGTTTTGTTGTGATTGCAATGAGGACTCTTAATTTTGTTACTGAATCTTGAGTTATTTTAGTATAGTTTGTTGTTTTTAGTTAATTCAGATTAATCCAAGCTTTAATTTGAGTTTGCATGAATACCAGTTTCCATTGTTTTTTGCAACTTTAATTTTGGAGTGAATGAAAACTTTGACACTTCATCACCCTGCCTTGGAGCTGCTGATGGGCTTTGTGTGTCTGAACTTAGCTGTGCTCAGCTGTAACTTTGCAGCAGAGGGGTCTTCTGGTTTTGGCAGAGCATCCGGGCCTCTTACTGTTGTGCCATGCGGAGCCCTCCACATCCTCTAAACTGGGTCCATGTGGCCTGTTCTGGTTTAGCATCTTCTTAGCTGGCTTAAATAAGGCCATGAATAAACATCCTCTTTTTAGCTTACTTTGACTGCAGGATAAGCCTGTGCCCCTCAGCAGGTCATCCCACTCTTGTCTGCTGAATGAGCCTTTTCCTGGATGGGCTGGATTGTGGTAGTTCACTTGGCAGTAAATAAACTGGGATAGCAAAAGTCTCTGTTAGCTCTGCAAAATCAGTGGAAATAAGTGCAGGTGGGAGAAGTTATCAGCAAGCCTGACCTCTGCCATATGCTTGCTCCTGTTTTCACTACTCTAAACATGCTGCTGAGCTGGTAAGCTTACCAGGGAGGTTTCCTTGGAATGAAATGTTTTACAGGTGACTGGCTTTAAATGACCCCTAAAGTCAGGAGTTTGTTTTTCTCCAGTAGCTCTGCTGGCAGAAGCAGAAGAGGTGCTGTAGAGGACGAGGTGGTTGTCCTGTCTACTGTCACTGCCAAAACCTTTTTAAGGTGTTTCCATCAGCAGGCCCAGCATGGCCTGGAACTAGCTCCTAAGGGACAGTCAAGCCTTCCAGTGTTTGCCTATGCAGATAAAGCCTGGTCTTTGAGAAATGCCTTCAGACAGATCAGAGTCTTTTGATGGAAACTAATCAGAAGTTCAAGGGAAAGGAGTGTTTCCTCCTTCTTGTAGTCTCCTTTTCCAATGTTTCTGTTCCTGCTGTACTCCTCAAATGGCTTTCTCAGTGGATGATGCAATTAGGAGGAGATGCTTGCAAGCTTTCAGCAAATAGATAGGTCAGAAGTTGAAATGTTCCATTTAGGTTCCATCAGTCCTTCCCAAGTGGAGTGCAGTTATTTGTGCCTTGTGATGTGTATATGCTTGTGTTTCTATAAAAAGTCCCCCAGGCAGATTCAAATAGTTCAGGAAGTGCCTCTTATCTGTAATAAAAAGAAATTCCGGAACAGGCACTGGAATTTGGTTTTAGCTGGATTCATTGGAGGTTCCTGAGTTCTGCTGTCATTATTACATATTTAATGTTAATTCCTGCTTTTGCCAAGGAGGGCTGTTTCCATGTAAGGAAAGACCACTTTATTGAACAAATAATTTTTTGTACTTTTTAGTAGCTCAGTCGTAAGTATCCATTGAAGCGAGCTGTCTGTTTGATGGGTTTTATGCTTTTCATGAGGAAGAGTAATCTGCTTTGGATAGTTTTTTAAAGCAGTCAGTTCTTGGAGTGGCAGGAAGGTATTAACTAAAGCAGCAGCCGTGAGGTCCGTCTGGCTCATACATTTGTAGGTCAAGAGAAAATTCTTTTGTGCTTGGTCTTTGTCTCATGGGATAATGGAAATATCATTATTTGGCATGTATTCTCTCATCCTAATTACTGTTCCAAGAGTTTGAGGTTACTGCTGTAAGGATTAAGTATTTTATATTTCCAGTTGACTGTAGCCCAGTAAATTCCAGTGTAGCTGGTGTCAACTATCTTCCAGCTACTCTCCCAAGCTTTTTTCTTTGTGCGTTGTCAGCTGCCGTTTTTTGGTTATGCAACTCACACAGCCAAGAGATATTTGGAAAAGTTAAAATGAGGGTGCTGGAGAGTCAGATTGTTTGCTTGCAGCAAAGCATGGGAGAGGGAAAGGATTCTGTGATTCCCAGGCAAGTGTTGGCATGGCAAGGAGACATGGCGTCCCCCTATTACATGCTTCAGGCAAAAAGAAGGGGCTTGAGGTCAAGAATTATCAGCTGTAGAAAATTCTTCCTGAAAAAAACACACTGAAAGACCAAAGTGCTAGAGATGCTGAGTTTATGGTTTTTTTCAGGCTCTTTTGTCTCTTTGTATTTTAGGTCTTATATGAAATTCCAGCAAGGGCTCTATGCTGCAGAGTGCTAGAACTTCTGAAACAAAAAGGTTTTCATAGAATTATTTGCTGAAATCTGCATCACCCACCAGAGGCAAATAGAAGTCTGGTTCTCTAAGGAGGGTGTATTTTCTTGCCCCTCTTGTCCAGCTCCCTTAACCAAGCTCTTGCTGCACTTTGCCTTCCTCAGTAGCAAGTGCTTTGACACAGATGAAGTGAAGATGAGCAGGGAGCACTCTGTGGTCCCCAGACTTGCCATGTGTTCCTGTCTCAACGTGAAGCAGAGCAGTCCTGGGCCCCTCTAAACCAACCTTTTTCTTAGCTGCAGGGTTTATGATCTACCAAAACCAAACAAGCCGAGCAGGAAGGGTCCTCCACACAAACCTGTACTGGGTTCTTGTATGTGTAACTTTGCAGCTGTAGGACACTGCCATAAGGCACTTTGGTGTGACAGATGGGGCTGTTTTGTTCCTGGGCAAACAAGGTTGCTGCTTTTTGCCTGGAGACCTGTTACTGAGGCAGAAAAGACTCAGTGTAGTGGGATTTTGTGTCATCATGAACATCATGAACTTGTGGCCCAGGGCCAGGTGCACTGTAGCAGTGATAGCCTCTTTGTTCTATAGGTCTGGTTTTTCTGTTTGCTTTTGTTTGTGTCATTCGTCTGGGAAAAAATAAACAAAGAGGCTTACTGTCTCCATCACTAGTGATACCAAGAAAATCCCTGCACAATGCTGCCTGATGAGCTGAGACTGAGCTCAGCAAATCCCCTTTAACCACATGGAGTTCAGCTGTCTTGGGTTTTTCTGACTCTGAGGTAGTGCAGTATGTTGTGTACAAGCAGCCAGGGCTCAGGTTAGAAGGATGAATTGGTGTAAAATATTTTCAGTCACGAAGGAAAGTCAGTGAAAAACTGAGAGGAGACTTTCTAGCTGAATAATTAAATACAGGCCCAGGGAATGCAGTGCATGAGCTGTGCTGTGTAGTCTTGCTTGGAAAGGTTCCTCTGCACTGGCTGGAGTGGCTGACTCACATATTGTTGGGACTCCAACCTGCCTGCTGGTCCTGGCCACCTCACCTGCTCCAGCATGTGCTTCTCACCCCGCTGCTCATCTGCTGGCGCAGTTGTACCTCGCCACATAGTCTTATCTGCTTGGGGGTTGTCCCTGTATGCTGTTGGTGCCATGTGGGAAATATCAAGTGCAGGGTTGTTTCCAGAGATGGAGTAAACTGTGGGTGGTCCCATTGTAATCTAGGCACTGAGTCTTCCATATAGGTGCTTTAATAGTAACCCAAGGTTCAGCTGTTAGTTTCAACATGGTCAGTGTGCTGTAAAGTGATGAATGCCATATTTGGTCCTCTTCTGGTCCTGTACCCATTTCTTCCTTGTGTACATTGGAGTTCTTTGATATCTACAGTTATCCAGCTGTGCATCAACCACATTGTTTAGCTCTTCTTGGCTCCCTAGATCCAGTAGTTATGTTTGGGATTTTTTTTATTAAACCTTCCAAGTATTGCTATAAGCTAGGGTGAGAGGACAAGCTCCAAATGTTTTATGTCTTCTTGATCATTGCCGATCGACATGAAGTGAAGCAAAGAGAGATGATGAAATGGCTGTGAGCTGAGGTGCAGAGCCTGGAGTGCAGCTGGCATGAGGAGTGTAGGCCTGAGGACACATGCTTAGCACGTTGTAATGTGGAGGTATATTATCTTAGCAATTTATGCCCCTGTAATACAATGAATAGTCTGGGTGGAATATGGCTGAGTTGTATTTAATCAGCCCGGTAAAAAGAGTGTGAAGGAAGCAGCACTGGGGCTTAGAGGGCAGCTTTGTGCTTGAGTTGGTGCTGCCCTTGGGCTTTCATCTGCAGTCCTGAGTTAGAGTACAAGTGGCTGGTAAATTGCAGTTTTGGCTTGGAAACTTGCCCCTGAAGTAATCTACTCTAATTTTCATTAAATTAGTTTTAAAATCTCTGAAAATAATGGTGAAAAGCAAATATGCTCCTTTTTGTATGGAGGGCTTAGAAGCTGCTGAGGAAAGGCGTGGTTGTATGATAATCCAGCTTAAATTTGCTAAAGCTGTAATTTAAAATTAGCCTAAAACTCAGGTTTAAGATTCTGGAGACTTTCAAAGTGGAAGTCTGTTTTGGGATGGCAATAAGCAGAAAAAAAAAAAAAGACAGTGATGATCTGGAGGTGAAGCTGTGCACTGCCACCTTACTTTTTTTTTTTTTTTTTTTTTCCCCTGGTTCTGAGTCCTGTTACCAGAGTGGTTGAGTTCACTAAAGCAAGAGAAAACCATCTGCTGTTAGTTAGCAGGCTGAGTTATCCCTGTGAAGGATTTGAGGAGCTCTACTGGCCTCATGTGATGAGTGCTGGGGATGGGGAAAGAGTGGGAGGGGGTCATGGAGAACACATCACTGAATTATCCACTCTGATTTTAGTGTGCCATTGTGCCATGATGTTATCATCCTGTTCCTTCTCCATGGTCTGTTGAGCCAGCTTTGAATGTAATGCTGTTGAAGTGACTTTGGCCTTGAATTCTAAACCCTGCTACAAGAGGAAGGCTGGCAGAGAGATACTGTGGGCAGAACTTCCTTTAGTGGTGACACTTCTTTGTGTTGATCTTTTTCTTGAAACAGGGAAGGCTGTATGAGTTTGGCAGTGAGGGGCATGTCAGTGATTTCAGCCTTTCTGGCTCCTCGTAAGTCTTCCCTAGGAAGGTGGCCTCTCGATATCCAATGGCACCTCCCTATCCGCCATCCAGTGCTCTAATAGCTGAGCACTTTTATGCTTAAACTTTATTTGGTCTTGGAGAGATGAAATCACTGACTGTTTTCTCTTTAGATAAGCAAAGCTGCTACTGAGCTGTGAGAGCTGTCTGTACATGGAGAAAAGCTTTTTGGGTACCTGGTGTTCGGTGAAGTTGTACTTCCTGCAGGGCTACAGGGAAGTTTTACCTTCAGCTGCTTTGTCTCTGGAACAGGAAACAAAGACTTCAGATGGGGAAGAGTGAACAGCATGTTGATCACCAAATGGTTTAGTGAAACTACCCAGAGTTCAGCTGGAAATGCAAAAATGAACATCTTACAGTAGTTGTTGTGCTCTGGCATGGATGGCTCGAGTGGTGAGCTGAGCTCCAGAGGTGTTGATTTTGAGCTGCTGTGGAGTCTCATTGGGGAGGAGCAAAGTTTTCTATTTTAGGGTGTCTCTGATAGAAGGCACATCTTGTACTCTGGATGAGAAATAAAATAGCCCCTGCAGCTGGCCCAGAGTGCTCTGCTACCCTGGTCTTGCCAGGGCACATGGTGCCAACTCCGAAGTGGAGATGGGCCCCCAGGAGCTGCACATGGTGGGCCCTTGGCGCAGGCAGAGGAGGGCATGCAGTTAATTCCTATTGCTTTGCTCAAGCCTCTGCTGTTTGCAGCAGTAGTCATTTCTTCAAGCAAGAGCATGTAGGTGGTCAGAGAACAGACACATTTGTCATGGAACTGCCAAAAGTGCAGCTTTCTTGTCCTTCAAATTCCAGCTGGACCTGGCTTAACCCCAGAGACTGAGTTTACGGACTGCAGAGATTTGAGGGACTTCAGGCGAATTAACAGTATTCCCCAGAAATTACCATTTTGGCTCTGTTTCTTATGGTAGGAACCTGTACTGCTTTGCCTATAGGTCTATAGCTGTAAACCCTCCTGAATCGTGTGGCTGTTTGCCCTGGGAAATGCAAATGTGAACTGTGGCATGAAGAGCTTTAACAGTGAGATGTGTCTGTGCTAGAGCTTGGACTGCTCCATTGACCCTCTGGGAAGTGCAGCCTGTCATTAGGACAGGCAGTATGTGGGCCCATGGACAGAAAGCAATATTGGGGTGGCTGACTGTGAAAACTGGGTGTTGCTACAGGGGGCATTCAGCCAGCCCCTTCTTGGGTGAAGCTCTGTTGTAGCAGAGCTCACTGTGCTATTGGGCTTTGTGTTTCAGCTTCACACTTTGCTAAGCTGTGAGAGAAGATGAGAAAAGGAATGAACAACTGAGATATAATCCTCATTTTTATTGTGCTTCAGGCAATAATTGATCCATGATGCTTTTATTTTTTAAATTAAAACCTGTTGCTGACTAAACTTGTTTTGCAGTTTGTTAGCCATTGGGCCCAGCTTTTTGTCTCTTGCATGTATCCTGTCAAGGTCCTCCTGGCCTCAACCTTGGCTACAACTCTGCACTTAGTAGTGCTGAAAATAAACAGGGGAGAAGGTCCAAGCTGTGTCAGTTCCTTGGAAGGGAAATGCTGTTGCAGGGCACTGCTCTCCTGGAATCTTTGCTGCCCTTTGATGTCATCCTGTGTTCCTCCTGGGCAGGAGAAGCCTTGATCCCTCTACCTCTCACCTGGTGGGTGCCTCAGGAGGTGTTTTGTTTGCGTAACATGTTTCCAGCTGGAAAAACATCTAGTTTTGAGCATCTGGAAACTGTGAATATGCAGTTACCTGTGAAAACTCAGTACATATGTGCTGAATAGTCATAATAATGCGAAGCCTGTGGTTATGTTGGGATCTTTATGACTGGCAGCATAAAAATAAAATAAATGAGACTTGTCTGCCTTGCCCCAGAGTTGGTGTTTACTCCCAAGTCTGCTAAAAAGGCTCTCTCTGCTGTCTTGTAAGAACCCTGAGATCTGTTCCTTGGCTGAAGAGGAGCTGATAGGAACAGAGGTGGCATGGAAAATATTTAGTGGTTATATTAACAGCTCAGAACGAATGGGTATCTCCACCAAGAACAGATCAGGCTTTTTTGTTTGGCCTTTTAAAGAAAGACACAAAAAAAGGGAAATGTGTGGGGGAAAGAAGGACAGTGGAATTGAGAAGCAGGCTTACCAAAAAGGGGAAGTTGTATCCAAGCAAGAAGACCAAAAAAAACCTATTTATTTCAGCAGTAAAATTAATATAAGGTGGGCCAGATTAAGACTTTTGAGGCATGAATTTGCTAAATATGATTAACTTTCAAATGTATCGAAGCCTTTGGAAACTGGCAGCAGAAGAGATCAAAGTGTGAGAGGCACAGAAGATAAAGCTGTTACAAAAAAATCTAAACCATTTTTGGCCATCCTGACTCCTGTGGAGGAGCTTTGCAAACTTCAAGCTTGCTACAGAAGAACTGTCGGAGAAGTTGTCTCGCGTTGAACATCCGTAGAAATAGCTTAGAGCAAATAGAAGAACTGATAAGAAACTAAGGAACAGATAGCGTTTACTTAAGAGTGCCAAAGAATCTTAAATCTGAAATTGCTGAAATAATTTCATGTGTATCCTGCTGCTAAAGTGCCCTTGGTAGGTATCACATAATTTGGTGGTGGCAAATGCAATAGCATTTTTTAAAGTTGAGAGTCTTGAGGAGAGACTCTCAAGGGGGAAGTGGCTCAGTATTTGCCCAGGTGCACTGCTAAGGAAGGGCTGTGAAGAGTATTCAGGATTCTGTGGACTTTTGGGTCTGACCCCTGGGCCTAAGTCTCTGCAATGAAGAACAAGTTTGCTGATTCCTTGGTTTGGAAAAGTCTTGCATACCAAGATCAAGGTATGCAAAGTCATTAAAGTAATAGAATCAGAGAATGGTTTGGGTTGGAAGGGATCTTAAAGATTACCTACTTCCACCCCCCTGCCATGTACAGGGAGATCTTTCACTAGGCCAGGTTTCTCAGAGCTCCATTCAGCCTGGCCTTGAACAACTCAGGGAACAGATGTCCATGATTATTCTGGGCAAACCCATTCCAGTGCCTCACCACCCTCACAGCAAAGAAGTATCTAATCTAAGCCTACTCTCAGTTTGAATCCATTCCTCTTTGTCCTGTCACTACATTCTCTTGTAAAATGCCCTGTCCATCTTTCTTGTAAGCCCTCCTTAGGAAGTGGAGGGCCTAAGCCTCCTATTTTCCAGGCTGAACAAACCAAATTCTCTCAGCCTTTCCTCCTAGGGAGAGGTGCTCCAGCCCTCTGATCAGCTTGGTGGCCTCCTCTGGACTGGCTCCACCAGGTTCGTGTCTGTCTGGCACTGAGGACTCCAGAACTGGATGCAGCACTGCAGGTGGGGCCTCACATGAGGGGACTAGAGGGGCAGAATACCCTCCCTTGACCTGCTGCCCACACTTCTTTTGATGCAGCCCAGGACATGGTTGGTTTCTGGGTGCCAGCACACACGGTTGGACGTGTGCAGCCTCTCATCCACCAGCACCCCCAAATTCTTCCCATCAGGGCTGCTCTCGATCTGTTCCTGCCCCAGTCTGGATCGATACTGGGATTGATACCCAGCCCAGGTGCAGCACCAGCATCTGGCCTTGTTAAACCTCATGAGATTCTCGTGGGTCACTTCTCAAGCTTGTCCAGGTCCCTCTGGATGGCCCTGTCCTTCAGGTGTGTCATCTGCAAACCTGCTGAGGGTACACTTGTTCCCTTCATGTACCAATGAAGATATTAACCAACACTGGTCCCAGTACGGACCCGTGAGGGACCCCACTTGTCACTAATGTCCATTTGGACTCTGAGCTATTGAGCACTACTCTCTGGATGTGACTGTCCAACCACTTTCCTATCCATCTAACAGTCTACTCATCAAATTCATCTCTCTCCAATTTAGAGAGAAGGATGTTGTGGGGATCTGTGTCAAAGGCTTTACAGAAGTCCATATAAATGACATCTCTGTCCCCTCCCTTGTCTACTGAGCTACGCCATTGTGCAAGGCCACTGGGTTGGTCAGGGAGGACTTGTCCTTGGTGAAGCCATGCTGAATCACCTCTCTGTCCTTAGTAGAGCTTCCAGGAGGGTCTGTTTCATCATCTTCCCAAGCACAGGAGTGAGGCTGACAGGCTGATAGTTCCCAGGGTCCTCCTTTCTACCCTTTTAAAAGTTGGGGACAGTGTTTCCCCTTTCTATGGATAAGTTGAATTTTTTCTACCAAATCTTGTGGCCCTAGGACTAGGGGCACTTGGTGAAACCTAAAGGAGATTGTGTAAAAAAAATGGCCTTCCTCCTATCTGCTATAAACCAATCTGTGATGAACTTCTGATTTCAGTGTTCTTGGGGATCACAGATGCAAAAGGCATCATCAGGTTGAAAAAGTATTTGGGTAAACTTACAGACAGTCAGTCTGAAATAGTTACTAGGAAGAACAGCCAGCCCTCTGCCTTTAGCATCTGTGATACATCTGTGGGTTCTTTAGCAATGAGGGAGAAGATGGAGAAGGGGCATTGTGGCATTCACATTTCTCTTAACATAATTCCTTCGCTCAGGATTTTTATCCTGGGAAGCTGAAAAGGCAGAGAGAGGCCAGAGGTGGGAAAATAAACCTTATCTCATTCGCTTCTCCTGTGTTGTGCTCATGTGGAATGGGTTAGGAATTTGTTTACCTGAAGTGCTGAGCCTTGATTGGGCTCCGGTGTGAGTTGTTTTGGTTTCTTGGCCAATGGTCACAAGAACTGTGTCGGGACTCTGGAAAGAGTCACGAGTTTTCATTATTATCTGTTTAGCCTTCTGTAAGTATATTTTCTCTATTCTTTAGTATAGTTTTAGTATAGTTTTCTTTAACATAATATAGTGTTACAAAATAATAAAATAGCCTTCTGATAACATGGAGTCAGATGCGTCGTTCTTCCCTGCCCCGAAGGGCGCTGATTTTTACAACAGGGCATGACCAGGCTTATGTGTTTTGCTTAACAGACCTCTTTGAGTGTCTCACCTGTAGGTAGAATGGAAGGGACACTTGGTTTTACCAAAGGTGCATGTCTTACACTTCAAAGTTTCCAGAAACCAATATTAAGTGGGAACATAAATGGGTATGACATGTTGGAGAAGAGCCAATATGGCTTTTGTAGACCAAAACTGAGCTGCATGACTCCACTGGTACTTGGAAGGTGTTTCCAAGTACATGGCAGGGGTGATCAAGTGGAGTGGTCTAGTGGACCTCACTGAAATCTTTCAGCACAGGATATGAAGGAAAAGTCCATCATGGGTGAATAAATGATTAAAAGATTGGGCTGCAAAGATGAGGAGTAGACGGTCAGACTTTACAGAGGTGGGAAGTCTTGGGAGGGCCAGGCTGGGGTCTCTGCTGCTCACAGTGTTTGTATCTGATCTAGAAATGGGGACAAAAGTGGTGGCTGGGGAAGAGCAAATGAGGGAAGAAATCCTGAGCATTGAAATTCAGGAATGAGTTGAGGATAACAGATGGTTCTGGAAAGTATCAGCACTCTGTGTGTGCTCAGTGCTTGGCAGTGCTGCAGGAAGGGAAGAGGAGGCTGGGAACTGCAAAGAGAGAAGCAAAGGACAGAATAGCACAGCATCATTTTGGTCTGCTGCCACGTTGGATATTGAATGTCAGGTCATCCCATCTTGGAAGAGGCCTTGTTTTAAGTGCCTCTTCACTTATTTGCTCTTATTTTTTTTATCAGTAGCAAATACTATCTATTGAGTACATAGTGTTTGGCAGATAAAGACTGTCTAGATGTATATCAAATAAAAAGTGAAGTTGAGTGTGGTTCAGTTTCTGCCCCAATCCATCAACCATGCCATTGCAGAAGGACAGAGTGGTGCCTGCTTTAATGTCTTCCTGAATTTGTCTCTTTTTTGCTGTCTTCCTGAATTTGTCTCTTTTTTGCTATCTTCCTTGCCACTGCTGAAAGTGAAAAGCTCAGTTGTGGACTGAACGCAAGCTAATAAATGTGTGGATTTTGGTGGGAGAAAACAAAAGGAACTTGTTTTGGGCACCCAATCAAGAAGTGTGTTGTTCTCACCCCACTGTTCACTGTTACCATGTATAGCAATTACTGCCATGGCAACACATATTTTCGAGAACCAGCCAAGATCTTCCAGGGCTACAACATAACTTCTGATACTTGCTCATTGTGATGCTATTAATAACTGTGTTTCCCCCTATGGTAGCCAGGAAGCTGCTTCTTCCTCATGGACCAAGTGCAAGGAATAAGCTCATTTTAAATCAATTGTGGGGAGAAGTGACACTGCAGATTTCCTGGGGTTTTTTTGTTCTGGAGATCCTGTTTAGTGCTGCTAGCTCTGCAGCCACTCACTGCGCTCTTTTGTGCCATTTATGAGAAAGTCATGTCTCAATTTTCTTTTTAATTCAGTTTCTTTTTTTTTTTTCTTTTTCCTTTCTCCCCCTTCCTTTAAACCAGGACAAACAGATGATACATATTTACTCCTCCAGCTATGCAAAGTAGCTTAAGTGTCTGTCTCAGACTAACTTGGTGAAGGGGAGAGCCTGGCGCAAATCAGACGTGATCTGGGCCAGGCTCTGGTGTACATGATTTCTTTAGTTATCTCCTGGTTATTCAAACAAGATAAACTCTGATTATTTAAATTTGTAGCTCAACTGTTCTTGGCACTAGTTGAATTTAGTGGTGTTTAAAACCCCAGAGTGCATTAGCATGCCTGCATGAATGTGCTTTGAGTTGGAACTGTGTCAAAAATACCATCACCAGTGTGGTTTTTTGGAACCTTTTAAAGAGCTGTGGAAAAGGTGAAACGTGGGCTTTTGCTTAAGAGGGTGAATCCACTTGAGCCCTGAGCATTTGTGAAGGGCTGCAATGGGTTCAAACCAGGGCCATGAATCTGTCCCCAGCTCTGGTTCTGGCTATACACAAGCCATAGTTATCCGATTTCATCCCTTCAGAGGAAGGAGTTGTTTTGCCAGACCAGTCTCCTCTCATTTGGGGAGTTCACTTTTCTTTTACTGAAGTGTAGATATTAACTGTGCAACCATTCCTCCCTTTCCTCACCAACTTGAAAGTTTTTTTTGGCAGTCTTGAAACTTGCAGGTTCGGGTGTCACTGTCTTTGATATTGCTCTTTCTCTGATCTTCTGACCTGCTTAATTAATAGCCTGCTGTCATTAACTTAGAGAACAAGATACAGTGAAAACAGGGAATGCTTTATCCTACCGACCTCCTTGGAGAGGCTGAATAAATTAGCATATGCCCTGCAAAAGGTTTGTCCAAAGCAAAGAGTAATTGTGATGTCCACAGTGAGTGACTGCATCCTTCTTTTATTGCTGCTCTCCCCATTTCTTGGGACGGTCTGTTAAAGGTCGTACCTCCAGAGGTGCTGCCAAGGCCTGAGTCTTCCTGGGGAGACATCATATGCCATGCAGGACTGCCTCCTTCTGCAGCCCAGCTGGTTTTTCCTGAGCATCTCCAAGAAACAACTGAGTCCCTTTTTGAGATCCTTCAGTGACTGATGAAGTTATTTGCCATGAGCTGCCTTCGTATGGACTCTTGCGAATCATAGAATATGCTGAGTTAGATGGGACCCATCGGGATCACTGAGTCTACAGCTTCCTGGCCCTGCACGGGACACCCCAGTTATCACGCCTTGTGCCTGAGAGCATTGTCCAAATGCTTCTTGAGCTCAGACAGGCTTGGTGCTGTGACTGGTACCCTGGGGAGCATGTTCAAGTGCTCAGCCACCTATTGGGTGAAAAAAAAATTCCTGATATTCAACCTAAATCTCCTCCAATTTCATGATGTTTCCTCAAATCCTGTCACTGGTCACAAAAGAGAAGAGATTGTTACCTACCCCTCCGCTTCCTCTCATGAATGTGTTGAAGACCACAATGAGGTCTCCCCTGGTTAATCCCACCTTTGTTTCTATGACAAGGTGAGAGCAAAGGCAAATTTGGGGCTTTAACTAATTGCACTTTATTTTGTGAAGTCTTACATCTGTGAGATTGAAGAGATGTTCAGTTCTAAAAAAGCTGTGACTGCATTTTAAGGCAAGGTCAGACACCTCAGTCTTTGTTTCTCATTAAATCAAGCCAGAGCTTGTTAATGACAAAGCAGTGGAACTGTAGATAACTAGTATTTTGGTTTACTTGGAGTTCAAGGTGTTACTGTAGTCACTGCTGGTCTTGCAGATGCAAGTATGTAGCAGACAAAGCTGAGGCTGACATACAGCTCACAGCATGTGACTCCCACTCTCATTGTAATGTTGTAGAGACAATCAGGAAAATAATGTCAGTTTGGAGCGACAATTATGCATGCATTTCCTTTTGGAGGAAGCTTTTTTCATGCTTTATTACATCAGAATGAAAAACAAGATCAAATAATCAAACATGGGCTGTGTTTTTCATCCCAAACTAAGAATTCACTTAGGGATAGATGAGCTTTCCAGAGCTGGAGCTGTGCATAGAGCAGGGACCCATGTGCTTTGCTATGGGGCAGGCATGCAGGAGGGGAAGTTCTGGGGCTGCAGGAGAGACCGATGCTGTGGGTCCAGTGCATTGGCTTTGCAACATCCTGACTCTGTTGTGTTTGATGTTCTTGTTGTTCAGCAATTCCTGTAGGCAAAACAAATGGAAGGACCTCTTCCATGATAAATTTATTTTTATTGCTTTTCGTTTTATAAAGAGCTTATAAACTTTGTGCCTGAGGTTTTCAGCTATTTACTTACTATCTGTCCTACTTTGCCAGAGGAAATTGGTGTGCTTTGGGCTGGAGAAAATGATGACACTGAAGTGGCTCCTCTGCACAGAGTCCTGTTGGGATGAGCTTCCTGGTGGCATGTCACAGGACAGGACAGAGTTGTTTGTTTGCAGACGGTTATTCCTTTGACTTGCTGCCAATGCGCCCGTATTCTTTCCTTTGACTTGCAGCCAAATTTCTCTGCTAGTCTGGTGTCGTAGTGGTTAACTTGAATCACACATAACAAGCTTGGACAGCTAATACTTTCAAGAGCTTCACTGCATCTGTTCTCTCATGATTTTTTTCAATGGAATTGGCAGAGACAGCTGTAGCTGGAGAGATTTGCTGAAGAACGAATAAGCCTAAAGAAGTTATGATAAAACACTGTTATATTTGTTTTGTACTTTTAGCCCACAGTGTTTTGTGGACTCTGCTATCTGAGGAATGACTTGGTCCCTTGCTGTCCGTGGCTATGTTGTGCATGAGTTTTCAAGAGACCCTGTTTTTCAGCTCAAAAATGACTGGTAGCCCTTTAAATGATCAGAGACAGAGTGTCATCATTTTGTTAGTGTCACATTTCTAGGAGCATAGCTGCCTCGGATATGTAGCTTTGCTGAGTGGTGCTTAAAAGCATTATGCTCTGTGATCTTGCGGTTTGTAGGGCATCCTCTGTTGGCATCTGGGGTGACACTGCCCAGTTGTGCATGGCCTGGCAGTGCAGGTTCTCCACCCTGTAATTGCAGTCTCAGTCTGCTGTTCCTGACCACTGCCAGCTCATATGCTGCCTTTAGAAAAGCTGCAGTTGTCATGTTTTTTTGATGGTCTGGTGGAATTATTTTAGATCAGAGGTGGGTGTCTTGAGAGGTCCTTAAGTCCCCAACCCTGCATGCTCTCACTATGGTGGCCATTCAGTCCTGAGGACCTGACTGATGGGTTTCCCTTTGCTGGTTCTGGAAGTTTCTTTTCTGTTCCTGTCTTCCCCCTCTTCACTCTCTGACACTGTTCAGAAATCTGTGCGAATATTTTATTGTCATTACTCAGTATTCCCTTCTGCAGCAAAAAACCATCCCTGTGTGTGATGCAAATGACTGTTTACTTTGTTCTGGCTGCTATGAGCTCTCTCTTTCCTTCAGTGAAGATGGCACAAGAATAGTCGTTCTTTTGCCCTCCTGTATGGGGAAACTATGCTGCGCTGCAGTGTGTTTATGTCTGTGCAATGCCTGGCGTTGTGTCACTGACCCCAGGATGATCTGTGTACAGAAATGACCCAGATCAGTCACTGCTGAGTCCTGCTCCTTGCCCAGTGTGCAGGTTGTGGATTGCTCCCAAGGTACTGGAGCAATTGCTGGGTTTATGTGGTAATGTAGCTTTTCTAAAATAAGTTCTGATTGTAGAGCCTCCTATTCCCAGACTGCTTTCTTTGGCATCAACTGTCTGAGGCAGCAGCTGCTGTGCTGGGCCCGTGGCTGCAAGGGCTTTGTGGCAATGCTGGGAGGAATCCCTGAAATCAGTAGTGGTGACACTACTGGAGGTGGTGAAGAGTAAATCTCAGTCCTGAAGCAGCTGGGCAGCAAGCTAGATAAATCAAGACCTTTGTCAGTAATTATAGGATGACAGGTCAGTGGCTGCTGCTGTGTACTTAAAATAGCAGGGATATCATTGACTTGATGTTACTTGCTTTGGCCCAGGGAGTGCACTTGATGTATGCTGCTTCTCCAGGGCTCTGGGCTCTTGCCCTACGTCGTTTTGGCAGGTACAACTTCACCGCATTCCTGCAGCTTAAGAGCACGATGCTCTTCACCCAGGGTGCAGCTTTGTCGGCATTGGGAAATGTCATTCGGCTTCAGGTCCAGTTTACTTCTGGTAAGCCACTGCCAAGAGGTATTGGGGTCTTACGGGTCTGTGGAGCCATGTTCAGCTTTCTAGTCACTGACCAGGGTTTCAATCAGCAGGTAGTGCTAAGAGGTGCTAAGAGGGGCCCATTGAGAAGGCAGGAGACTCAGGGATTCCATCTCCATCCTTTCCTTTTGTTTGTATGCATCCTCCTTAAAAAAACACAAACAGCCCAGGCTTGATTTTAGAGTTTCATTCATGCTGGTAGGCTTTTAGCTGCTTTGAGTGCCGTTGTGGGCAGATCCTGTATGACTTGGTGCCTGCATACACTCTCAGAAGAGGATGAAACTCAGGTCTGCTTCAGCTGGCATCATGTGTCTTAGATTGGTGTGTCCCAAGAAGACATGGAGAAAGCAGATCTATTACCTTGGGTACCTGCCTGCAGAGATTTACACTCCTGGAGGGATGTGGCTGGTGCATCTGGTGGTGACCTTGCATGAGTCCTGCTGCCTCCTTTGGTGGGACCCTGTACAGGTGGGATAACCATGATGATGCTCATCAAGCCGTGCTTGCAGTGTGCCTGCATGAATCCTCCCTGAAACTAGGGGCATCACCATGGGAGCAATGGGAAGGCATCAGGCTGGCTCCTTGGGGCTGAGCCCAACATGCTGCCATGGGGTAGCACCAGGAGTGGAAGGTAAGCAGTATGCATTCCAGCTGTGGTCATCATTTGTTGCCGAACTGGCAGGTTGTCATGTAATGCCTTCACCTAAGCAACTGTGAAATATTTCCTCTGTAGGATTGTTGGGGGTTGGATCTGTTTCTTTTGTGTTTGTGGAATTTTTTCCTGGTGGTTTTGCTAGGTAACTAATTGCTGGGTACTTTATGAATACTTAACTTAAACAAAAGAGGCAGCAGGTTTCTCCAGGGGGAACAGCAGTGAACAGCAGTTTGGTCCGAGGACACCGCTCTGAAAGGACTGGAGTACCAGGGGACCCTGCTTGTTTTCTCTCTCTCTCTACTGGATTTCTCTCCAGAGGAAGACTGAACACATTTTTCGTCACCATTGGACTTTCCTACAGGACTATTTCACTTCATAGAACTGCATTTACTGCTCAAGGAGGATTTCATCTGGACTGCTTTCACCGCCCTGATCCCCAGGGTGTCAGGTCACATCCCTGACTCTGTCTGGGCATTTTCTGAGGTTTTGTTGTTTCTTTGTTTTTGCTTGTCTCTTAGTGCTATTACATTTGTATTTGTCTTTGCTTTGTCTAATATTCCTAGTAAAATTTCCACTCCCAAATCTTTGCCTGAGAGCCTCCAATTGCAAAATTATAATAATCTGAGGGAGGGGGTTTACATTCTCTACTCAAAGGGAGATTCCAGCTTTTTTTTTTTTTTTTTGCTGGCAGATACCTGACTTTCAAACCAAGACAAGGATATTGATAAAATTGAAGTTTTCCCATTTAAATCCTGTCTGTTGGGAGCTAAGTCTAGTTATGAGCATGATGAGGTGGGATGCAGTCACTATCAAGTGCAGTGGTGCTAGTAGTGGTCCCAGTCCTGGTCCCAGTCCAGCGACAAACCTGACCATGTGCCCTGAGATTGATGCAGCCTAAGGCTGTGCAGATAGGAGGCCAGCACCGAGCTGTGCCATGTCTCAGCTCCCTGCCAGGGCACCTTGTGTCCCCTGGGCAGGGACCATCCTGCTGGCACCAAGCTTCCCTCCACAGCTGCCTGCCTTCCAGCAGCTGTGGTTTGGATGCAGCTGTGGATGCACGCAGCACATTTTGGAAGGAGAGGGAATGAAGACTGCCAGGATTTTTTTTTTTTTCTTCTGCAACTTATTCTTAAATGCTCAGCCCCTTAAAAGGAAAAATAACTCTGCTGACGCTTTCATTGAGCTTAGGAGGTGCCACTGCAAACCAGAGCTTTGGGGAGGCTGTTTAAGTACTGGAGTTTTGGTCTTGTACTTTGACCTGCAGAATGAAAACTCCAACCATAATGGCAGAAGAGACCCAGGGTATGCTATGACAGCAGCCTGAGAGCTGGACAGGGTCAAGGCAGGTCCCATAGCCCAAGGAAGCTAGCTCACTTCTCTGCCGTGGCCTGGGGCTCAAGCTCCACAAATGATTTTGCTCCTCAGCATGTGAAACCCATGGGCTTGCTGGGACAGATAGGCAGGAGAGGCTGCCCGCCAGATATATGTCCCTGGCCAGCCTGCGGATCATTGCAAAGAGTAGAGGGAAGCACCTGGAAACTTCTTGATGCTGAATGTTTTTTGATATGTCTTTTGCCTTCTGCTGAGGCTGCAGTGGCCACAGCTGGTCTCTAGCCATAACACAAACAAAGGTGCTCACCCTCAATGACAGTTCAGGGACAGAGAGAAGTGAGAAGTCCTTGGCCTCCAGGGAAGCAGCAGGTAGCTCTCCGGTGAAGACCTGTACCTGGTCTGCATCACCAAGATTGTTTTAACAGGAGTGGGTTTTACTGCTTCTGCCCTCAGGTGCAGTTTCCTTTAGTGTTGGTCTGCTGGTCACCAGGCAGTCACCTGGTGCCTATGTCTCCAGTACATGACCTCCTTCTGCTCAGTGTCCACCCAGCAAGTGCTTTGTGTTTTGTCTCAAAGCCGTGAAAACAGGGATATTTTCTGTCCCTTGGTCTTCCCTCTGTTGTGGATTTGCCCATCCTGTGACAGGGGGCTGAAGGATGGGGTGGGGATAAGTGGCAGTTCAAGCCCTTCTGTCTTCCCCTGCCCTTGGGGTGCTCTCTGTGTGGCTCCAGAGAGTGATTTCAGGACCCAAATCCGTCTAAACCTAGTGGACAACACTTAGCACAGAGTGGATGACGGAGAAACATGAAGGTTGGTGTGGGAGTGTCTGTGCTGCCCTCCCTCCTTCCTGCTGACATACAGAGCTCTAAGATGCCTGTGCATCTATCCCACCCAAGGCTCAGGTACTGGTCTTGGGCTGTTGGGCCTTATGCCTTTGAGACTGCTCTGGACTTTATTTTAAGCTGATTATCATTGTGGCATGGCTTGTCATGGTGTCTGTACTTCCTTATGCTCCTCCTCTCTCCTTTTGCAGAGACCCCAGGACATCTCACCTGTGTCCTAAAAGTCCTTTTTTCTTACTTCTTTCTCTCTGAGACAGGATCTTAATGGAATTTGCTGGTGATTTTGGTGTTGCCCCAACCTGCTCCCATGGACTGAGCTACCCCTTTGCTGTCTGTTCTGCTCTTGATTTGGGATGAATCAAGAGGCTAACAGCAGCAAGATGGAGCCAGCAATGCTGGTACCCGGGCTGGGGGAAAGTTTGGGAAAGCCAGGAAAGAGTCAAGAGCTGACAGAGTCCAAGCAACTAGAAAGCCACCAAGTTTCCCATCTGACATCTTAGTCTTTAAAAATACCACCTAGCAGCAGGCTTGGAGCTTTGGTTGTGGGTTTTTTTTTTTTTTTTGGTTTTTTTTTGTTTTGTTTTTGTTTTGTTTGTTTGTTTGTTTTTGTTTTGTTTTGATTTTTTTGTTTTGTTTTCTTTTTAATTAAAAACACCAAAGTAACAAGATGCTTTTTGTGATAAGACTTTTTCCAGTCTCTCTTGTACCCCTAATCCATCCAAACTATGGTGATATTCTCTCTTCTTTATGCAATGTGTTGCCAGGCTGGGCTCTGCTTTCAGAGGCCTGCCCCTGTTCTGCTCTTGCTGGAGTTAAGCATATGTGCTCAAGCTTTGAGCAATCAGCATTTGTTCTGGGTTTTCACAGTGTGGTCTGTCTCTGGCAAAGCAGAGGTTGATTTGTTTGCATAGTGTTTATTTTCAGGAGCAGGAAAGTTTTATGAACAGGCTGACATTATATTTATTTTTGTTCCTCCATAATTTTTGTTAGAAGGAGGCATGGGTATTCAAAAGAAGTTATAGTGTGTATATATATGTGTGTGTGTAGGAGGGAGATGTTTGTTTTGGGTATTATTTTTCGTCCTAAGATGTAAATTACAGTTTTTCTGGACTCAGCTGTGAGAAGGCAGTGAATAAAGCCTGAATTGTCTCACTCAACTGAAGGAGGATTACCATAAGGAGCTGATGCTAGAGACCTTCTGGAGGCTCTCTGCAGCTTGAGGATAGACATGAGTTTTACAGTCTTGTCCTGGCTTTCATATGCAAATCTGAGTGAATCGGAGCCACCTGGAGGTTGCACTTGGTTTCTCAGCAGCTGTACTAAGTGAATTTTTCTGAGGTGGCTTCGCCTGTCGAGCAGAAGGTGAAGGGGCAAGTGTGATTGTCTTAAAAAAGAAATCTGTGGTGATGTCTGAGTTGAACACAGCTTGTACGTTCTTCAGTCAGCCAGGAGCTTGGACCCACGGAGGAGCAGCAATGTCAGCAGCAGTGGAGCCTCTGGGGTGGTACCCACTCCCCATTCCTGAACTGGCTTGCCATTATCTGCTTCAGGGGCCTCCTTTTAGAGGACTCAGGGTGGTGAACATGGCATCATTCTCTGTTTGACTGCTTCTGCTCCTTTTCATGGGTCCTTTGTCCTATGCTCCCTTAACAGCAAATAAAAGAGGATTTGAACTCATCTCTGTGGGGAGGATAATTTCAGATGCCCATCCCCATCACCCCAGTTGATTGCTACTGCAAGTAGCCCTGCATACACTTCCCTGCCTTAGGCTGGTGTCACACCTTGGTGAGTCTCTGGGAATTGTACTTCACTCTGTGTGTGATGGCCAAACTGCATTCCTCTTCCTCAAGGAGGACCTGTTAACAAGGCTCTTAGTTTTGGCATTGGTACATCCTCAGCTAGATGATCTCTGATGATGGCAACAACTGGCATCTTTGTCTTGGGACTGTCTTTGAGTATGCTGCAGGCCTCCATTGAGGGCATTAGTCTTGAAAAATCCCATTTGGTATGGAGCCATGTTTGGCCAAGAAGGACTTAGTACTGCCCCAGCTCTCTGCAGGGCTCATTCCAAAGAAGGGAAGTGGGAGAAGGAGGTAGGATCTTGGTTTGAAGCACAGAAATCCAAAAATTACAGAGCATGGAAGTGAAATGGGAGACCAAGTCATAAGAGGTGTCCTTGTAGCCACACAGAAGGATTTGTTGGCAGCCTGGTGTGAAGCTCCCTGAGTCAGTATATTCCCGTGGCTATCCTTGGTGCTCTCTTCCCCTTGGTGGATGTTTGCCTCTTCAAACTGGTGCTGAGCAGCTTCCACAGGTGGGGCTGGAGATCACATCAAGCTGATCTTGAGCTGACAACTCTGGTTAAGAAAACATCTCTACTATTCTTACCTTTTTACAGCCTTGGGAAGAAGGACTGTGCTTGGCTACTTGGGCCATGTTGTCACTTGGGTGATGGTGGCAGGAAAACCAGCTCTCCTGTGAGGGAGTGGCTGTTTGACTTCTTGGGATTCCTCAGGTCTTCCTGCAAGTGACTCTTCTCCTGTACCTGGTCCTTCCCGTTTCTGGTCCTGCTCCATTCTCTTTAGTTAAAAAAATTGTATTCCTTCCTAGACCTCCTACTAAGTATTTGCAGTCTTTGTGAGAAAGATACAGTCAGGAGATGCTTGCGAATGCCCTTTCAGGATGAAACGCCATTTCTTAAAAATCACTGCTATTATTTTTTATCCCAAGGCTTTGCCAAGCAGGAGTGACAGCCAGGAGGAATTCAAGCTGGTTTTGAAGGAGCAAGTTTGTACATGTCCATCCCCTGTGTCCTTGAGGCTGCAGGACAGAGCGCAGCGGCTTAGCTCTTAGCTTATACTGTCTATTACAACGCTTCATAAGAAAAACAGCTGCCCATCTGTGAGGCGAAGCCTTCAGATGGGACCAAATCTGTCTGCCTACATGAGATGTGATTATGCAGAAAAAGCCCTAAGCTTTCTTCTGCTTTTTGCATGCCTGGTGCACTATCCTGTTCACAGCACGCTGCTGCTTGAGGGCTTAGCCCTGCAATGGCCTTGCACTCCTCGAAAACATCAGCATGCTTGAGGCACAGGCCATCACAGCTGAGGGGCTTTGCCTGCTGGAGTGAACAGCTGGAGCTGTGTCCTGTTTCCCAGCTATGAGGTCTGGAAAGTATTACTCAGGACACACAGGAAGCTCCTGGACTTTCTGACAGTACAGGAGGATGCACCTTGGGAATGTGGGTTGCATTTGGAAGCGAGTGGGGGTTTTGTTGAAATCCCTTCGTCTTGCAGGCTCTGGTGACTGCGTTAGTTCCCTGGAGCCATTGCGATGCCAGCAGGCTGCCTGTCCTGTGCTTGGGCAATGGAGGGTTTTGGTCTGGCACTGCAAATCGGGCCTGTAGGCAAGTCCTGTTTGAAGGACACAGTCCCAGGAACTGAGATGAAGAGAAACCGTTGCAGTGACTCTGCTGGTGGGAGCAGGGGCTGCAGTACTAATGGGGGTGGGCACACACTCTGTGTCTGCTGCATCCCTCAGCAGTTAGAGCTGAAAGGACAGAGAAAAGCATTACTTAAACCATCCCCAGGAAACTTCTTTAACCTTGTAAAGTGGAATAGGAATTAATTTTGGTTTTTGTGTGTCCAAGTTACAGCCTTATCTCTGCAATGCTGGGTTTATCACATGTTCCCAGAGTTCCTGATGTTATGTTTGAGGCTTGTGTGGCAGCCTGGTGCTGGCTCTTGCTCCAGGAATGTACTCCTTGCTCTTCCTCAATTTTGAGTACTGACCTGCTTTTTATGGGTACATGCCAGATTGCTCAGCATTGATTGTTGTCAATCAAACCCACAGTTTTCCTGGCAGGGAGGTGCAATGAGCAACTAAACCCTCACCTAGACTTGCTTGGTGATAGGAGACATGGTGACCTTCCTCAGAAAACAAGGGCTGGGCACGGGAGCCAGGGCTGCCATTTCAGGCACTGCAGTGCTGCCACCATCACTCCTGACCCTTCTGAGGACCTGCAGGCTGGCAGCTGAGGGTGTGAGAGGGATGCAGTGGGATCTCCCTTCTCCTGGTTCTGCTGTGGGAATGGCTTGTTCTGTTATACTCTTACTGGAGAGCAGCTGGTGGTTGTGTCAGAGCAAACCCCTGGGCAGGAAAAGGTTTCAAAAGTGGCCTTGGACCTGTCCTCTTCATATGGCTTTTTTTAATAGCAAAAGTAGCTTCAGTTAACTAGGCCCTCCTTCTTGCAACATCCACCAACATTGAGTGGAGGCCAGGCTTTGGGGTGTGGGAGCAGGAGGGGCTCATGTTGTTTTTCAGCGTGCTGAGCATACAACTTGGTTCAGGATCACTTTAGGCAGCACATCTCCTTTGTGGAGAGAAACTTTGCTGGGTTTGCATTCCCTTCCTCCATTTACCTGTGCCATCCAAAATGGTTTGGGCTACTACATTGGGGAGGCATTGGCTTTGCTGAGCTTCTCAGGCTAGCTCTTTAGTGTTGGTGTGCTACTGGTACAGTTGATATGCTATGTATGATGGCTGTGCAGCCCAACACCTCTGCATGAAAACCACTGTGCTGATCTGTCTGAAAAGCAGTCCTGCCTCGCTCTCACTGACTGGGCCAGTATGGGTGCTGATAAAGGACCCTGGGGCTCAAGGGGTTCTTTAGGGCTGCAAAGGGTTATGGATCAGCAGCAGGGCCTGTCCATTGGGTCACCTTACACCCTGCTGAAGGCTCTGTCCCATCAACCAAGGGGTAGGGGGAAGAGCCTGCAATGGAGATGGTCTCATCCACCAGTCATTCCCCACATATATCTTTTGGACAGATAAGTGTGGGCTCCCAGCAGGGTCCATGGGACCCAGTGGTCCCTTCCAGCCCCACAGCATGTGGAGCCTACAGTCCAGCACTCACATGGAAAAGGTTGCCCGCATTGTTGGGACCCAAGGCTTTGGTCTCCCCAGGTGGAACATGCAGCTCTCAAAAGGAACAGATCCTGTTCTGCAGATACTCCCTGTTCCTTAAAGTCAAGTCCCCTACACTCCTGCACCCTGCATCTCCCAGGCATTGGCACTCCTGTGACTGGACCATCCCTTGATGTGAGTCATCCCAGTATCAACAGACAGTGCTTGCCAGCCCTATGGGTTAGTCCTGGGCTGGTGAGTGGGGAGTGAGGGGGCCAGGCTGATGAGGCTGACCTCCCCTTCCCTGTGCCAAAGAACTGCTCTTTTGTAGCAGCCCCATCTCAAACTCTTGCCGTGGCTTCTCCTAAGATCATTAGGTTGCTGAATAGCCTCAAGCCACACTTTGATGTGCAAGCAGGCTGTCTGGCCCAGCGGCAGCAGCCCTGTAGGACTCTTCAGACAACCTGTTTGGGCCTCTGGCCCAGACTAATGTGGCTCTTGTGTCTCTGCAGCTCGGACTGGGTGGAGATCATCGAGCCTCGCTCCCAGGAGCGAATGTATGTGAACCTGACAACGGGGGAGTGCAGCTGGGAGCCGCCTCCCAACCTGAAGGTGCGCCAGTCAGACCAGAAGCAGTGGTGGGAACTCTTCGACCAGAACAACAATCGCTTCTACTACTACAATGCCATCACGCAGCAGACAGTGTGGCACCGGCCCCAGGGCTGTGACATTGTGCCCTTGGCACAGCTCCAGGCCATGAAGAGCAGCTCCCAGCCTGACTGCTGTGGCCAGGAGCACCAAGGCAGCACTGAGAGAGGTGGCAGAAGCACCCCCATCCAAATGGCCGTCTTGCAGGAGATGGAGAAGGGCAAGTGGAGCCGTGTGGCGGAGAAGAGGAAAGATCCTGCCAGGTATGGGGAGAGCTTCAGCTTTCCCTGTTTATATCTGTTGGGTGAATTTAGCTGCCAGGCCGGCCCTGTTAGGGAGGTTGGGAACCGTGCTTCTCCAAGAGGGTGCTGTGCTGCCCCAGGAGGGTGCAGCACTAGGGTGAAGTACTGCCAGCCCCCCAATCACTGCCATGTGCCCTCCTCTTCTTGGGGTACAGCTGTCTGTTTTCACCACTGCCTGAATGTCCCCAGCTTGGGCCAGGCCATCTTTGTGTGAGACACCATGAAAATACATATCATAAGATAATCTTTGCTTTGGGTGCTACAAGAAGGAGAGGGGACAGGCAGGAGTGTCATGTAGTGATGAAAACTCTCTCAAAAACTTCCAACAGGGTTTGTTGGGATGGCGTAGCTCCTGTGCAGGGGTTCAGACTGCTGTGGGGTGCGGGTGAGCCCATCTGGTCTGGCTTCTTCCTTTACTATTTGCTCAGTTGCTGATGTCTTGCAACTTCAGCCAGGGCCAGAGGTGGGGCTGCAGGGACAGAGCTTCTGGACACAGTTATGTGGTTACATCAAGCCTGAAATAAAAGACCAATAATAAGATGCTATTTTGTTTGACTAAGATTTTTTTTTACACTCAAACTAGTCTGACAGCAATCAGGATTTTTTTTTTATTGTATTGAAACCATGATTTCAGCTTCAGTTGCACAAAAGTATCCCTTCCCCAGTCTCTGTTGGGTTGGCCCCTCTGCCTGGGATACTGTGTGGGGCTACTCTGCCTCTCTCCTGCTCTGTCTGGGCATCATCCTACCCTGGAGGATGTGGTACTGGCAGATGAGGAGGCTGTGCAGCAAGTGAAGTTGGGTCATACTGAGAACTGACCTGAGGGCTAGAGCAGTGCTTGGGTAAGCCTGACTCTCCTGCCATACATGCTGGGATACCTTGTCCTGGTTCCGGGCAGTGCAGCTAGCACCTTGGTTTTTGGATTAAGGCTGCCTCTCTGTGTGCCCAGTGCAGGCAAAGATAGAAAAAAAAAAAGCCAAGTTAATGAAAGCCACATAGAATGGCAGTACTGGAAAGTATATGCACCCTGAAGTGAGGCTTATCACATGTCTGCTGCTCCCTGCAAGATGCTCCTGTATTCAGTGCAGATCTTAATGGCTGCAAGGCACTGGTGATACACATAAAGTGCACCAGAAGGAACCCAGCACTTTACTGGTGTTTGTGATGCTCCCTGTGCCTCCTGCCCCAGAAGCAGCACCTCTGAGCTTCACGTCCATCCAGAGAACGATCCCTGCCCTGCCAGAAGAAATCTAGTTACTAGATTAGATGTCTTAAGTTATTATTATTAGTTACTAAGACTAGATGTCTTAAGTAGTTCCCAGTTCTCTCAGGTCACCCCCAGTGACTTGGAGGGGTCACACAGTTGAGCTACAGGCTTGAGACATGAGACAGGTGATTTTCCTTCCTTGTCTGTCTACAGCCTGGGGCAGCCAGGATGGGCACCATCAAAACTACATTACACGTTTCCAGAGAAATGAGTGTAAGAGCCCTGATAGGCTGTAAGATATCGCGAGCTTCACAGAGTCCAAAGTATTCCTGACTGTGCTGGTTTTAACACCAGCTGGAATTAAACTCCAAGTAAGTCACTCCTCTTCCCCTCACTGTTTCCAGTAAGGGAGAGACAAAAGCAGAGATTACGGGTTGAATTAACAATTTACTGAAAGCATAAAGCAGTGGAATAAGACACACACAATAACAACAGCAATGTTAATAGCAATAGTATACAAAAAGAGGGGGTGTTTTGCCCACAAAAAGTTGTTCACTATTGGGAACAAAACCAAGATGGCAGACACTCCTTGTAAGCTGCATCTGCATGGCTTTCCCAGACAAAGGCAATGTGGTGGCCATTTGTGTGCTGCCCATGTGGACACTGGGAACAAAGGCATGAGGGTGGAACCTCTGTGACTGATGTTTGCTACTCCCAGTCAGAAACTACAAAAATCAGTGACATATCCCGTGAAAGCTGGATGGTTAGAGTAGGATCATACAGCTGCTTCTCTGGGCTCAGTTCCACACAGGTGACTGTGCCACCATTTCTACCGCCCTGCCACACTATAGGTCAGCCCTGCAGGTCACTGCTGCTTTTTTGTCGTACTGCTCAAATGCGCTCCTTTCAGCTCAGTTCGGCTGGGTTTGGCAGGGCTCCTTTCTGTGGTAGCAGGCCCCCAGCTGGGTAATAATTAGCATTGACTCCATGATGCAGAAGGCTGAACCATTGCTTTGTTTTTCTTTACTATTTTATACTATATTCCTAAGAAACTTGTAACCCCTTCTAGACAATCTGATATAGTTTTGACCCTGATTAGTCAACCAAGCAAAACACCATCCAATGTCCAATCAAGAAACCACCCTTTGTTAAAAAAATCTCCATAACACATTCCACATGTACCCAGCAACAGGTGCAGCAAGTAATGATACAAATTGTTTAAATTCTTTCTCTGAGTTTTCTCACAGCTTCGCCAGGAAAATGCCTGGGAAAGTCTGTGCCTGCTCTCTGTGGCCAGAGAACTGCTACTACACCTTTCTGCTTGGCTTGATGGGCTCAGCAGGGTTAGGGTCACTCCCACTGTTGGACTGTTCCCTTCCAGCAGCCTCCTCCTCACCAGTGCTGTTGGTTCAGCACTGCAATCAATTTGTGTTTTCACCGCTGTCCCTTTCAACGCTGTGTTCCATAGTTGTGTACCAAGGAAACAGGAGGGGAACTGGCAGGGGAGCAAAGAGACTGGGTCCCACAGGGGTTGATGCTGACAGTCCCTCCTCTGGAGAGAGAGGCAAAGTGGTGCACTTCAGATGGGGTGCCTGGCTTTCCCTCCTGAAACCGTGGCGTGGTTCAGGAGGGAAAATGTTATTCTGTACCATGATGTGCATGGTATAGAGTAACAGCAGCACTAAGCTCTGGCCTTGTCTGCAATCAGGACACTGACTCAGTCTCTCAGGAGGGAACATGGCCTCCTCTGCCTTTGTATGGGGAGCTGCTGTGCCTCAAGGGAAAACTGATGCCAGTTTTGACCCATCCCTCAGTTCTTCAGCCTTCTGAGTAGGGAAGACCCTTCTGTAGGGTCCCCTCCCATAGAAGGAAGGGGGGTGATGCAATGTGGGCAGGAGTTTGCTCTACCTTTCCTTGCCTGCCTGGATAGCATCACCATCACTGCTGGTTCTCCTGCAAGGAGGGGAAGTGGGAAGGAATTCTCCTTTGTTCCATCCCTAGATCAGGTGCAGCTATCTTGGGGCACCTTGAGCCTGCAATTAATTGAAGGGCACATGCTGAGAAAGGCATGAGTGGCAGCTTGCATGGGAGCTAACAAGCTGCTTGGATATTCAAGACTCTTTCAGATTACAAGGCTCATACCAGTAAGCTAACGTCTGTGAAATGTGCTTTCTTGGAAGCAGGAGATTGGACACTGGTTCCTTGCACATCCATCATGGTCCTCTCTACTGTGTGAGCAGGGGTTGTGTAATTGGTTATAATGCCAAGTTTGATTTCCCTAGCTGAGCCTGACACCCAAGGAAAGATTTCTTACCTTTTGCTAGCTTGTAAAAGGGGGAGCAAAGAGCTGAGCCAGAAGCAAATGCTCTCAGGTGGGATCTAATGCCGTTGCTGGCATGTTTGGTATACTAACAGCATGAGCACACAGAACTTCTCAGCCCTGTTGTCTGTGTTCTCCAAAGACAACCTCAAGCATGTCCTTCTCTGCTTGGGAGAAATGCAGCTGCGTAAACAGAGGGTGAACACACTGAGTGCTCTTGGTAGTATTTGACATCTTTATAGTTACTTATAGTTACTGTTCCAAGACAGTTTTGCTTTTGTCTCTTAATGCCAGTGCAAAAAAAAGTGTTTTTCTTTCCTTCATGTTTGTTATCCTGTGATAGATGGAGAGGCCAGCAGAGACCAGTGTAGTCCCCAAGAGGGGCCTCCTGCAAGCCCATCCCACAAAGATGGGATGGGATTTTCCCCCAAAGATGGGGAAAGGGATTTCATTCTGGTTTTAGTTATACTTTGTGGTCGAGGTTTTTTCTTTTAGTAAACTGGTTTTTACCGCCTTTTCTCTCTTATGCCTTCTATCAGTACCGCTGAATTTGTTGTGCACCCTGCCACATCTCAGTGTTGTGAAACCCTCAGCAGCCTTGAGAAGAACAAAGAAGCTCCCCAGACCTTGCTGCCCTCTGTCTCTATGCCCATGCCACCCCTCCCCCACTGCCCCACAGCTTGCTGCTGCTCTTCCAGCTCTTGCGGTGGCTTGGAGCAGCCTTCTCTAGACATTAGCCTTTGGCCTCCCCAGGCAGCACAGGAGGGTAGACTTCCTAGGGAAATGGCAACTTCTTGCAGCAGGGTAAGACTCTAGTGTCATTGACTATCTCTGGAGCCTCCTGGGGAAGCTCCTCTGCCCATGCTCTTGCTTGCTCCCATGTTGTCTTTCAGCTGTGCTCCCTGGGGCTGCCCAGCCCAGTGCTGATTCTACTTCTTCCTTGCTGGACAAGAACAGCAAACAGTACTTGCCTCACAGCTCCAGACTCATCCTGAGCTCTTGCAATCCTGTTAAGAAGCAAGATGGACTCTCTTCAGGGGAAATGATGGCCAAATTATCCTTTCACACACTGGAAGGCTCTGCAAAGGTTGGACATGCTCCCTCGGAGACTGTGAGACCAGCCTGGGGTTGAATGCGGCATTTTGGAAGTGTACTCTGAGCTACTGCAGCCATGCTGAGGTTTGCTGGAATTCCAAGGTAATGGGTGAAAAAGGGCTTGATGGAGTGCCAAGGCCTGAAGAAGGCAGTCTTTCCAGGAGCCTGTGTGCTGGTCTGCAGCATTTCTGCACACCACAGGTCAGGACTGTGAGCAGGCTCTGCTGTCCCCAGCCCTGCTATCCATACCCTCTTTACTCCTCTTCCCCTGTTTCTTCTAAGGTCAGCACTGGGAGTTTCAAAGTGCTGTTTCTGAGGTTCTCTTTGCAATAACAGGCTATCTTAAAATCCTCCTTAAGAAAGCCACTTTCCCTAGGAAAATTCTGTCCCCCAGAAGAGGAAGGTGAGGGTCCTTTCTGCATGGGCAGTAGGTTGTGCTGCTTATCTCCTCCTCACCCACCTTTCCCACAGCTCAGCATCCTCTACTGGGCAGGAGCAGGGGCTTGATCTTACAGTGGCAGGATTATGTGCTGGAAAAGGAGTGAGAGGGAATGTGTGATTAGGTGGCTGTAAGTATACCCCTGCCTCTTCCAAGTCTGGTTTGTTTTATCATGGGCTCATGTCTCTCAAGGCACAGCATAAGTAATGCCACTATTAAGTTTTCATAATCAAGCAAAAAAGACCATCAGAATCCCTACTACAGGTTTGTTTCCTGCTTGTGCAGTTGGCCTTGGGGTAGGATGTGTTCTTTGCACAGCTCTTGAGAGTTTTTGTGTTGGGCGGGTTCCCTGCTTCCAGTGGGGGAATTAGGGACAGAGCAGCAGTGCTGCTGGAATACGAACGTCCCTGTTCACTCACCTTTGTCACAGCACCAGGAAAACAGCTACTAGAAGGGGCAGAATTAAGGTGCAGGGCCTTTTCTCCAGGCTTCTGGGAAGGAGAAAAACAAACATTAGAGATCTGGAGCCTGAGAAGAGCTACTAGATATGTTGGGCCTGTTGAAGCTGGGTGCAGGCTGGGAAAATCAGTGCCACGTTGAGGCCTTTATATTGGAGCTACTTGAAAGCATTCCTCACAGGAACAGTCCCAGGGGATTTGTCAGGGTCTGTACTGCTGGTGGCTGAAGAGCTCGGCTGAGAGGCTGCATTGGGACACTTCTCCACCAGTGGCTTTGCTTTTTGTCACGGCTTTCACAATGACAAGACTGAGTCTTAATGCTGGGAAGTCAGGAAGTCCCTCTTCTCTTCTGCTTGGTCTTTCCAGCAGCCTGGGGATGGAGTTGAAGGAAGCTGTATCCAGACATGGCCCCAAGAAATCATTCATGGCTGTGGAAATGGCCTTTTCTAGACTTTGTCTTTTCTGTGATGGTGCTTCTTTCCTCTCATCTCTGGCAGCCAGGGAGGCTGGAAATGGCATGATGTGTCCACAATGAGACTGATGGGGGAGGTGGGGTACTGTACACATTTAGAAGTTTCCCTTCACCATCACATTCTTGGGTGAGGGAGCATGGTGGCATTCGGTGACATGGGAGGAGCTTCCCGGTTTCCTCTGGCCCCTGCAGGGTATCTAGGTGCTTTGCCTCTTACCAGTGTCCATGGTAGCCTAGCTTTGGCAATCCCACGTGTTTCTGCTTTCCCTCAAAAAGAAGCAGTGTCAGTGGGTGCCCTTGGTGCTGGGCTCTGCCAGCTCCAGGGGTTTGCAGCGGTCCAGAGCAGGCTGGATCCCAATGTGTGCCTTGACCTAGGCCTGAAGGAGGGAATGTGTTGGAGCACGGACTGCAAGTGCCAAAATCCTGCTGCAGGGAGGCTTGCTGCTTGTGGCAGAGCCACTTCTTCATTGCCTTGCTGTGGCTGTCTTTCTAACTCGTCTTGCTGTCCTGCCAGCTGGGCACAGGGCAGATACAGAGAGAGCCCTGTGTCTGTGCAGAGCTCCTGCCGTTCTCCATCGTGTCCCACCCATGTGGCCAAGTCTGTGCTAAAGGCCCAGAACATCTTCCTTTCCTGGGCAGGCCCAAGGTGAGGGATGGCTTCCTTGCACCCTGATAAAGGGACTCTGGGCAGTGAGGAGCTGTTGTGCTTTGGAGTGCCTTTTGCCTTCTGGCTTACTGGGGCTCACAGCTTGCCTTTGCAGTAGGCTATGAGCACAGTATCCTCTTCTTTTCCAGATCAAATCCCTCATCACTCATCGGAGGACTAAGATCTGAGCTGTGCTCTTTATCACAGATGCAGGGGCAGAGGTTGTTGCCAGTTGAGGCTCCACAGGGCCCTGAAAGTTATAATGCTGTGCTGAAGCAGGAACCCATCTCTGATGGACAGGTTGGTGGCATTCTGCAGATGCCCAAGCCCACACTTGAGCAGTGACCAACAGGGATGTTCCCAGTGCTGCTCTGTGGGTGGGAATTGGAACAGATGGGGCAGGAAGTGGTGCCAGTGCCTGCTGTGTGGACACAGACAGCTCCTCCTGTGGGAGGGGCTCCTTCCTGTGACTCAGAGCTGAGCGAGGAGGTGGCAGGGCTTCAGGCTGAGTTCCTGGTCATTTGATTTTCTGGTGCCAGACAGTACCAGTGCGTGATGAGCCTGGACAGGAGGGCACAAGTCTGGCCATGCTGTGCCTGGCTGAGGCAGGTCTGCCAAGCCTTGGCTGAGTGGTTGCTTCAGCTGGGCACAGCTGGCTGGGCTTGCAGTGCTGCACATCAGGGAGAGGGAAAACTTCAGGAGGTGGCTTGTGGGATGTGAGCGTCCAGCACCTTTCCACAGAGCACAGGGTTATTTTCCAGCCCTTTTGTAACTGGAGGTCTTGTAAGGCAGTGGCACACATCTGCAGCTCTGGGCTATCACTCTGCAACCCAACAACTGGATAATGCTGGTCCACATGCAGTGATGGCTGCTGTAGGGTTGAGTTGAAATACGTCCAGTCACACACTTGTGGCCTGCCTGCTGAGTCAGGAGTCTGTGGATTGTTCTCTTCTTTGCTAGTCTCTCTTCTGTGCCATGAAACGAGAGACTGGCAAAGTCTCTCTCACTGATACAGCCATGGAGGTGTCAGAAATCCTCTTTTAAAAGCCTACCAAGTATTGCTCTTCTGGTTCTTCCTATTAGTCCAGGCAGTCTTTGAGGAAGAGCCTGGTCTTCAGCAAGGCTTGGGATTGAGACTGGAGCTTGGCTGTGGACAGGAGAGATGCACTGATGCAAGGAGCAGGCCCTGTGTCCCCCAGGGAGGGATACCTGGTGGGTTGGGGAGCTGGGTGTCCTCATGAATGCCACCCTCCTTCTGGTGTTACTGCTGGTGGTTCCCTGTGTGCGTCCTCACTTGGCACCGCTGACGCTTGACTCCTGCATTAGGCATCATGCCCCAGGAAGAAGCATGTGGAGGACAAGCCACTGAGGGCTGAACAGGAATGGGAGAGCAGGGACTGTGCTGGATGGTGGCTTGGGCAGCTGGAGAGAGGCCAATCTCAAATTTGTCAGTGTTTCCCAAGGTGCTCTTGGCATAGGGCTTAGGTCAGCACTGGGCTGCAGTGCTGTAAAGAGAATGAAGGTGGAGGCTGGGAGACAGGCCTTCCTCATGGCAGTTGCATCACCATCCTGAAGTAGTGTCAGGAACTCCCTTAAAATAAAATCCTTGGTGCCTCAGTGGGAGATACTTAAGAGGTTCCAGAGCAAGAGGGGGCCCCAGGGTTCAAAGCAGAGGAAGACAGCCCTTTCTCAACCTTCTCTGGCCACACCTAGGTAGTTGCACAAGAGAGCTACATGGACTCTGTTGCGGGAAAGGAGCCAGCCTTGCAAAGATAGAGGTGAAGCAGGTGTGATCAGAGTGTCGTGAGGCCTTTGGACCCTGGCCAAGGGTCAGGCACTGCACCCATGGCAGGGCAGTGCCAGCTTTGTCTGCGCCACTCCTGGTGCCATTGTGTCAAGATGGGATTCACAACGACACATTGCCAATAGAGAGCACGTTTTGCCGAAAATATGGTAAGCAGTGGATGGGAAAGGAGCATGCCTCCCCTTTAGTAGGGCAGTGATTGGGAACAGATGTGAGACATTAGGTGTGGGACAGAGGGTGTGGGGAAGGTGACTGGAGTGCACCAGGTGAAATAGGACACCCACAGTGATGTGGGGCAGGTGTGGGGGGAGCAGGGGGTGTGCAAATGCACTGGCAGGATAACTATGGGGGAAGGACAGGCAGAATACCCCAGGGAAGCTGTGCTAAGGAGGAGGCTGGCACCTGGCCATGTGAAAGGGCTCTGGAGAGCAGGAGCAGAGCAAGAGGGCTGGAGTGTCCAGATACCTTGAGGTTTGGCAAGGAACGCACAAGAGAGCCTAACATTGGTGGGAAGCACTTCTGGACATGCAGCAGAAGTGGGTGTGTCTGCCAGCACAGACGCCGTAGAGGACAGGTCAGTAATGTGGAGTGAGGAGCAAGGTCAAGGTGCAAACAGCAAAATAGCTATGAAGGTGTTAGGGGAACATCTCCTGTGTCAGATGGAACACATGCAGTATGCCCTCAGGTCTTACCCAGTGATGGCTGGTAGCAGATACATGGAGGTAGGACACAATTTAAGTGGAGGTAGGGTCAGATTCAAGTGGACCTTCCTGGGGACTGTGATGCCTTGGAAAACCTGGAAGCTCAGCTGGTTTAATATTCTTTCCATTCCCTTTTCCTCAGAGCTCACAAACACAGACTGGGTGTGGTCACAGCCTGACGGCAGGTTGTTGTTGCTACACTGTAGAATACACCCTGGGAACTGGGATGTTGCAGTGGGCACGTTGGATTGTGGTGGATCCCGAGTACTGCCACAGATCAGAGGTGATACTCCCAGCAGAGCAGGGTTTCACAGCCCTGAGAGCTGAGCAGGGCCACTTGGTGTGGCCAAGGGTACCAGATCCAAGTGCATCTGTGTCATGGACTGCAGAGCAAG
>WBNO01033599.1:0-10991 GCA_013400575.1 Peucedramus taeniatus
CCCCAACAATACCTATAAGAAAAAATTCATACTCCCAGTGTCAACACTAACTTTCATTTACTGTTTTGTTCTTCTGCACTAAAATCTCCCACCCTTTCCCATTAAAGGAAAAAAACGCAATTCTTAAAAAATAATGTTAGAAACCAAGTGCCAATATGTTTGTTGTAGTAACATCAGTATTTTTCTGGTTTTGATGGAAACCTTGCTATCAAGTTATAGAATCATAGTATCGCTAAAGTTGGAAGGGACCTCTGAGATCATCAAGTCTGACCTTCAACTGAATACCACCCTGTACACTAAACCATATTGCAAAGTTCTGTCAGTTTTTGACAATTACCAGGGATGGTGACTCCATCACTTCACTTGGCAGCTGGTAATAGTGCTTAATCACTCTTTCAGTGAATTTTTCATAATATCAACCTGAACCTCCTCTAGTGAAATTGAAGCCATTTCCCCTTGTTATACCGTATCTGTTTAGTATAGCTCTCTGTATTTGCATATATAAATATACACACATATAAAAATAATATTTCTATTTTCAAGAGCTGAAAAGTTTTACAGAACAGTTTACTCAGTTTGAACTCACTGATAATACAGTCTCAGTGAATAAAATATGTGGATATAAATAAAATAACGACTTCCTTCTAGAGCAAATTTTTCCTAAAAACTGAACCACCATCCAACAATTACTCAGGAGGGATCAAAGACATCTGTTAAGAACAACTATTTTTGTGTTGCTTCCAGCCTCATGTGTGCTAGTGTTCTGAGTAGAAACAGGAGAAAGCATAAATAAGCCATAAAGTAATTAATTGCAAATAAGAGTAGGCATTATTATACAGAGTTAGAAATTACCCAGTTTACTGAGAATCAGTCTTCATAAAATTGCACTACTGCTGCCCTTGTAAGGAAGGGAAAGCAAAGAATAATGCTCTGTAATACTAATTCAGTATATTCAGGAACTGCTTAGCAAGAAATAGGGCCTCATTAAGGCACTGAACAAATTTATAAGTGCAGCTTTTTTCATAATTATGATGAAATAGGATAGTGAACAATCCAATATTGTTAGTAGGTTAGGCAAAAATCTATGTGATCTTCTCACATAGAAGTGTGAGATCACCGGGACTACTCAAAAAAAAGTATTTAGCACATGAATCTGATGAAGATGAGCTTCTAAAAGTAAAAATCAAGAAAACACTTGAGCAAGCACAATGGATATTGATGGAGAGAAAATTCAATTTTATTCGAGAACAAAAAAGTTCTGAAGACATTACTAGTAATCAAATCCTACAACTTCAGGAGGTCCAGTAAATCTTTTGTAAATCTTCGGCAACTTAGTCAGTAGCATTAAAAGAACACCAGGACTTGATCCTTCCTCTCCATTTTCTTAAGATTTAAAGGCACCACTTTTTTAACCTCCTTTCACAGTAAGATTAAGTAAGCAAAGGTTAGGATCCCATAAATATTATTGATTCTCTTTTATTATTCAAGCTATAGGAAAACAATAACAATAAAACTAGTAACTATGGACTTAAATGGCTGTAAACTCAACAAAGTTCAGAATCATGCCCTGTGGATTTCCATGCTACATGTTGCCAAACCATTACAGTAGGAGATCTATCCAGTGTCGTATATCCTCTGATGTTACCCCCACATGATTCGCAGTACAATTTTAGGCAGGGCAAAAGCTGGATATGTAACATTTATTTTACTTGAAGCCGTCTCATTGAACATCTTATTGGTCTAAATATGCTACTGATATATTTCCTGGGGAGCTGGTAGTCGGTACAAACACCAGCTTAGATTTTTACATAAGGAATTGGTATTTTATTTTCAGCTGGGCCAATTCAGCTGACCAAGCAGCAAATTCTCGTCTACATGTATGTTTATCACTGCTCTTCCTATAAGAAAAGTTGCAAGGCTGAGTGAAATAAATCACAAGAGATGCAACCAGGAGTTAAATATTGTCTGTCCTCACTGAGTAGGTGAGGTTGCCCTATTCTGCTGCAATAGAAAAGTAATCAAATCACATAGCAACTTGTTCACAAAACTATTGGAATGTCAAGGTCCTCATAGAGTTAATCATCGTGGATCTGATAACTATCTGTGCTCCTGTTGAAGGTAGTAATGATGTGATTAACTTGCAGCCATAAGAACCTGGAGAGCAACTGTCTCTGGATGTGTCCCACAGTGTTCTGAGCGGTCTCGTAGATGTTTAGTGATGCTTATTAGCGACTACACTAATTTGATTTGATCTGTTGGTAGAATAAAGGGCCTACACTGAGGTTGGAAGGGGTAAACATTTGCATCCCTGCATCAATTTACAGCTATGAGCAGGATTAAGGACCTGCACAGGTGGATCCTTTTGCAGGTTCCAGACACAATGAGCTGGACTTTCTTGAACATTATTAAAGCCACCTGTCAGTAGCATCATTACTTGACTGAATACATGTATATTTTCAGTCCATCTGTGTTACACATTGTTACCATGAGGCTGAAGCAGATTACACAGTCTATTTAGATTGAGTAAAGAGTCACCTTCTGCATTCCTTATCTACATCCCTGTTGACAGCTGTATGCTTTGCTGAGATTCTGTCTCTCCTTACAAGGAACAGCTTATATTGGTGAAATTTTAAAGGAAGCATCTTTCTTCTACAGCTACCATGTCCCAGCTCATCTTATGACTGTACTCATCACTGGTGTTTGCTTGGAAGCTGTAACACTGCTCTAGCCTCATTGCAAAACTTGGCTTAGAGGACTTTGTGCTCCTCTTATCTTCTGCAGAAAAAACCCTGACATCCAACATTTTTGCGGCAAATTTTGTCTTCAATGAAGCAGGGTCCAGTATAAATAAATAAATAATCTGTCAGAAAATTTTTTGGGATATTTACTATAATCTTTCTTATTCTTCTTCATTTTACTTTGTTCATTTCTTCCAGAACTTTGAACTATGTTTATTTCGCCCTGCTAATCTCTTCCTACTTGTCTAGTCTAGTCTCTATTGTCTGATGCACCATACTTCTGGATTTTCTGTGTGGGCATAGTGATCACCTGCTTTTCTAGGCACAGAAACCCACAGCAGCCTCATGTGGAGAATCACAATCCTTACCATTATACCTGCCATACACAGCAGATATTCAAAACAGAGCAATCTCTCGGGTCACCAAGTTCAAGCCAAACAGATCTAATGAAATATGAAATGTTGCCTTTGGGTACATCATAAAATTTAATCATGCACTTAGTGGAAATTGTGCACTTGGTCTGTCTCGGGCTGGAGTAGCCGTTATGGAGCTCTCTAATCACTTGTTTCATCCCCTAAAAAGCAGTTCCATTCAAAACACAAAGTATGAGCTAGTAATTTACAGTTCAAAGCACAATTAAAGTACCCAAGTCAGGGGTGGGTTTCCAAGCTGTGACTATCAGTCAGTCTCACATGAAAGAATATGAAACACTCAAGTCCTCACTTTTTTCCCCTCGAGGTTCAACAACCCTTCCTCCTGGCTAGTCTAGATATACTGTAGAGAGGAGACTCCCTCTCTAAAATCATAGGAGGGAGCAGGCGCCAAAACTGGGCAAGGAATGCACAGAAAGAGCCCCTCCCATTTCTGAGAGCTTGACTCAGGCACTGTAGATGCTGAGTGAGAAAAAGTAAAGATCACAGATCAGCTCAGTGATTGCCCTTGATTTAGTCCTGTACTTGCCTCTGAAGGACAATCTGATTATGCATAACTAGCATTAAGATTTTCATGAGTTGTAACTAAACTGCATGTTTTTTTATTTTTGGGATACCTGATAAGCTGCCCCAGGCTCTTTTTTTCTGAAGCACCAAGCATTTCCATCTATGTTATAGAACAAAAACTATTTTGAAAAGGTTTAGTCTTTAGTAGACATCTCTGTGTGTCTCAGTCCCCAGGATGTGAAATGGGGATAAAAACAGAGTGTCTAACAGTATTTTTGGGAAACTAAATTAGTATGTTAGAAAGCCTAATATTTCACATGTTAATTGTGATGGAAAGCCAAAGGGAGTTATTACCTTTATTTTCAGAGAAGTGTATAGTAAACAATTGACAATGCCATAGCTTGATCAATTAACATAAGACAAAACAGTGATCAGTGCAACACAGTCAGCACATCTGGTCCACTGTATGAGGCAGTGTACGTCTTCAAAGAGAATATGCTGTCATGAAATATTTAGTCATGCACAAATATTTTCAAGTGACTTGCTCTACATCTTTCCCAATCTGATCATTTAATAAAAATATCTGTGCAGACACTCATGTAGAACCATATAGAGAATTGTGTAGCTATATACACATATAGTCATCTATACATATATAGGAACACTTCACAAAATCTTTGCATTTCCACTTTTAGCATTAAAAGTTAACACTGCTTTTCCTGTCCTATAACGATGGCACTAGTATATCAAAGTCTTCCTCTGCTTGAGCTGCCGAACATGAAGTTGCATTTCTTTTTTTTTCTTTTTTTCCTTTTTTTTAATCAAACCTGCTTCTTTTCAGGGGAGTACTACAAGCATTTCTTTTTTGATTTCCTGTAACATTATAATACTCAAACTATTGTGAGGTGAAAAACAAACCTCACCATTTTCTTGTTTAATGACACACACTGTATTGAGATGATATTTTATTAAATGGGCTGTTATAAACAAAAATGAATTACATGTATTTTTATATTAATTTTATTTTAAATGCAATAAAAATTAAATTTTATTTTTTAACTTCTTTTCTTCCGGGACCTGCTGTCTTAAGTTTCATTAATTCTTCCATTGATGCTGCTTTATTTGTTTGAATTAGGAATGAGTCACATAAGGAGCAAGTATCTTCAAACTATCACTGGTATTTTGACAAATCAGTGTTAGCTGGAAAGTCTTTCCAATATTAACAAGATTCTCTGTTCACACGGTCCTTCTGTCTGGGGGTTCTGGATTTGATGACAAATTTTGTTCAACTAAATGAATGAATATACAAAAATGTTATTCACAGTAGGTATAAAACTGGTGGACAGGGGAGGATAATCCTTCAGGAGAAAATGACAGCAGTGTCAAACTCTCCCATTTATGCAAATACAAATGAGAGCTCACGAGGAATATTTTCCCAGGCTCAATAAATTTCAAAGTGGCAACCTGTTTGCATGAGAAAAGCATAACAGGATATCATTTAATTCTGAGCATCTATATCTGACACTACTTTATGGCTTAGCCAAATTGATTCTCTCTTTTCTGAAGTTCTGTGAAAATTTTGGTTTAGAAATCAAAACATCCTGCTTCTCTCTAACCAAAGCTACCAAAAAAAAATTACATCTCCTGCCTTCTTCCATGCATCCACTGGCATCATTTCCATTTAGGCAACAGATTCAAACATCTTGACCTTACCTTCATAATTCTTCAAAGACAGTGCTGCCTGTAGTCTAGTCTTCAGCTCTGCTTCATTCTCCACCTCTCTTCATGTCTACCTTCTGCTCAGTCCTCTCCTTGATACCTCTGCCCCTTCTTTTGTCTTTTTAACCCATTTTCAGTCAACCCATGGAACAGATTCCTAGCCCCTCTCCATTGGGTAATTTTCTACATCTCCATACCAGCATCTTAAAATTTCACTGTCTTGCCTTCATGACTCACCTTGGACTCCCAGGTTAATAATAAGCCCATTATGCTGTTATGGTTTCTATTTGCTCAAATGAGCTCATCATCAGCTCAGAGCAGGGATTTATCCATCATAATGCTGATCCTAAGGTGGACATTATACAGAATTAGCCAATTTCTGTACTAGTAACTCTGAGAGGATACAGAAGAGTACCTGAGTACTGAGTAGGGGGAGTGGGACAATAACCTTGTAAGAAAAAATCTCACTGGCATAAAAGTACATGTTTCACCCGTGACTTGTTTCTCCAGACAGCATTTCTATCCTCTCCCTTTCAGAGGAACCGGCTTTGATGGACAGGCTGAGACTAGAAACAAACTAGAAAGACTTAACAAAACAGCAAAGTCAAGAAGCAGAGCTAAATAAAAGCCGCAGATAATTTTCCTGGCGTGGATCAGATAGTTTTGCTTTGTCAGAGCATTGAGGAGGCAGAAAGATGAAGAGAGCTCAGCCAGGGACAGGCATGTGCTAGGTATCTAGTGAACATATTTAGTTTCAAGCCAATGTAAACATTTTAAGGGTGTATGACGTAGGTCAGAAAGCAGGGTTCCCTGACCCTGTCTAAATCAACAAATGGCCATCAGTTTTCCTTCCTTACCCCCCTATCTCCATGCCAAGCTCTAGCAAATCTTATTCTGCCCAGTTCATCTTTTCCTCCCCAAATCCCTGTCCACAGGAAATGGTGGGTGTGGGAGGCACGTGGAATCAAATTAGTTTGGAAAACAAGTGCAGTCAACATTTGAGAATATCCAGCTAGGGGAAGTTATATCTGCAGCAAGGGCTGGGAAGGCAGGGAGGTGTGCTGGTTCCCTGAGCTCCCAAACCCAGGACTGCCAGGGCACAAAGAAACACACAAAGATGCTGCTTGGCAGCAAGCAGATGGAATCTATGAGGAGCAGGGCTTTTATTTGGTCTCAGCTCTCAGCTGATTGCTCCTGGGCCACAGCTGATTCCTCAGAGTACAATAGCTGCTGCAGGGCTTGGTCACTACTGCTGTGCTTTTGCCACCTCTCAAACACCTGTGGAGTTCCACTCCACATGTCGAAGGGAATTTTTAGATCTCATCTGTGGTCCCAGATCTCAGGTTATACTGAGCTTCTGAAGAGGAACTGAAGAACACAAATGAAAAATCAGCAAGTTAAAAGAAAACAATATAGCAAATAAGCTTCCAGAAGCTTCTAAACCCAGTATTTTTCAATAGAAGACAGTTGGCTGGAAAAATTTCTAAAACTTCATCAGCTCCACTAAAGTTATTTATTTATGCTTCACCAGCAATAAAATATTTTTTTAATATTATAAGGACCATGTACAGGGGGTCATTTAACAAGCAAACACCTTAAAATGTTTTCAGCATTCCTGAAGAAAATCCTTGCATAGGCATGCAAATTCAGAAACAAGGAAACATCCCTCTACCTCAAGAATTTAATCAACTCACTATAGTCACACCTGTAAAAGATTCAAATGATCACCATTTCATAGAGGTTCCATCAAAAACTTCTGTAATATTTTTGGTGTTTATAGCTAAGGAACTTCCCATTTTCTAAAGATCAGCCTCTCCAAAAAAGCCTTATACAATTTACAAATGGACCAAATGGATCAGCTGAGATCTGCCTATCCAGCAACAAGAATAATCACATATTTATGTGACCAGCAGACCTGATTCCATAATAAACATAAACTACAGAAGAACATACTTTACTTCCATTTAAAATGGGTTTTGAAAGTATGCTCTCAAAAAAACACCCATTTCTTAATCTAAGAGTACATGCTTCAGTGCATTGCAAGGCTCTCTACCATGAAGCAGGCCTAAAGCAGACTCATGTATCCCTCCTTCATATCCTTGACTTAGAAAATTCCATGCAGGCAGAGTCCTTATTCCAAAGAGTCTTTTCCCTTAACTATAATCAGGAAAGGCACATTTGGCTCAATTTGGCATATATGTAAGTTTTCCTTGCTCCTGGGTGGCTTCTAAAAATGTTGAATCTGGAGCTTGAGCACTTCCTTTCTGATATAATTTGAGAAAGCAAGTTTATAAATAATTGGACTATACCTGCTGTTGATGATATTAACTGCATCTGCTAGAGAATCCATACATACAATTACTGTCTTCAGTAACTCTGTAAGCAGTGATGTAGAAAAGGACAGAGGTTTTTCAATGAACAGCATCAACTATTCAATAAAATTATGTTTGATTGTGTCCAAACCAACTGTGGAATTTTCCTATCATCTTAAATCTTGTTTCATTACAGCCCAGAAAATAAATTAAGCCAAGGCTTTCTCCAAGTAATCCTTCATAAAATTATCGACAAATTCACCAAATAAAAGTTTGTCATGTACATTTTTCAAAGTGAATAGTAGCATACAATAAATAATTTTAGGTTAAAATTATTTTACAGCTACTTCTGTGAAGCAGATTAATCACAGTTGATTCAATTCAATAGAGAACTTTATAACATAGCTGGAGCACACTCTATAAATACAAGTCAAAGGAACACCTTGCCCCAGTATATCCAATACTAAATTGAAATAAATATTTCAGCTAAAAACCTTTTGCCTTGATTTACTAATTGTGGGTCTTAAACTGAGACTTTGGCTTCCAGAAAAAACCTCCTTTGGGTATCCACCTACTCCACTGTGGGGTCTCCCACAGGCTACAGGTCTCATGCACCTCCAAGCACTGCAGGGGCACAGCTGCCTCACCATGGGCTGCACCAGGGGCTGCAGGGGAACCTCTGCTCTGGAGCTTGGAGCACCTCCTGCCCCTCCTTCTGCACTGACCCTGGGGTCTGCAGGGCTGTTCTTCTCACACTTTCTCACTGCTCTCACTGGCTGCAGGTTGTCTGACAGAATTTGATGACAGTTTGCCTGATGTTAATCCCAAGTGAAAAAAAATGTGCAAGTTCTATAAGGGATCTGATTAATATACAACAAGAATAGTAGGGGTTTTTGCCCATCTCAAATACATTATCCCGGAGGTGCTACCACTGCCTTTGATGGGCTGGGCTGTGGCCAGCAGTGGGTTCATCTTGGACATGGGGGAAGCTTCCAGCAGCTTCTTACAGAATCCACTCCTGTAGTGCCCATGCAAACCTCCTGCTACTGAAACCTGGACAGACAAATGGAATGCAGTGTTTTAGAATGATAAGCTCTAATCAGTCATTCACTTCCATTAGAATGCAGGAGTTACTTCTGCTTATGTCTTGTAACTATTAATTTAAAAGGACAGAAATAAAGCGCAGAAAAATAGTTGGAGCATCTAAAAAGGTATTAGGAAAAGAATATAAAGCAAAATCTGAAAAGTTACATAGCTGAATTCCTTCAAATATTTCCCTAGAAAATAGAGTGTGCTTTTTCTTATGATTGCAATTCCTGGATAAGAAAGAAGCTATTAAAATTGTAGTAGCTAAAAGGCTTTGTATAAAATATTATTTTATATTGTGATGACCTTCTCAACTTTTGTACTCTGGCCTGCCGAGTATACTTGGCATTTTAGAGGACTGCCAATGTGATTTGATCAGAATTAAACCAGAATGCTATAAAAGTTTGAAAAATATTTAACCTTGAAACAATACAGGACCTTACTGAATATTGTGGGACAGAAATAGCTGCAAATACAAAATTGAATCTGCTGTCATAGTCAGGAGACATAAAACATGTAGCCTTATTTTTTAAATACTCAGTTTTGTACTTGTGTGCCTGTGTGGAGTTCTGTTTCATAACTCATGTATTTTATTTTGCAATCAAAAAAAAAAGAAGAAAAAAATTCTATTTTACATCTGTTCATTGAAGAAAATTAATTGGATTTTAACATTTTTTTGTCTGCAGCTAAATAGCATAAAATAGCTGAGACTAGAAGAATTGACTTCATTTTCCTGTACATCTCATAGTTTCCCCAACCCTGTTTCAGCTGAGGGACATAAACCTATGTTTTTGCACGTGGTCCAGGAAAAGAGGCACAAGGAGGGAGAGGGTGATCTCTTCTCCCTCTGCACTTAGTGTGGGCACATAGTGAACTCACAAGTCCTGATCTGATGAGTGTTCTGATCAGCACCTGGTCAGTGTCCTCTAACACCTGCCTAGGAAATGCCATGCATTACTTCTTCATGAAAAGTCAGGTGCATCAGAGGAATGAGGGTCTGGCAGGCACCCAGGCACTAGAGGAGTTAAGCACAGTGACATTAAACCACAGCCAAAGCTTATCCATGCCACCTTAACTAGGAAGTGCTTCCTACATCCATCTCTATAAATGCAGCTTCTGAGCATTTACAGAAGATTACCCACCCCATATATTCCCATTACACAGTCTTCATCCAGAGGTCCATCTAAGCAAGCCTCATACCTGATGGGAGCCTAGAGCAGATGCCTGTGGAAGCTATGAAGGTAAAACTAGACTTAGTCTCCAGAAACCTCTGGTGCAGGGGCTCCCTGACCTAGTGACAATGTCTGAACATAATAGCACCAGATGAGGTTTAGATTGGATGTTAGGAAAATTTTCTTCACTGAAAGGGTGGTCAACCATTGGAACACATGGTGGAATCACCAGCCCCGGAGGATTTTAAAAAATGTGTAGATGTGGTGCTGAGGGACATGGTTTAGTGGTGGACCTGACAGTGTCAGGTTAAGTGGTGGAACTCGATAATCTTAGAAGTTCATCTTCCAAGGATCCATTCAAGCCCTTTTTGAAAGCATGCAAACTTTCGCTATCTTTACCAAACTTTTCTGTATAAAGATTCATTGCCATGAGCCCCTCTTCCCTAGAGCTAAATATAAAATCCACCCTAAACCATTGCATAGCACTGTATACACAGTGAATAATGAAAAACAGAGTACATGGAAACCCTGATGGGCATTGCTCTGAGGGTTTTCTCATGGAAAGCAAACATCAGTGACTGCAGTTCTGGGCTGCAAAAAGAACACAGAACAGGCTGTGCCTCCTGACACCTTGTGCATCCTGGGCCGGTGCAGTTCAGGGAAGTAACGTGACATCACTGCTGGAGGAGACTGTAGGCAAAATACACACAGAAAAAGGGAAGTTTCAGGGAAGGGAAGTTTCAGGGAAGGGAAGTTTCAGGGAAGGGAAGGGAAGTTTCAGGGAAGTTTCAGGGAAGTTTCAGGGAAGGGAAGTTTCAGGGAAGGGAAGGGAAGTTTCAGGGAAATTTCAGGGAAGGGAAGTTTCAGGAAAGGGAAGGGAAGGGAAGGGAAGTTTCAGGGAAGGGAAGTTTCAGGGAAGTTTCAGGGAAGTTTCAGGGAAGGGAAGTTTCAGGGAAGTTTCAGGGAAGTTTCAGGGAAGGGAAGTTTCAGGGAAGTTTCAGGGAAGTTTCAGGGAAGGGAAGTTTC
>WBNO01033599.1:11054-45648 GCA_013400575.1 Peucedramus taeniatus
GGAAGGGAAGGGAAGGGAAGGGAAGGGAAGGGAAGGGAAGGGAAGGGAAGGAAGGGCGCCCCGCGCTTTGGCGCCCCTTAGCGGCTGCACCGCGAGCCCCTCGCCATGCCGGGTTTGGAACCTCGTGGGATTGAGGCCCTTGGCCGCGGACGAGAGACCTGGAAAAACGCTCTCAGTTTTGAATGTTTTTTATAACAAAGCTTTACTGGACTCAAAGCTGAGCCTGGTTTTTGCTTCTGAAAACTTGTTTTTGTTAGATAGCCTCGCCTGTGAGCACCCTGCCAAGGACAGCCTGCCACAAGCACAAAACCCAAAATTGTCGGATCAGCTGAGGCTGGGGAAAAGCTGAAGCAATGGAGGCTAACACATAGAAAATATATGGTTTGAGCCCCTTTGATAGCAGCCTTCTGTCTCACTGAGAATTGCACTGGAAATACAGACCTGGGTTTGTCTGCTCATATGTGATTTGTACACACACAGACACACACACAGAGCTAAAAATTGAAATGATGGAGCAAAAAAGTTTTCTATAATTAAACAACCATTCCCTTCTGTACTAGTATTATATCTTTGTACAATTCTGAATAGTACATTATCATTTGCTCTGTTCTGTATAAGAAATATTCATTAGAGCAGGTTGTAAAGTAACGACTTCTTGTTGATGAATATAGAACATGTCAGCAAAATCTGTGTCCACTGAAAGCCATAGATGCCTTTCTTTCCTCAATTTTAACTCATTTTACAATGAGCTGCTAAATGAAATGCATCCTGTGTTTATAGATAGAACACCTGGCAGATCAATACCCATCCTGGAAATGGGTGTGCAGGTTTCCAGTACCCTTTCTGTAAATAACTTACATTCTCTATCCAGCCATACCAACAGAAATCCCAGAAAACACTTCTCTCATGCCTAACGTTTCTCTCTGCTGGCTTCTGGTTTGGCAATGGGACAATGCAGGGCATACTTCAGAGGGAGACATGCAAAACAAAATTTAAGTCACCAGAAAGGTTTCTTGTGACCAGAATGGTCAAATAACTAAACAACTTGAGTTCACCAAACTGAGATTTACAAATTGAAGACATACTATTGGAAAAGGAAAACAAAAGAAGTGCAGTTTTGTAGCCTCAGAGATTCCGTGCCTTTTAATGGCAACTTCTCATAGTTTGAAGTATCATTCCTGGAGTAGACATTAAGTGTTAAACCAAGGTACTCTTTATTTGAAACACTCAATTGGTTTCTCTTAATATGCTATACCCCACACGTTCCCTTATATTATAGTTGAAACAAGACTATTTGGGAAATAACCGACTAATTACCAGTCCTAAAAATGGCCACACAAATCTTATGATACCTTATGACAGTTGGGAACGATCAGCTGCAAATATGAAACATAGGCCCCTGGAAACAGTTTAATATCCTTAAAATTCTCTGTGTTTAACTAAAAAAATTATTTCCCAGTTTTTTGTTACTAGGGAGGAAATGGAATGAACCTTTGAAGACAATAGCCATCTATCACATGGAAAATGTTCTCTTTTCATTGCTGTATTTCAGACATGTGCCAGGAAGCTGCCAACTAATCTCTAGCACTCTGATTTTCTAGGCATACTCTACATTTTAGAACAATGTTTATTTGCAAGAAGGATTCTTTAAGTATCTTTTCAAGTCCATCTACTTTAAAATTTGTTGCTGCCAGCTAATCTAGCCAATGCTGACAATGGGGAGATTAAACCTCATAATTAAATGTGGTAATATCTGCCAGCACAAGTCTGCAATCTTCATTTGCTACCTTCATTTTTAAGTGGGAATTCTAATCAAGGCAAAAGCAGCCTCAGGCTACCACTGGAATATTGCTATATACATCCAAAGTACCTACTTAGACTCCTGCTCACAGGCTCAGATCTGGTTGTCAGAACCGAGGTCACACCATCAAAGTTTGAGGCTTTCATTAAAGCCATTACATTTCCATTAAATTTACTCACTGGCATTCTCCAGTAGGATTCTTGTGCCACAGGCTGAGAACTCTTTCTGACATAAGAGCCCTAATACAGCAACAACATCCAGACTTGCAGCCAGAATTAATACACTTTTAAGCTCCAGTGCTTGTTAATCTTAGCACAGAAGTTCTTTCATTTAAGCACGTACCTTTATAAGTCTGTTGTGTCCAGGCTGCTGTTCAAAGCAGTTGCATTCCTAGTAAGGCTGCTGTGAGAGCAGGCTGAAGAGAATATACAGACAATTTCCCCATCTAAAATTTTTTAAATTTTTCCTCAAGCTACTTCCTACCATGCTTCTCCTGTAAACCTCTATGGGAGACATTCTTGGAGAAACCAGGGCAAAAATGCCTTGGGAGGACACCCTTGTTTAAGTTAGGGTGAGAAAGGAGAACAGTCTCCCAAGACCCCTTGTGTCTCTATGCAAAAGATCTCCTGCCTGTCAGCTGTTGTTCACTCCTCAGTTCTAGTATGTTCTGTGTTCTTAGTTTCTCCATTGGTTCTCCCCAAAAGACCCAAAAGATTCCCTCCCTTCTCTACTATTGGTTCCACCTGCATCACTCCACTCCAGTTCCTCCCCTAGACCCTCTCCCCATTGGACTGCTTGTACCCTGACCCCTGCGTTCTCCCAGTTAGGCACCCAGGCCCTCCTACGTCTTTGCCCTTTGCCTCTGGTTCCCTTCAGCAGAGGTTGTGTTCATGTTTGCTCCCAGCTGTTCCTCTTACCTTCTTCCTACCTGGGCCCTTGATCTGCCCTCAATAAACCCTGCTGGATTTACCATGCAAAGAGCCCTCTCGTCTCTTTGGTGAGGCTTCAATTTCACCATCCGGGCTCGGGCATCTGCTGGGCTGGGGGAGTTGCCATCCTAGCCCGAAGTGGAGACGCTTGTGGTGCTGCAGGCACCCCGACGGCACCTGCCCGGGGAATCTATCAGTAGCCACCCGCAAGCCTCCCCATAAGGACAGTCCTCAGTTTCTCTCTAGCAGAGAGGAAACCTTCTGTTCTTAGCAACTTTTTACCTCCAACTGTTAAAGGCTAGTCAAATGTACAAGAGGAATCTTTTTCCCCCCCTTAACCTTGTAACATGCCCTATGAAAAACTTCATTTCCTCGTATGGCTACATAACTCTTTCGGAAGAAGCCCTAAATCGTGGTGGTTGTGAATTGATGATGATTTCTGCTCACTGTATTAATGCTTGGTGAAAATAAAAAACAGCAAAGAGGAAATTAATGGAGTTTTTAACTATTTTCATTCCACATGATCTTACAGAGCTGGTCTGCTGAAACTGAAGCAAAGATGAGAAATACCATGCCTAGCTGCTACAGATTTGATGCTAGGTTCCAGAAACACTGTACTGACAATCATATTTTTATTGATATTTTTCTATTTTTATTGACAGAAATTCAAGGAACTCACAATCCTCAGTTTTAAATGTGTTTACACAATTTAAGTTGGTTTTATTCATTACCACATGATGGTTCACAAAGTGAAAGCCACTAAGAATGAAAAACATAAGATTAGGCCCATATATCCAAAAATTAAAACTGCACAGGTTATATTTTCTTTTGTAGACAGTTGTGAAATAGACAGTGGTAGAGTCAAAACTGGATTATGAAATACATTGACTATGAAAATTAAATATAAAATTGGTCATAGTTCTTGAATGTCACTATCAACCTTACTTGTATAAAAATCAGGCCCTTATGGTGTACAAAATCTTATTTATACATTGAAACAATTGTTACCTTGCCTGATAAGTAATATAGAAAGAAAAGCTGATTCTGGAAATTTAACTTAAGATGAAGTATTTTTCCAAAATATTATGATGAAAATAGCAGGTAAATGTTTTTTTAAAATAAAATTTGCTGAAACTTCTTGCCAGTTTAGATATGTGGATAGCATAGAAAGAGCACATTCAAAAGTCAGCATTACACTTCTTTTTATAATTTTTTCTGCTGGTTCTGAGATTTTTTAAGAGGCAGTTGAATAAAAGCTGACAAACACTCAGCTTAATCCTTTTCTTGAAAAACCAGTTCTTTTTAGGATCTTCTTTCTCAAGCTGAAACACTATAAATCCTGATATTTCATAATAAAAATTAGTAACTGTGTTATAGAAATACCTAATAAAGTTTTAAGACTGAACTGTTCAAGTGAAGATAAAAGGTATTTATGATTGTAGTGATACATCATTCCACATAATTGCAAAGAGATATATATTTATATTTTCATATGTTAATGGAAATATGGATAATTTGTTCTCCGAATTTTCATTGAAACAGATTTAATTTTGACTGGTTTTTTGTTCATTGTCCATGTATCCCAGTGAATGCCAGTTGCAAGGAATCTACCTGTGTAGCGATGAACGCCATTAAGATTTGCAAGGCCACACTTGCTGAACCACCATCCAGTATTATCACTGAAGTTACTGCAGCTCTTTACTGGCTGTCCTTTAATAGTGCACATTGGCCTGCATCCATCATTATCAACATCAAAAGTGCTGAAAGGCATGGAATTTTGGTTATCTTCTCTTCTATATCCTCTAAATGCATCACCTAAGTACAACAGATAAACAGAACGATAAAAAAAGTTATTTACAGAGAAAAGTTTCTTAGTTGATGCACACTGTGCAAACTCTTCCTCTGAATTTATTAGAAAAGTAGAATTCTTCAAAAGAGGTTCAAGAGCACCAGCTAATTAGCTGTAAAAGTGGTAAAGATGCAGGAAAAAAAAGAATAAAAATACTGAGTAATATGGAAAAAGTTGAAATTCAGTGAAATGTCTTTGCATTTTTGTTGCTTTTAGCGATGCATGCTGGCTATGAAGGTAAAGGCTTCTGTTCTCAAAGACAGACAAAGCAAAGATAAAAGCAAACAAAAAGGGTTGGGACTTCAGATTTTCCAGTAACATGCCCAAAGCCCCAGAGTGAGTCATGAAACACGATGGAATTGTTGAAACACAAAGGTCAGTTATTACTGTCTCTGTTGTCTTACTAAAGAACTTACTGAAGAAACAGTATTTTTCACAAATAAAGAGTAAAGCACTAACACCTTCAGAGGGTAACTATTTCATTGATAACAAGGACCATTCTTGAATAACATGGAAAAAAGCAGTAAGACATGATGCAATGCTTAATGCAAATCTTTGCACGTTCAGTATATTTATGCTATTAAGGGAGGTCTGGAATTAATTTGTGTCTATGTATCATCAGCAACAATTACACATTGTAGGCCAGCTTTTTTCCACTCAGTTTCTTTCTCTATTCTTTGTACATGACTATCTGGGCACTTCTGAATTATCCAAAGCATCATCAGGAAGACTGCCAATAACATCTGTGACGAGATAATGGGCATCTAAATAATTGTAACATTAGGTAAATAAACCTCATTGTACATTAGGAAAATAAACATTAACACCACAAAATCCCTTATTTATCATATAATTTATATATATATATATATATATCTCATTCAGTTTTCTTTTATTTTTTATTAGAGGCATAACTGATCACCATATAATTAAAATTTTATCTGCATAAATATTCATTATATACCAGAGAAAAACACATTAGCAATAAAATTTTTGAAGTTAGCTATTATTCTTTTGGATGCTTTTTTTCATATTAAGAAAGGGAACAACTACCTTTAAATACTTCAAAGGAAGTACTTACCAGCATTTCCTGAATAATGCCCCAAATGGATCTTAAAATAACATGCTTCATCCTCTATCCAGAATCCATCATATGATGCATAGGCATGCTTGTCATTTTCTGATTCCAAATCCACATAAAGACTGAAATGAGTGGCCTTTTGATTTATGATACCAAAAATCTTCCTCAGTCCTAGCCAAAATTCTCCTGAAGAGAAATATAATATATAGTCTAGAAATGGAAACTTAAAAGGAAAAATTGATTGTTCCTGTTTTTTTACTTTCCTTCCTGAACCAAATGTAATAAAAGTTGCATGATACACTTATATTCCCTTGAAAGACTAATGAAGGAACAGAGTAATCTTCCCATTTCCATAGGAAATGCCTAAGAATTCTCATGTGTGCATCATCTTTTTTTTCTCTGTGATATTTTTTCGAAAATTTTCCAGATGATAGATTTCAAATATTCGTCTGCAATATATCTTAGAAGACCACAAAAACTGGTTGTGTTAAAGATCCACTTGCATGAACAGAATTCAGTAGCACTCCTAAGGGCAATACTGAGAAATGATAAATGTTAGCATTCTATGAAATGCAAAAAAAATGCAAACCCTATTCTCAAAATTTAAGCCCTGTTCTCAAGATTTGCTGCTTCCATAAATCACACTTGTAGCCTCATATGAGCTGCACTTCTTTGTACAGAAAAACTGTGTGCTTCCATTGCAATCCCAGATAAACTTCTGAAAAAGCAAATTGGTTTAGATTTGAGGGATTAAAGGTGGCAATAAAAAATTAGTATCACAGTTGTGTTGGTTTAAGCTACTGAAATATTTCCATTGTTTATAACTTTGCGTGCCCTATGGTGAAATATTATTGATTTTTCTCTGCTCTAAGGAAATATTTTGCAGAAGTGATTTAAACCAACAAAGGCACTTTTTTTTTAATCTGAAAAGAGAGGAAATACAATCTATAAATTATTTCAAGCAGAAAATATAATATTTTAAACACTCTTGGAGACTGCAATAGCTAAAGACTCTAGTGGGGTAATAGTCATTACTGAGAAAATCACAAGATTTGATGAAAAAAGTACTTACGTAAAAACAAGACTTTTAAGAAATGAGAACTTCATACTACTAGAACTACCACGTAATTTAGTGGAATGTAGCTTACATAAAAGCAGGAGAAATGTGGGATCCAAAGCTCTTTAGAGTATTTTAAAATTAATACCAGTAAGGTCACCAAATCCATCCAGATATTCAGACCATGTTCTCTGAAACTGAACGATTCCATCAGCTCGTTTCTGAACCACAGTCCATCCACCTCCTCGAAAATCCATGTCACACAAAACCTAAAATAGACATAGACATGATTAAGCATTCTTGAAGTGGCTTTTATGAAAAACACATTTTAATTAAATAAAGGCAGACTATTCAGAGTTTCGCTAAGTAACATACTTTTCAAATATCTTTAAAAAAATCTCTAAGAAAATAAAAAAACGAAGCTGCCGTATTTTCCAATATGTTCTTTTTAAACTGTTTGATTTGGATATTTCTTCAACCAGTAGAAACTGCTGTGTGTAACAGTCTGTTCATAACAGATATAATAAATAAGCTTTGATAAATGTCACTGTAACATTTATAGCATGACGGGGAAGCAACTTGCAATGTCATGTATTAATGAGGCAACATGTCATTGATACAGGTAGCAACACTGGATAAACTTCTATTTTAGCAAAGCAAAATAGACAGAACTTCTTATATGTTCTCTGTCACCACCATACCTTCTTCCAGAGAACACTGTGTTTGTGGTGCCTGGTAAATTTAGAGCCTTTAATAAGGGTGAGGAAATGGAAAACAGTGATAGCAATAACCCAGCATATAACAATAATTTGCAGCAGCAAAAACCTCTACATAAGAAGTGGCCCCCATCCAGGGAAGTCCCAATGTGAACATATAACTGCCTGCAACTGAGCAGTACCACTGAATACATAAGATCAGCTCTCAAATTTATGAGTCTTTATGAGTCTTTGCTAAAATTTGTGCCCAGCAGTATGCCAAATGGCAGTGGTCCAGCTGCCATCTGCTCTGCTTTGGAATATCACATTATGTTTTCTCTCAGCCCATCTAACTTAAGACTTGTAATTGACTTTCCTAAGTATGTCCGCAGTGTAAAATCTTGATTGGTTCTAACTGGGATTATAAAGTCTGGGAATCTAATTTAGAAAGATCATATTGCACATTTATACACTGCACTACCTAAGATATTCAATGTAGTTCTAAGGGATAGTATCAATAATTAATGTTTGAAAACAGGGACTCATTTTTGTCTCCAAAGGTGACTAATATCAGAATTAACCTGGAAAATGTTTATAGATAGTGAGCCAGTAAGCTTCTTGTGGTAACAAAAGTAAGTTCAGAACATAATGTGGGCTGTGATAACACTAAGCTGTTGCACAAGTGATGGAGTAAAGTAAGAAATTTTTTTGATGTTACAGGAAATGTACCAAATGAAACATGTTTCAGACAAGAGAGATTTGCAGTGTTAGCCAGCTGATAAAAGTGGAAACTATGTGTAAGTCAGCTTAACCCTCAAAAAAATTTATGGCAGACTGAGCATTATATGTTGCACCTCCATTGCCTGTAGTAGTCAGATATTTTTCAGTAAACCAGACTTGCTCCTCAGCAGGAAAACATCAACACTATAGTCAGCGCTTCTGTGATTTAACAATGTCTTCTCGATGAATGACAAGAAAGCAACAGGACAGAGCTGCAATTTGATCTAAAACAGCCTGAGGGATCTTGGACCTTGAAGTAAGATACTTCAGGTAATTCTTGCAAAACAAATACTAAATGAATCATACTAAGGTTCTTGTGCATGAAAAAAAATTGCAACCTTTATTTCCTGGAAAATCACATGCTTATTTCAACCAAGGAGGACAGAACTGGAACAAAAAGAAATACAGAAGATTCCAAAATGAATATTTAGATGAAAATACCTAAACCTCATTCAAAATAATCCCATTGCCTCATCCACTGTCTTGAGAAGATAATTGCATGCTTGGCTACTCCTCTGACTATGAGTCAGAAATACTATGAGGAGCCCACTTGGTGACAACATCAATCCTCTGTCCAATATAAATTAGTGCGAGTGTTGATAATTCACAGAAGGAGCAGATATGGTTCTACATGAGAGGTCACCAGCCAGTTAGATACAGCACCAGTGCATACACCAGCTAAATAAAAATATTAGATAGATACAGAAAAATACAGTTATAGCTGTGTAGTTTTCTTATTCCTTCTGGAAATGTTTCAATTGTAAAGCCTTATAATAGCTAATCTGCTTTACAGTTTGCTCTGTCTCATATCATGACAGGTATGAAGGGCATGATTGTGCCAGGCACAACCTAAATTAATTGAGGAGGACACTTCTACTGAATATTTCTTCCCTTTCCACCTGCAGTATGTATAAGAGGTATATTCTAAACAAATGTTTAGTTTGTCGGATCCAACTAAGAAATATCATTGATCTAAATTTACTGATTGAAAAATGTATCAGAAATTGGTCATGGTTCATTTTTCCAAAAGTGAAATTGGTTTTTAATCACCTCATGAATAAATGCTCAGAAAAAATCCTATTTGAGAGTAACTTTCTGAGGTGGCAGAAACCTGCCACTACCACTAAAGCTAGGTATTCTTATTGCTCCTGGCATCTGGAGTTCAATTAGCCCAAGTTAAGCATCAAAATCTATACTCACTTTTGGAAACATGAGGTATCAAACACAAAAAGTAAGAATGGGATCACGTTGTCTAAATAGTTTTCATTTAACTGATATATTTATGCATATTATTCTAAACACATTCTCATTTAGGATCCATTGCATAAAAAGGCATCTTATTGCTGCAAAGGTCCTCATTGAAATAAATTGTTTTATGTTGGGTTTGTTTCCAGTTTTCTAGTTTCTTACTATGGTTTTCTGCCTCTGTACTTTTTATTTTGCTGGTCTGCAGAACATTTAGAACCCTTGGCTATTAGCATCTAAAAGATGCTTTACAATTTCTTGTTTATATTCTAATGTCTTTATATTTTTCACTATCTACCATTTCTCTTGTACTCCTTTTATGGTAAACACATGAAAGAATTCACATTAAATATTTTTCCTTAAAATAACTTTCTTTATCGAACACGTTTTAGATATTTTTTTCTCTGAGAGCTTTTTGGCACTGTCTTTCAAGTTCTGTGCAACATTTACCAGACAAGAAATGAGACACTCATAACTGCAAACATTCTTCTCATTATTTAATGTTACCTTGTTCTTTTCATCAAAATGCTATGATTTTTCTTTTTTATTTCTGGAATCACCTTCAATCCAGAAGAAATTCTGAAACAGATGCATTTTTTGCTATGGTAGCATTTTGTTCATACTACAAATATGGTTGTTCTGTAAACACTGCAACGTTTTTGCCTTTCTTTTACATGGAAGAGACTTACAGATGAGTTACAAATCTTTTTCCTGGGCTCACTGCATTATATGGAGAGAATGACAGGTTTTTATATCAAACGTTGCAGCATCATTTTTTCTTTTGAAATGACAGCATAATTCTGAAACCTTTTCTTAACCAATTTAAGCTCCTTTTTGTCATATTTTGAAGGGCTCCACTTGGCTAGAGATAAAGGGATTCATCCTTCTTTTGTTACATATAAAGAAACACTATAAAGTTAGATATTAAACTTTTTTAGTTATTAGTTGGCTTAAATTTCTTGTTTTTTCTTCAAGAAATAATGATCTCAACCTGTATGGCAAAGTTGAAGGTTTGAAAGTGACATATCTGCCTTTCCACTATGCATAAGGCCTTCACTAAATAGAACAACCTGAAATGGAAATAAACACACAAGACAAAATATTCCTTGTGTTTGCAAGGATCTTAATATTTTGAGTCTGAGGAAATTAACCAAAATTTCCCTTCTTCTAGATGAGCACCATTAATCTGAGCAATTACATAAAATGCAGGCAGTGATTGGAAGCATGATTGCTGCAGCTTGTTTTAGGGATATATATTCTTGTCTCAGGAATATAAACCTGGAAACTGGATAGGAAAACCACAATTTTAGATGCCTCTGTGCCTCAAGACTGGACTATAATGATACTCAGACAAGGTTTCTACTCCTCAAACCAAGGCACATCTGCACCTACTCTTGGATGACTCTGCATCAGCAGAGTCCCATCACAAGAGAAGGCAATGTTATACAGCAGAATCATGCAAAATTTAAAAGTCCTATCTTAAAAGCCAAATGGATCAGTCAATTGCTCTTCAGTTTTCCATCTCTAAACCAGAAAAGAACAGCTCTTCTCCACACCCAAAAGAGGTGCTGGAAAACACCTTGAGTTTTCCTCTTTGGTATTTTTCACTGCATATGAAAACTGACAATGGGCTCTTATGACAGAGATTAAATTTCTTTGTAGAAAATAAGAAATTTTGCAAAATTAATAATAGTAATAGCAGATACATGCAGATGATTTAATAAATTTTTCATTAATCTGTTTAAGAATTGTCCTGGAAAACACTGTGTCTATTAAAAATATTCTAAATGTATATTCTCAAGCAAATTGTGACTATAATAATAAATGTATTACCTCAAAAGGATAATTTGATCCTTCTGGATGGATAATGTATAGACCACTTGGAGTTTTTGAAACTGAACCAACAGTATCTTTAATATGAGTGCAGTCCAAACCTAGAGAAAAAAGGTATTCAAGGAATATGTTTTAATAAAATACAGATTAATACAGGAATATTACTTTTCTTGGTGGCATTAATTACTTAAATATCATTTTATTCTCATGCAAATGTTAAAATCATGCTTTGTCATGAATTTATATTGTAAATTAAAATTCTCTAAACACCATTCAGCTTCTAAGTACAAATTACACTGTATTGACAAAGTTCTTTCTAATCTTAATAGATATGATGCATACCTATATGAAATTAAATATTATGTGTCTGCGTCAATTTGCAAATTATTTTTTCATTGTATTTTAACGCCTGTACTGTGAAAAAGACATATTATCTGAGAAATGAAGTATTTTTCCTACATATATTTATATTTATACTTGTAAAAGGCCTTCCATCATAAAGTATATATGAAAAACAATTCATTTAAAGAAGAATACTGCAGATGCAAAGCACACCTTATTTCATTGCAAAAGAATGTATCTATCAGCAGCCTCAGATCCCTTATTAGCTAATAATCATACTTGGTGTTTTACATAAAAATCAGCATGCTAAATAGAATGTCCAGAGTTGTCAGTTGCAAATGATTTAAAGCAGTATTTATGATAACACTTTTAAACAGTTTATTAAGTTTCCAGAGTTTATATGTTACTAACACGGGATAAATGTCAATGTTACAATTGCTTACCTTTGCTTTAATTAGCTCCTTTTCAAGATACAATGATAAAAAGGGAAGGTGTCAAGACTACATCTGAAAAATACTTACCATGTGATTGAACTGCTTTATATGGAAGTGGATCCAGATGTTGTCTCAAAATTACTGTGTTCAAAAGAACAAGTTTGTTCCTAAGTTCATTTACCTGCAAATTCAAATAAAAGATCTTTAAGTATGTTGCAATGAGAAATTTTACATTCTAAAGATTTTTTCTGACTCCTAGTAAACATAATCTGAAGTTAATTTTTGTGATGTGTAGTAATTTGTACCAATGTGAAGGAATGGTCCTGCACTTTCCCTACTGCAATGTATGACACTAAGTTGTGAAATGGGTTGCTTACCACTCCTTGTAGTAATGAAACCCACACCCTACCAGAGGTACAAGAACTGGTGATAAAACACTCTAATCCTACTGGTTTAATGACAATTTAATAGTTTAATGAGCCCTATTTTTCCTCAGAAAGGAGAAATAATACATATCTTTATAATAAAGAAAAAAGTACCTGATTAGAAAGGTAATCCAGCGAAGACTGTTGATCATCCATCATGTCTCTTACCAGTTTTTTTGTACTCCGGGCATATTCAGCAAGAGAGTTCTGCAAGTTTCCTTCAGAAAGAAATATGTTCATCGACTTTGTTTTCATAACTCTAGAAATATTCTTAATTAAATGACAACATACTTATTTATGACATCTAAGTGAATACTGAAGGTGTTTTACCTTACAGCACCTAAAAGTGAAATGAAAGTAATACAGAGACCACAGATTAAAGCCAAAGGTGTTAAAAACTTCAGACTTTCTGATTACAGTACAGACATCTTAAGAAGCAATGGTTCTTCTCATGTTTTGAAGAAGGGATTAATCTAATCCTTGGGTAAACTGGACAACCAGTTAATGGATACCACAGAAATATAAATGCATATGATAAAAGACAGATATATATAAGGTTTCTTGTGCCCTTCCATTTACTCATTCATTGTACTACTCCTGGTTTTGCCCTGATGCTAAAAATCATGATCATCATGATCATCATCATCATAATGGCATATAATTAATAATATATATTTTTAAATCATATGTGAAAACCAAGAATTTACACAATTATTTTCAGAGGCTGATTGTATAATTTCCTGTGTAGTCTGTTTATCCTATGTACACCTCTATAAAAGTAAGGTGAAGTACACATTTACTCCCATGTAACTGACTTACTAATTAATTTCCTCCCACTTACACCCCCACATCCAGCTATGACATTTAAAAGAAGAACAGACATCCTCCTCTTCCTCTCTAATTGAGGGAGATACTGACATTCAGAGAATAACAGATACAGGTGTGTTGTGTGGGTTTGGATACTGCTTGGATTTGCCTGTCTTCACCAATGATTATACTTTGTCACACCAGCTGCATCCCTAAAACAGGGTACCCCGGATTTTCTGGACAATACACAGTTTGGGGCAGCAGGGTCACAAGGTTGTCATGTGTGCTCAAGAAGATTAAAAAATAAATTGGCACAGCATAGCGTAGCAAAGGAGAGGATTGCATAGCACGGTACTGCACAGCTCATCACTAAAAGTATTCTTTATGGATACATACTGCACATGTAATGTTTGTCCCCTCGTAAAATTTTAGCTTGAGCGTCACATGGTACAAGGCATTGTTCTTTTTGTTTTGAAATATCTGCAGATTTATTTTTCTCTTCTGCCTGGAGTGGTTCCTCCACAGCTCCAACATTTCCTGTGTCCTGTTGTACCAAACAATGGAGGGGGAGATAAACTGAACATAAAGCACACATAAAATAGCTCAGTCTGTCAAAATAAAGTATATTGCTTCACAGAACTTCCTTCAAAACCTGTTTTTTAAAAGTTTTATCAAGCAATAACTGACAGAGCTGAGACCAAAACCGATTAGATGTTTTCTGCTTAGCCATACCTCACAAGAAAAAAGTAGTGTCAGAGGTTAAGAATAACCTCAATAAATTACAAAAATACCACCGCCATTACTGGTGAGGTATTCTACTCGTCAACACTGTAAGTGGGAGGCAAGAACTTGCAAATCATGCATTTTAGGAATCACCACACCCAACAGACATCTCAAATGCTAATGAACTTATTTTCATTGGAAAGGAACAGTGAATATCCAATAAATATCTTGGATTTATCTTATAGGGGAAAGAATAAAGGGACAGTATTCACAGGCACACAATTATCTGAAATAGTAACAATAATAACATTAGTAAAAGTAGTTACACCTATTACTGTTATTTTAAAATTATGCTTTCATATTTAATAGTTTTTATTCCATGGTGCCATATGATATTAAAAAAAGGAATGCCTCTGAATCATCACTTAAAGGAATTACTAAAAGTAATTCCCAAAATATGTGTCATTGTCAAAAGACTAAGCAACATATTTTCGTATGAGTCTTTGTGTGATGATTTCGTAATCTCAGCAAATCATTTGTAGTATGTTCCTATGTTGTGTTTTCAAATGTAAATAGAATCCTTAGAAATTTCACTATTTTAATGAAAAACAAAAATAATTTAAACTTGAATACATCTTCATCATAGTTGTTCTTTCCTGCTCCAGTTTTCTCTTTCTGGAATTGGTACTACACCAGCAAGCACTGAACAGGTTTTTTTCCCTGATTTTTGCTCTTAAAAAGTGAAAGTAAAAATAACAAACAACTGTTAACAAAAGAATTTTACAAAAAAAGCTTTCTGAATTACTAGTATAATTGCATTTTGTGCCAGGAGAATGATAGAGAAATAAAATAACAGGTTTCTTTACTTTTGAAATAAGCACAAAATAAAGAAAGAAAAAATATGTAAGAGTTATAAACAGATCTCTAGAAACTTATAAATAGAACATTTGAAAGTATGGCTTGTTCCAGGGCTATTACAGCTACTCACCAGATGTTCAATATAACACTATTAAGCAAATATTTTTAATCAATATTTATCTTTAACAAAAGCCAGCATGAAACAATTAATTTAGTCTGATCTCAGCAATTCAATCAAAAAATTGACTCTGCCAAAACCAATAGTTACTTTGCATTTAAAGTCATGCAGATGAGATTAAAAATATGACATAACAACTCATCTGTGATACAGGACATTAACACAAAAATGTTCTAATATACTGAATTCCTGCAATTTCAATGTAGTTTCTTTTCTCTATCTGAAAATGCCTCATTCTTCTGTATTTTCATATCTATTTTGAATAAGGCAATCCATATTTTTAAAACATATGTCACTTTTCTGAGAAATCATTCAGTTACACTTATTATCTTATCTGAACAAAGTAATAGAAAATCTTACCTTAGGTGAACAAGGTTTGCCATTATTTATGACAGTCTCTCCTAAACCAAACAAAAAAATATTAAGACAAATAAATGAAGTTACCCTAAAGTGGTGGTTCATCTTTTATTTGAAGAAATGCAAATGTTTTGAAGGGTTTCAAATTTCTGTGGAAAGAATTGTACACTATGAAGGCCTGATCTAACTATTTGGGAATGTCTACAGCACAAAGGGCAGCCAACACATCACTCCTTTACTGCCTGGATTTAATAAACCACATTTCAACTGCACAGTAGATTTTATATATTACTACTTACATCCTGAAGGAAACTTACTGTTTATCACCTCTACATGACACATCAAATATGTGTATTTTCATTGTGATAAACTCTGACAGCTTTTCTTATATGTTATTTTTGAGCATTTGTGTATATTTGGCATGAGTGTTCTGGGCTACTTGAAAGAAAAACTAGTATTACTTGATATTTTCAAATTTTTACCAAGTTTTTTTATCATTAATATTAAAGAGTCTGTATTGCTGTGGTGGTAGTGCACTAGAACAGGCTGTGGAGGCAATTTTGTAATATGTCATCAAAGTATTTTCAAAATAGAAAACTCAATAAACATTATTTTAAATTAGTACTTTGTATTACATAGAAAATCTTTTACCAGGAGAATGATAGCAGTATTTTGGTCTCACTGGTAGCCCACCCATTGTAACATAGGTACTGAGACTATCATTCAATACAATGATTTTTATACCTGAAAAAAGTCAAAGTACAAGAGAATGGCATGAAAAAGAAGAAAATTTAATGTAGTCCACAGAAGCTTAATTAAAACTATGAGGCAATTACAGATTTCACACACTCAATTCCACTACTTTTGTATCTTAAAACTGAATCTGATAATCTAACCAAAAAAAAAAAAAAAATCAGAAATTAAACATATTTAAAGAATTTGGACACATTAGAGAATTTTAAATTGTTTGTGATCTGGCTGAATAAATGAAACCTCAGCTTCCAATGTACCAGTGGGAAATACACCATCTAAAGGATCTTCAGAATACACTGTTCAACTGCACCTTACACTGGTACAAGACAATGTTCCAAATTTGGCTTGATAATGTGGTTAATCTCCACCTCTGTCTAAAGCTAGAATTCACTGGAAATAGCTTCTGCTACTAAGATTTGTTGGGAGCAACCAACATTTGTTGGGAGTGAGGATTAATACACTTTTTAATCCAATGTTTTCTTATAAAATTAACAGCTAAATGGTACTAAGAACCTGTAACTGAGAGGAGTATATCCAACTGCTTGTGAAATTCTAAACAACTTTGGCTCTTCTGTATCTCTCAAAATTAAATTTTTAATTTTTTCTAAAGTACCCCATGGTACATAATAGTTTTCAGTATGAGACTTACTAGGGTTTAATTAGTGCATCAGTTGATGCTCTCTCAAGAAGATGCAGGTAGTGATCATTAGTTCAATCTCAGGAAGAAGGTAAAAAGATTTCCATGGCTCTCTATTATATCACATTAAGGGCAGTTTTTCTTCCTCTTTCTATGTACATAAATAGGCAGAGTGACAAATTTCAGGCAGGAATGGTTAAAATAGTCAGTACATTAACTTGTCCCATGCAGTTGCCTATACAGCTTGGACAAAAACTATAGGACATCCACTGGAACAAGAAGGAAAGAAAAAATTGTTTCTGCAGCAGCACAGCTATGCTCCAGCCTTCAAATAACACTTGTAATAAATTCAGAATCCATCCCACAATGCTTTAAGAGCTGATCCTTGTCCTTTATCCTAAGAGCCTATCCTTTATCCTGGGATATCAGTGTCCAGCCCAAAGTAAAATTTATGAAACTTCTTTCCAACCAGCTGCCAGAGCAGGACCTTCCATTCTGTAACTAGTTAAGATCAGGTTTCTTGCTGCCCCAGAATAATCATACACTTCTGAATTACATGGCCCTCAGTTTGTCACCTTCTTGCCCCACAGTCTGAAAGATGTAAGGTTACTCATGAGGAGAAATTATCCAATAACCATAAAGGAGGACTATGAAGACTTAATAAAAAAGTAAACAAGAGAAAGACAGAAATATAAATAAACACTGAATAAGTTCTGAATCTCAGAAGGTATCTTAAGGTGAAGCTGCAAGTAGTGCTGTATTTGATCAAAATTTTTAGTAAATCTAAGGAAGCTCAAATTCTGTCAGTGGCATGAGTTGACCACAACCTTCAATCTTCCTAGATGTGACATGGGCCCAAATCCTGCAGTTTCCCAGCTCTGCCTCAGTTCTGTTTGGGTGACTCAGTTCTCCATCCTGATAAAGCCTTCTACTGCATCTTAAATGAAACAGTGCATTTTATCAGGCAAACTGGGATTTCAAATGTGTGTGGGGATTGAAGAGCACACAGTGGTAAATTGACAACCACGTTCCCCCTTCTGCGACACAACAGAGCAGATGGGGCAAAGAAGTGGTGAATTTGGGGTTGGTTTTCTGAACTAGAGGTGAAAGACTTCCATTTTAGGGTCATCTTCTCAATTGCAGTAACTGGGATACTATAAATATTAAACATATTTGGCAACCTGACCACCACTGGTTTTGACTGTAAAATGGTAACAGCAACACTCACTTCCCAAATTGTGCTACAAATATGGGGGAGGGGTCTGTGGAGAAAAGTATTTTATAAATGCAGAGTACTATTTTTTACCTTCCTAGTCAAAGACATAAAACAGCTGCACACTGGAAAAATGAAGAATTGGTTTAAGCTCAAATACACCAGTCAAGAAATGGTCTCACCAGGAAATCACCAAGGCATTTAGCCTGTTGCTGACAGCTCATCCAAGGCAGGGCAATAATGCAATATCCCAAGACTACACACCCTGTTTTGCTAAAAAAAAAAAAAAAAAAAAAAAAAAAAAGAGCTTCCAAATTAAAAAAAAAAAGGGGGGGGGGGGGTGTTTTCTTTTTTTTTTTTCTTTGTGTAACTGTATTTATGGACTTTTAAATATTTTTCGTTAATATTCATCATTTGGTGCATCAACTGATGCACAAAACATCTTTTGGGGGTTTTTGTTGTTACTATTGTTATTTCTGCATCCTGTGGTTAAAATAAATAAATATATACATGATTAAAAAATTTTATGGTGTTAACTCCAAGTCTTCAACAGGCCTGAGAGGCACCCGCAGAGCTCTGCAAGCCCGCACGCAGGGCCGGGGCGGTGTTTGCCCAGGCGAACGCGTTCGCTCGGACCCCTTGTGTGTTTGCGGCTTTTAAAGGTCATCCCGCGGTTTACAGCGCTGCAGAGGATGGAAAGCCCAGCGAGAGCCAAACACCCTAGCAGGGCGTCCAGCACCGCTGTCCCGGACGGGACGGGCCCGCGGGGAGAGTGCGGAACGATTCGCACGCGTGGCTCCCATCCCGGCACAGACATCTACAAGGACCTGCCGGGCGAGGCGGGTCCCGGCCCGCCCTGTCCCCTGCGCCCGCCTCAAAGCCAGCAAATGCTGCGGCAGCCAAACCCTGACTCCCAGCGCCGCTCCCTCCGCGCCGCGGCCCCGCCCCGTTGCGAAGGAAGCGGCGTCGCCGGTTGCTACGAGGCCGGGTCGGAGGCGCAAAGCGGCGCGCCGGGATCCGGCGCTANGCCGGGGCGGCGATGTCCCAGCCTCCGCTCTGCCCCGCGGTCAGGGACCGCCTCAGGGGTGTCTTCAAATTAGAACTTGCGCTTTGCGGGTTTTAAACTGCCGTGGGAAAGTTGACTTCTCAAGCAACTTCGGAGTTCTCTTGTTTTCCTTTTTCTAGGAGATTATGCCGCTAGGAATAGTGTTTTCCATCCTAACTTGTGGGTTCTTGTTTCTTGAATTTTGGTAGTAAGAACTACTGACACAAACTCTTAAGATCTGCCTGCGCAGTGCTATTTAATAATAATTACTGGCATGATGCAGGACTCATCTGGCTCTGTGGAGAGCTTTTATTTAGTGATGTTAATCAATTTCAGTGTAAACAACTAATCCTTTAGGGTGTGGGGGTGTGGGGGGGGGCGGTGTGTTTACTATTTAACATTTTCCCTCTCATATCTGCATCCGTATGTTACAGGTTTAGATAACTACACAAAGTGTCCCTTCAAATGAACATAATAAAGGTGGGATTTTTCAGCTGATGGTATCGTGAAAGATGAGTGAAAAGCCTCTCCTAAAATCCCTTTAAAAAGTAAAACGCAATTACATTTTTTTCTGGATGAGCATAAAGTTAGTTATGACTGTAACACAATTATGAGATCTACTCCATATAAGGTCAATCACACAGGCTATTTTATCTTTTAATGAACTGTTCCATCCAGTTTCTGTTGTCCTTAACACAGTCTTAGGGGTAGAGATTTAGTATTTCATTTTGAACAGGATTTACAAGAAGAACGTCGGGCATTGAAAGAGGATCAAAAAATGCATCGGAGCAAGGCAATGAAATATTTGATGGAGACAAACAGGAGAAGAAGGCAAGTAACTAGGGTTCCTTTAGTGGAGGATTGTAAAAAAAAAAGAGAAAACCAAAGCAAAAATAGTCAAAACCTTGAGACAGATCAATATATCTCTATTATTTTCATGCTCACTTTGATAAATAGCTCACTGCTTTGGCCTAGAGGAATCTAAGCTGAAAAGTTTCACCAATCCAGTTTCTTGCTATAGGACAAATAAAATATAAAAAGAGCAATTTTCTGATTTACTCATTAATTTTTGGAAACTCACTGTAGTCACATCTCATATAAACCAAAGGTAAGTAGCACTTCCATCTTGTGGCTCTGGTCTGCATTTCTAGTATTTTGGGTTTTATTACCTTCAGTGGAGGTATGAAAAATGCACTCAGCTGTACAGCATGGGCCAGCAGAAGGCAGTTGTTGCCTTCTGAAGTGTGTGCTCTTCTGTCTGCAAGGCGTAACAGCTGCACAACCTCCCCTTCATGCCGAGGCTTTGTGCTCCCACTTCCCAATAAACACAAAGCAACATTTTTTTTGTACAGGATTATACTTAATAAACTTATTTTGTACTGACATTTTAAACAGAGCTTTGCATAGTCTGTCTTCTGCATACATGAGAATGCAAAGCCATGAAATATTCTGTGACAAATGGATTAAGTAAATTATGCACTGAAATGTCTCTGTGAAGTTCTGTGAGTAGTTTAATGGGCGTAGAGGTTTTTTCCCTTGCACATACAGGAGGCTCAGCTGTGTGTACTGGAGAGGCAGATGGGTTCCTCCTTGCAAGCCCCCGGCCTCAGACCAGCTTCCTCTGCCTCTTGTTAACTTGTTAGTGCTCGTGCCCCACAGTTCCCCTATCAGATGACCTCCGTTGTACAATGTTTACTTATTGGCATATGTTCATAACTCATAAGAGAGGTGGTATATATATTTTTTATTGCCATTTTAGCCTGACAGTATGTGCTATCAACTTATGTTCTGAAATAAAAAGAAAAATGGAAGAGGAGATACAATCACCTATGAGTAATTAGAGACAGAATGCGACCCACAACTTTTATAGATAATAAACTGAGTCTCAGTTGAAAAATTAAATACCTAATTTCTTTTTCTGGAACAGAACCACTGTAATGCTACACATCTCAGATGAACACTATTTATTGTATTATTGGTCTTGAAATATTATACTCTAATGTAAAAGCAAATACCAGACAGCCTGCATATTTTTGACTGACTGGTGTAGTTAAAGTAATACTCATGGATACATAAATACATTTCCATATGTATTTCTTTGCAGCCTTAAGAAACACAGTGTAAATCCAAGTTACTCAGGCAAGCCACTTAAAAATTTAGGTATGGTATTCATAAAATGAAGTCTTTTCAATTTTTGATAATTGAGAACGATATAATTATTAGCACAATAAGCAGTTCAAGTGGAAGTCTCTGGTAACAAGTTTTCTCATAATAACGGAAAAGGAGTGAGTTGTTTAATGTTAGAAAGGTAATAAGTGCCTACAGTGTTATAAGCTGTGACATATATAAATAAAAATTAAGGGTCACTGCACATGTTCAGGAAAGTAATTTGAAAATAAAGTTCCTTGAATCTAAATCTTTTTTCCTGGCAGTTATGCAGGTAGAAATTGATTGATCAACCTTCAGGTCATGTCTCAAGTCTACACAAGCCAAATTCCATTAGCTTTCTTACACATGTAAAGGTGTTAGGTATGATGATGGTTTCTCAAGGGTAGCATGATGTTCTTAAGCTCCACATTCTCACCCAGCAGCATCCAAAATTCTCCCTGCCAGGGCTTACAGTCATGTATCATGAGTTGTTCTTGGCACTGCTAGTGTATGATTTCAAAAGAGAATTTGTATCTCTTGCATTTTTTATATGGAGAGTAGGAATAAGTGCACTGTGAGGTGTAACAGTCCATTTTCTACCTCTGTCCTTCACATAGAATGGTTGAGGTTGGAAGGGATCTCTTGATCTGGTTGAACAGCTCCCGTTAGGAAGGGCCACCTAGAGCTGGTTGCCCAGGAATAGCTTTTGAGCTTCTCCAAGAATGGAGACTCCACAACCTTTCAGGGCAATCTGTGTCAGTGCTGTCATCCTTACCAAAAAAAGTATTTCCTGATGTTCCAAAGGAAACTTCTGTGTTTCAGTTTGATCCTGTCAGTAGGCATCACTGATGACAACCTGGCTCTCTCCTCTTTGCACCTTTCTTCTGGGTACTTATAGACATCATGAAGATTCCTTTGAGCCTTCTCTTCTCCAGGTTGAACAGTCCCAGATCTTTCAGCCTTTCTTCCTAGAGAGATTGTTCAGTCCCTTCATCATCTCTGTGGCCTTTTATTGGACTATCTCCCATCTGTCCATGTCTCTCTTGTACTGAGGAGCCCAGACCTGGACACAGCCCTTCAGCTGTGGCCTGCCTAGTGCTGAGCAGAGGGAAAGGATCACTTTCCCCTATGTACTTGGCTAGGCTTTGCCTAGTGCAGTTCAGGATGCCACTGACCTTCTTTGCAGCAGGGTTGGTCCCTTCTTTGAAGTAACAAGTGCTACAGCATGAGAGGAAATGGCCTCAAATTGCACCAGGGGAGGTTTAGATTGGTTACTGCGAAAATTTTCTTCATGGAGAGAGTTGTCAAGCATTGGAAAAGGCTGCCCATTGGAGTGGTTGCATGTGGTATACTTCAAGATGTGGTTTAGTGGTGGACTTGGCCATGCTGGGTTTGTTGTTGGAGTTGATGGTCCTAGAGGTCTTTTCTAACCCAAGTGATTCTATGTTTAATGAAGATGTTAAAGAGGATTTGGCCCAGTACTGACTTCTAGGGTTCACCTCTATGTGCTGGCCTCCATTAGGACTTTGTGTCACTAATCAGCACCCTCTGGGCCTGGCCATTCAGAACGTTTACATTCCGCCTCACTCGCTGCTCATTCAGCCTGTACAGCAGCACCTCGTTTATGATGATCATAGGGGAGACTGTACCAGCAGCCTTAGTAAAGGCCAAATTTGGTCTAACCAAATTTAGTGTCAACATTAAGTTTATAAATTTTCTACTAAAAAAGTAAAAGCAGTGAATTCCCTTTAGGATGAAGCACTAGTGAAGATACAGAAGAGTTTCTGTTCTCTCTTTAATCTTGTGTCATTTAGGTTCATTATCTTCATGTTGCTTTGTGGAGAAAAACATTTCTGTGGGTTTTTCTTTGTGTTTTTTTTCAGGAACCACCAGCAGGCCTCCTTTAAGCAAGGTTGTAACAAAGCACTTTTTAAGCTAATGAGACCTTCATATTAAAGGTTCTTGCAGACTGAGGTCATCTGTTTTCAACCCTTTCTATATGTACTTGTAATGAAATTTTCCCTTACAGTCTACTGTTGATTTGTTGTCAAGACTTCTAAAATGCAGCACCTTCAGCATTAAAAATAATCTTCAGCATAAAAATCATCTTCTACAAGCTGTACACAGTCAATTGGCTTAGTAGTAAAAGACAAAAACATCACTTGCTCAGAAAAAGCAAGTATAGCTTTGGAAATAAAAGTCTCAGTAACTTAGATCTTTTTCAGTCTCCCTGATGTCATCTGTTTATTTGCATCTCTTGTACTGACCGAGCTCCTTAGTTTTGTGTTAACAACAATACTTCAACACAGCAAAAAAAACTAGCCTACAGTTTTTACAAGTTGCCTGAGTATCAAGAAAGTAATTTCTTTATTGTCTCTCTGATACATGAAGTTGCAATTTCAAGATCAGATTAAGAATCAAATATTCTCCGGGGCAGTAGCTGGCAGATATTTTGTTTAAATAACAGTATTCTGGAAATAAGAGCTACTGACTAAGCACATACTTAATGCAAATGAATAGGATATTATATTTTGTTTCTATAACACACTGCTTTCTAAATAGCTGCTGTCAATTTTGCTGGGGACTACAAACTTCATGCTGTTACTTCTCAGTGCAAAATGTGTTTCCCGTTTTACTGCGATGTTACTGTCTGCAGGTAGCTGTTTCATTCTGGGAATGCAGTTGTCTATGTTCATTTTAAAATAAACCTTACAGTCAGTTATCTTGGTTCAGCATTTTGAATTACCTTGAAATAGCTAATCGATCTGTTGAAACTGGGGAAGGAAATCTATATCTGTTTCAAATTTATTCCCAATCTATTGTTCTTTCCGCAATACTTTGTTTTCAACATATGCACAAGCTTTGTGCTCCACCTACTGGCTGATTAACATTGATTATTTATTAAAACTCTTTAAATCATTCACCAGTTTTGTTGATAGAGAATGAAAAGCAGTCTGTGGCCAGAAATACGAGAACAATGTCAGCACTTGGTAAACAGAGAAGGCACAGTGTTAAAAATTTTGTATTTTTTTCTACATCAGAATGGAACTGTGAAAAGTAGGTGATCACTGTAACCACTATGATGTGGACTTGAAATGCAGTATTGCCATTTCTGATAATGGACCACAGGATTGTGCTGAATTTGCAAGGCCTTGGAACAGATGTTTGCTGAACTTGCTCTGTTTGAACTTTTCTTGACCTGACAGCAGCTTTGTTTTGCTTGGTTTACAGCAGTTTCTCTTAAAGACCAGGTGTCTGTGGCTAATTTTGCCTTTGTTTATCTTTTTATTGTATGACCATCGTTTTATATAGATAGCAGTAAGAAGCAGTTATTCTGTGCAGAGAATGAGATATTTATGACCCTGAAATCATGAAGTAGTATAGAGAAATGCGGGCTTGGTATGGTAGCAGAGGCTTTGAAAACTGGAGGTGCAGGATGTGGCATGGAGGAGTGCAGGCAAGGAATTGTAAGAGATGGCACACAGGCTTGGCACTGGAGACCCCATGGCTATACTCACAAATAGTGAGCGAAGGTGCAGAACTAGATCTGACAAACCTGGCTTTAGAGGTAATGAAGAGAAGAAAAGAATAGTGTGTAAGATACATAGAAGGCAGCATATATGGAATATTTGGAGGTACTGTGGAGCTACAGATTGACGATGATAGAGCAGAGGTGTAAAAGTATATTAGCAAATACAAAAATGACTCCAAGTGGAGGAGTGGTGAGGGACAAAAAAGAATTTACATGAAGATCCTGTTGGTCCTGCTGAAGGGACTCCAGATGCTGCCAGTTAACCTTAAGACTCCACCACAACCAGAATGAAACTGCAAGCATTGGGATACAAAAGTGCAATGCAAGAATGGGCATCAGGAAAGGGGATAGAAACTCAATGTGTGAATAACACTTCAAACTGGTATATCATTATTACTGAGCCTTTTTCTATATAGACGTATTCTAACAGTATTATTTTTTTTCAGTAACAATTATGGATTTATAATAATTAGACTCTGAAGATTGGAATTATGCTAACAAAAAGAATGCTTGACTATATAAGGTGTGCTTGGTTTTTTGCCTATGAACAAGACTTGGAATGTGACAACTGGTACATAGTGCAGGCAGCCCACCTGTGGACCTTTGGAGCATATTGCGTGACAGCCCTCTGTGGGCCCATACAGTATTGTAAGGGTTGGTCCTTCTGAAGCTCTTGCAGCAATTTCAGCCTTTTTGTATTCAGCATACAATAATCAAAGGAGATGAAAGAATAGATTTAATATGTGTTCCTGGTCTTGGGAAGTGTCTCAGATAAAAAAGTTGATATTTGGGCAATGTCCACAGATCTTTTTAAGGATATAAGATTGCTTCCTGTTTGCCCCTGAAGGGAATTTTGAGTGTGACACCACATTCTAGCCTTTTGTTGATTTTACTGTAGTCACTGACCATACAAATATCTCCCTACCTCAATTTTAAAATTACTGTGCACTGGTTTGCAACATGATATGGCAATGGAAGACTATCCAAAATAGTAATAGTAAACTAAATATCAACTCAGTATCAAAAGGTTCATTTCACAGCATTCCATACACACTGTATATATTCCTTTTTTAATTATCATTTTCCTCCAAGGCAGTAGTAAGCATTTAGTCCACCTGGGAATGTAGCATCTATCACTTTGCTGTGAAGAGCATTTAATAAAATTAACCAGGAAATAGTTCCACCATCTAGTCATACTGTTTTTAACATAAAAATGCCTTCCACATAATGTCTGTATATGTGAGACAGCTAAGTATTTTGGGTTTTGTATTCCGAATTCCCCATAAATATTTTGGCAGCCATTTCAAAAATTGCTGCACCACTGGGTTGTTTATAGTAGATGGAAAAATTGGGTTAAAAAAACACCAGTCAGGAAATTCTTCTGCTAACTAACCATCAGAAAGCCATATTCTTTTGCCAATGTTACGTCTGTGATTTGAACCTAAGCTGGTGACTTAAGGAGAGTGCATGAGCAAACATTTGCTTTAACTTTTTCTGTAAAATGTAAATGTGCATTTTTTAAATTATTTCTTTTACATAATGAACCTGGGTGTTACAATTTACATTCTGTGAGGTCAAGAAGTTAATAAGGCTTCACCAAATAACTTTAATGCATTTCCTTACATTAAAGTAAGATTCTTTTCTCTCCTTGTCTTAATCCAAACCAAATATTGATCATGATGAGCTGCACTGAAAAAGACCTCTTGCATCAGCATGTGGATTTGATCATTCCCAGCTAAATGCAACAACAGTCCTGTTTTAATACTCATTCTTAGGAATGTGGAAGAGTGTAGCTAAGCCATATTCAAAATAATCTGAAAAAAAAAATACTCTGTCACAATTGAGTTTTTTCCTTTTTGGAGTTACACGCTGGAATTACTCCAGGTGTAAAGTTGTAGAATTTCCCAGATGTCTGAATTTAACAACTACAGTTCAACTAAAGGCCTTCTTGATCTGCTCCTAGAAATATTAAAGGGCATCAAGAAGAATGTGTTTAAACTACTTACAAGGATAAGCAAATCTGTTTCCTCTTCTGTGAGTTTCATTTAGTCAAGATAAAATTGCACATTTTTGTATTAGATTTTACGGTGAGTGAAATTCAGGAATACTGAAAGTGGACAATGAGCTCTAGTTCTACTTTTTAGTTCTAACATGTTGTTGAGGGCTGGATCTGTTTCTTTTGTGTTTGTGGAATTTTTTCCTGGTGGTTTTGCTAGGTAACTAATTGCTGGGTTCTTTATGGATACTTGACTTAAACAAAGGAGGCAGCAGGTTTCTCCGGGTGGAACAGCAGTGAACAGCAGTTTGGTCCGAGGACACCGCTCCGAAAGGACTGGAGTACCAGGGGACCCTGCTTGTTTTCTCTCTCTCCACTGGATTTCTCTCCAGAGAAAGACTGAACACATTTTTGTCACCATCAGACTTTCCTACAGGACTATTTTCACTTCATAGAACTGCATTTACTGCTCAAGGAGGATTTCATCTGGACTGCTTTCACCACCCTGATACCCAGGGTGTCAGGTCACATCCCTGACTCTGTCAGGGCATTTTCTGAGGTTTTGTTGTTTGTTTTTGCTTGTCTCTTAGTGCTATTACATTTGTATTTGCCTTTGCTTTGTCTAATATTCCTAGTAAAGGACTGTTATTCCCACTCCCAAATCTTTGCCTGAGAGCCTCCAATTGCAAAATTATAGTAATCTGAGGGAGGGTGTTTACATTCTCTATTCAAAGGGAGATTCCAGGTTTTTTTTTGCTGGCAGGTACCTGTCTTTCAAACCAAGACACATGTTTTGACAGATATGTATATATGAGTTTTCAAAATAGTGAAAGTTCTTTGTCTCTCTCTCTCTGCTATGCTTTGCCTTCCAAGTGGATTAAAGTGGATATTCCTGTATAAGTGTGTACTTGGGAATTAGTTGGCAGTTTTCTTATTTTTTGACTATTGTGCAATTATGGCCTTTAAGCTTTCTACAATAAAAAGTACCTATTTCAAATTATTTTTGTGTTTGCTTTCACAGGAGATCAGTCATCACTTTGAAGGGATACTAGAGAAGGTCAAGTTGATTATCTCAGTTTGAACTTTTTCCCTGAAAAGCAAAGGGAAGAATAATTAAAATAGCTGGAGTTAAGGAGGAGCTCTGTGAAGTATCAGCTTTGCTCCGTTAAGCAAGAAGAAGTATGAAGCAACTGCTAGACATTAGAGTTATGGGAAGGTATCTTATTGTGATGAGAGAAACAAAGAACATATGGCTAAATGTTCCACTAATGCTGGCTAGAGGGAGACCCTACTTAGTGTACTAGTGACCTGTTAAATCACATTTCTAATACACAGATGGGAAGCTCCCAGCTGTAGTGATCTTTGCATGGCAGGCTTTGGAAGTGTCACGTGAAGACCATTCCTTTTATAGTATTACTGCTTTTAGAATAGAATGTTTCCAGGCATGGGGCATCTACAACCTCACTGGGTGACCTGCTCCAGTGTTTCACCACCCTCACTGTAAAAAATTTCTTCCTTATATCTGGTCTGAATCTTTTAGTTTAAAACCATTAAATATGACTTGCCTACATAGGCACTGTGCCAATAAATATTCTGGGTATATTTCACTCAGAGAGCTAATTTGTCAGTAAAAGTTGATGATTCTGTCAGCAGGAGAAAAGATTCCACATAGCTTCATTAAGCTCATGCCTACTGAAGGAAACTTTTGTGATGATGGTTGTTTTTGACTAGAGCCTGCTTTGCTTTTCAACCAGTGAGAGGACCCATTTAATGTATTTTATTTAATAATAACAGATTCTGTCAGTTATAGTTTTGTGTTACTGTTCTATCCCATTTTGTGCTGCTATAAACTGATTGTCTTTCAGGAAGCTTCTTAACAACTACAACTTGATACTCACTCTTACATATTTATAGATAAAAGCTGTAGTTCCTTTGTGTTATTTCTAAATAACAACTTTTAAACTGTTACTATTTCCCCAACAGCTTGTGAAAAGCACACACAGAGCATTTGCAGTTAACCTTCCTACTGATCTGCTCACTGTGAGACACTTATGTAGTACTGTAAAGGCTGTTGTAAAAGTCACATTGGTGACAAGAACCGGCGAAGTCTGCATGTTAATTCACATAAAAAAAATAATCAAATCCTAGGTTGAGACTAAAAAATTAAAATATGTTGTGACTCTTCTTCATCACCCACTGTCCTGTTTGCATTCTGACAAACTCTAAAAATCCAGCTGTGCTGAAGGTAATAGCATTTCATTTATGGACAAGCAAGATTTGTACTAAAATGGCAAGTTGGTAAGCAAGTTACTAATATTTCAGTAAATGTAATTCCTAAACAGAGGAATTACCTACTTTTGCTTCTTAAACACAGAGCCTTTGAAGAAAGACAGAAGGAAGACGAAGCAAAAGAACAAAGATTTAGAGAACAAGTTCTGCAGCAGAGGAAGATTAAATTTCAGGAGGCAACTGCTAAGTTCCAACATACACATCAGTCCTTTTCTCAGCAGAAACAAACAGGTTTGTTAATTAACTGTTATTCACAATTCAAGTGTTTTTATATTCATAGAATCAGAGAACAGTTAAGGTTGGAAGGTACCTCTGGAGGCCATTAGTCTTTTCTATTAGTAAACAGAACAATTGACTTCACTCAAAGTAGTTCAATTCACAAAAGCAAAAAACTGTCAAGAAGCTCAGATCTGATACATATGACAATTGGGTAGGGGAAATAAAAACTATTTTCTTTTTTCTAAAAACCGTATTGTGAGATATTTCACTATATTCCAGTCATAGTAAGTACATGACTTCCTTGAGGTATCGTGGCTTCCTGGGTTTTCCCCACTTTTTTGACTGCAGTATGCTTATTGGTTGCAGTACTGTGCTTTCACAGCTGGGTGAGAGCTGTTACAAGGCCACTGGCAGTTACTGAGATAGCATAATGATCCCCTCTTTGAACCTTTAAATAGAAAATATTCAAAAATGTGCATTTTATTTATCATTAAGTAAATGCAGTCCTAGCATATAATAATATGGTACATAACTTTTTTTTTTTTTTCCTGAATTAGTCCACTTTCTAAGCTGTTCTCTTGCTGGGAAGCAGTGATCACTTCAGCTCAGTTCCTGCTTTCTTGGAATCAGTGCAGATTGGCAGGAGTTTGTAGCAGCATTGGCCAAGTCTGATTTCCCGTCAACTTTCCAGTGTTCAAATGCTTAAGATATGGTCTATTACTTAGGTATTCTTTAACAGATTTACTCTCCCAACTGCAGTTGTGCCAGCTGTGAGGTAATGTCTCTGACTTCAAGATCAAATGTCAGATTAAAATAAGAAAATAGTACTGGTTAGGGCTTCTTCATAGCTCTACTGACAGCCCAGACTGTGTAGCAATAGAAGGAATCACAGGGTTTCCTGTGATTTTCCTTCTATCTAAAATAGAAGGAATCACAGGGTTTTTTTCTTGGTTTTCCTTTATAGAAATTCTGCCTCTGCTACTCTCTATCCTACTTCTACTCTCTTGAAAATGGTAATACATTGTGCCTGTCTGGACTTCTTCTTTCCACACTGGTTCAATTATTAAGTTACAATTTGGCCTCTGTAAAATATCTGCAAGGCATAACTTTGGCTTACTGCATGAGTGGAATAATCATGATGTAAAAACAAAGTCAGATTTTTTTAACCTTGTATTTTTTCAACAGTGCAGTTTAAAAGCAAATAGCAAAACTGTTGAATACATGTGACTGTAAACACTTAAATATGCTGGGATTTTGTTTCAGAGGAACTCAAGGTGCTCTTGCATGTCTAATAATTCTAAACTACTGTGTTTATTGTAACTGTCTGGATTTAGGCTTCCAAACTTCAGCAACTTAACCAAACCATTTATGGTAAAATTTTAAAAAACTCTTTCCCCATTGTGTGTTTTTAGCTCTGATCCCTCCAGTCCAGACAAAAGCAGCTTTTCAGTTAGAAGAAGCTCTTGAACAAATTAAAGGATCAGTTTTAACACCAGGACTGTGCTTGCCAAACATAAACAAAATCAACTTCAGGTAAGCATTCCGGTTCACTCTGATGATCAAAGGAAGTAAATTTCTTACTGTATTCAATAAACAGCAGACAATTACCTTTAAGAAATTGTAGGGAATTTTTCTTGTAGCAAAGAAAGCACTTCTGTGAACTTTTCCAATGAAACATTGTGCAATTTCGTTTTTTGTGTCCAGTTAGTAAGACAGTAGAGATGACACAAATATTTTCCCCTCAGTGGAATTCTGGGAATAGTCAAGACTAACCCAGTCTCCAGTCACTTATAGCCCAACTCAGATTGCCATGGTTATCAAACCATTTTCTGTTTTCAGAATTATTCTGTCTAGGTGATTTTTTATCTGGATTTTTTTCCTTTTGACATTCAAGGATACACTAGTTTATATGTTCACCCAAGGATCTTCTTTACAGCTGTCACTCCTTTATATTTCTCATTCTCTATGTGAATTGAGAGTGTTTTGGTAACAATTTGACCTGAAATTTCATTTTATATCTCATAAAATTTTATTTGCATACTTTTCATTCTACCCAAGCACTGTTTCTAAGATACCTTGACATATAACAGAATGTTCCTTCATACATACTTTATTTATCTGCTGTATTTCCTACTAGTTCCTGATTATCTCTTTCCTAACCTCTCATTTCTTTAACATTTCAGCTCAGGGGGTTATTTTTGTTGTTTCTTCTTTTGTTATTCCTTTCTGCATTTCAATTATTTTCTGCATGATATAGATTGTGCAGATGTTCAGAACAGAGATAAATTCTGCCTGAAAGGGGTCTCCCTACTTTTGGGCTTCAGTATGTTCTTCAGTGTGACATTGATACTCAACTTGTTTACATATCTCTGCTCTGATTAACACATTTTCAGGTGATAAACTGGTCAGTTGAGAAAATATTTTATAACTCATAGAGCTTAACACATGCCATTTTCTAGTCAACATTCATAGGAAGATTGCAGCAACAAAAACAAAGAAACAAAAAGGAAATCTATGTGTTAAATCTAAGTTTCATTTATGGAAAAAAAATGTAAATGTTTCTGAACCCTGTCTCAGGTTTCCTGATCATCTGTCTCATTTTGCTCATAGGCTTGATTAAGTACAGCATCTCACTGCCTTTATATACTTTTCTTACTTTTCAAATTTTTTCAAACTGCTTCTTGTGCAACACATTGGTATCTCAGGACTTGTACAAACCACTTACCATTTCTTACAGTGCTGTCACTCCGTTTTTATTTGTGTGATGTAAAAAATTAACTATCCTTTAATAATGATAGTGTGTTCTTTTTCTGGTTTTTATTTTCTTAACCTGTTTTCCTAAGGAAATTATATGGTCATATTCTTTTACAGTTTGTTTTCCCCTAGTAACTAAATTTGAGAGAGCGCTAAGAATCTTGAAGTTAATTATATTTCTGTAAGTTTGAACTTAGAAATTGCTCAAGGAAAAAAAAGAAAATAAGTGACCCCAGCATCAGAAAGGCTTAAAAGCTGAGTCCACTATGACCTATTGGGAGGTCACAAGATAGCTAATACAGATAAAACAAAAGAGCATTTTGAGAAGGTTCTGAACAGTGAAGGTTCTTAAAAAGTCACCAGTTCTGAGCTGTAAAGCTTTAAACATTAAAGCTTTAATTTTTATAATCCCTTTAATTGGAAATTTTGGGATGAGTAATAACTAACTCACATGAAGTAGTAGATACCTTTCTGTATTTCTGTTGCTTCTTACAATTTTAAAAATGCTGAAGCCAAAAAATCTTGTGTCATCTTTAGAAATTACCCTTCCTCAGAAAGAGAATACATAGAATTGACAGTCCCCTCTTAAAGGAAGAAATGAATACTGTATTAAGTATGCAAGATAAATATAGCTTCATACCCAACTGAATATCTGTGAATTTTAAAAGCTTCTAGAATTCATAATGTCTGTCTTTTAAAAGGTGTAAAAAATTAAATTAGGCAATGGAGACATATTAACTCCTCTTGGAGAAAGCAAAAGTCCTGAAACACCTAGTAAGTGTATTCCATGCTGCCGTAGAGCCATTTTGCTTCTAGTAGGGTTTAGTTATTGAATGCTAAAGCAAAGATTTTGGAGAGCTCATTAGCCAACAGACACAGGGATGTTTGTACATTAGGTGTATAAATGGCATGCTGCTCTTTTTACAATATATATTTCCTTGTTGGTGTTTAAAATGGCTGTGTTTGATGACATTGAGTCTTGGGATAGGAACTTTAATATGACAAATCAAAAGTGGTCTATAGAAAAGTTAGAATGTTGAAACTTTTGTAAATATAAATGGTACAAGCATGTAGAAATTTTTATAAATATGAATGGTCTAAGGACTCAAATAAATATAAAGAAAGTTGTGTGTGTCTTAAAAAACAACAAACCACATTTTTGGGGGCCAGGTGTCCGTCAGTCTGGTCCACAGTAACAAAAAAGTTTTGGGATAGGGAGCATATCTGCCATTCAAAAGAAAAAAGCATGCAGTTTTCTAAGTTCAATAAATAAATATGTGAATTTTTTCTCCCTTTTTGCTGTCAGCCATCTCTTCAGAAATAATAAATTCCATTTTACTCTCTCCTTAGGTCACTGCAATTAAGCCAACATGTTTTGTAGTTTTGTATAAAATCGCCTGAAAAATAAGAATAATCTTAAGGGTTTGAAAATTTCCATTTTCCATTGCCCTAAAATTATAAGTGTTGTGATAAGTACAAAATAAAAAAGGTCTTATTAGATTATTTACCCAGTTCAGACAGATCCACTAAAAAGAAAAGGGATAATTTTAGGTACAGGAAGAGAAGGCTCAGAAGAAAAACCTTAAGCTGAAGAAATGGATAGAAATGAAGGAAAGAGGTTATTGAATTTCTGTGCATATGTGAAACATATATCTTCAGCTAAGAGCTGGTCACAAGGCCCAACTAAACTAGCTACTCTAAAGATTTTTTTTTTGTCAGACAGCAATTCTTCAACATACCACAATACTGTCATTACATATCATTGGTAGATTTGGGCTCTCTGGATACTAGAAAGCCTTCTTGCTCTTTGAAGTAAGGGAATACTTGACAGCATCAGTATAGTTACACTCAGCATAAGCCAATTTTATGGAAAAATAAAGCCCATTTTCCAATTCATTTTTTTCTTTTTTCAAAAAAAAACCCTCTGTGTTCCGTTTCAGTAAATTACCAAACTGTTGGCTGACATTTTCCATATTAATGCAGCCTGAGGCAGTCACCCAATCAGAAAATTTTATTTATAAATAAGCAGAAGAGAAGTTTTAAAATGGAAAGTACTGGACACTTCCAGATAGCACTAACAGCATTTTTTGGGCTTCTCATCATTTATTGATGTTGTATACTTCTGGTAGGAAACATATTTGAAAATGCACAGTTGATTCATAGAAATAAGACAAAGTAATAATTTGCTTGTTTGTATCAAGAACCGCAGATGACACTTCATCCTCATCAGCATGTAGAAGTGATTCTTTTAGTCAGAAGCAGAATTCAGCAAAGTTTGGCTGTGATGAAGCAATACAGGAGAGCAGTAGAATGGACATGGATAGTCACCAACTTCTCTTCCAGAAAAACCTGAAAGAAATGCAACAGCTTCTTGAAAAACAGCATCTCAACAACTGGGAGGTATGATATTTTCATTTACATGTGATTCATTGCAAGATGCTTCTAAGTGTGACAGAAAGTTTCTTGAATGTGATAAAAATGAAAGTTCAGTTCAGCTGTCTTTATCAATTAGATAACATGGGAGGGAACACTGTACTATGCCTTATCAATAGATTATTTTTAGTAAAATAATACATATTTTGCAATAAGAAGTCAGAGATCTTTAAAAATATTT